>PYXC01002596.1:4160000-4470000 GCA_015244755.2 Tenualosa ilisha
GGGAGGGAGCAAAGAGAGAGAGGGAGGGATGTTAGGCATGTTAAATGGCGATCTTGAAGGGCAGCCATTAACAGCACAGTGGGAAGCATTAGCACGGTGGGCGCACCCCTCCCCTCCTCCCTCCCTGCTGTCACTCTGATGGGGAGCCATCGCTCTTAAGAGCCCCCCACACACACACAGACACACACACACACACACACACACACACACACACAAACACACACTTCACCGGCGGCCCTCGGCTTATGCAACAACAAACCATCACAAGGGCCCAGCTCCACTTGGCATCTTTGAGCCATTATCACTGACAGCAACAGCAATTTGTTAGGAGTACTGTCTGTGTGTCTCTGTGTCTGTGCATGTGTGCATGGGTGAGTGTATTTTTTTGTTTGAGAGTGTGTGTGTGTGTGTGTGAGAGAGAGAGAGAGAGAGAGAGTGCAGATGAGGATTGCTGCTCTGCCAGATGCCTCTCTGGAGTGGTAAGTGTGCTTTCTCTCTCTGATTGGTGATTGGGACTCAAATGAGGCACATTTAAATCGACGGACGGCTGATGGAAAAGGGATCAAAACAACCCAGACAAATCCCAGTCCTGTTGGGTCAAATCAGAGCCAAGGGCCCAGCGCAAACTCATTCACAGGACCACATTAAAAAAGCACAATAGCAATATCTGTGGAGGAGTACACAATGGCATTTGGAAAGCGCAGCCCAATCTAACACAGGGTGTATGTGTGTGTGTGTGTGTGTGTGTGTGGTGTGTGTGTGTGTGTGTGTGTGTGTGTGTGTGTGTGGCGTGGTCTGTTTGGAGTAGTACTATGCACTAGAGTGCAGCGCTGATGAGAAGCTAAGGCCCAGAAACCACTAGAGGGCCTCTGTTTTGCCTGTACAAAGAGACTCAACCTGTAGACTGGACATGACCACATGTGCTGCAGAGAACCAAACACAGCACAGAAACCTCATCACAACACAACACACATACATACACACACACACACACACACACACACGTTTCCTGCCCCTCCCCACCCCCCTCCCCACTCGCCCCACCAGCCTCCACCAGATGCCATGTGTTTTCTCCAAAAAACAGAAACATATTAGCCACTCTAATATTCAAACACACTCACTACACTACCTAACAAACACACACACACACACACACACACACTCACTCACTCAGCAAGACACAAGGGAGCAGACTCAAAGCGCACTCAGGTGGGCTCAGTACTCCAGTAACACTTTGTGGAATTCTGGAAACAGCAGGGCACAGGCAGGCGACATCCGTGCCGAGCCATATTTCCAGAACAGCTCGTTAAAGATGACAACAAAGTCAGGAGAAATACCTATGCTTTCCCGCTCAAGAGGATATCCAGATTAGGGTTAAGGACACATTATAGCTGATCTCCAAACAGTCCATATAAAACCAGTCTTAATGGTGAGAGTGGACTACAGGATTAGGCTGAAGCCTTTCAGGGTTCAGGAGAAAGGAGGCACCACGCGAAAATTGCGTCATTCTGCTGAGAGTAAACACCATAAATATAAACAAATAAACATGCCTAATTGCTTGTTTGTTTATAGGGGGCATCCATAAATAGCAATCAGACTGATATGGTAGAATGTCCTCTGCTGAAGAAAGTGTGTGTGTGTCTGCATGTGTGTGTGAGTGTGTGTGTGAGAGAGATGGACACCAGCCTCGTGACAGGCTGTAATAAGGCCTCGTCCTGTTTATCTCTGACTTCCTATTAGGATGTAAACACTGCGTCAGCGGCCTCCCCATCAAAGGGGCTGCCGACTGGCCATCAGAACTGTCAATCAGCCAGAGTGGGGAGGGGCACCCCAGCAGATCTCCCCTTGGCTTTGTTTTTTTTCTGGTGACAGCAGCCCAACATCAGCTCCCCTTCCTCCACCCCCTGCCCTCCCTCAGCCCCAGAGGCTCATCAGTCCTGTGGTCGCACACTCACACAGTCCTGGGAGAGACGGACGGACGGAGGGACGGAGGGAGGGAGGGAGTGATGACACCGCTCCCCAACACTAACAGCAGACACCACTGGGAGAAGGCCACGCCATCAAGCTACGCTTACGCTAACCCTCCGCTGGGACCACAGACAGCATGCTGATAAACAAGCCCACAGAGACAGCACTGGCGGGGGTGGGGGTAAGGGAGGGGGTAAGAGACAGAACCGCGTGTGTTGTGAGTGCGTGGGTGTGGGTATACGTGTGTGTGTGTGTGTGTGTACGTGGTAGCAGTATATATACTTGAAGACCTAATGAAATCAGTTACATGCACCCAGCCCCCCCCCACCCGCTAGGAAAGTAGAGGATAAGCAAACAGAGAGCGCTTTGTCTGGAGAAGGTGGCCACTAATTGCAAGGCTCTCCCTAATGACCACTCACTGCAAACTCACCTGATGGGAGGCGAAGTGGAGGGAGGGGGGGCTAGGAGATCACACAGAGGGCAACACACTCAAAGAGTTAAGGTATGTTAGGCCTTCATGAGTGGCCACACACACATACACACACACACATACATACACACGCCAAGCCAAAGGAAGCCAAAGGGGGGCTGGGGTGCTTTTCCTGGAATTCTGAGTCATGGGGAGACAGCCGACTGGTCACGGTGTAGTGTGTGTGAGTGTGTGTGTGTTGGTCACAGGAAGGGCGGGAGACAGGCCTCCTGCTGCTGTTCCAGGTGTCTTCATGTAGAGTCAGTGGCTCAGGTATGTACTGAGTAATGGACTAGTTGCTCATTGAGCCATTCTTAAGAGAGTGAGTGAGAGTGTGTCTGCGTCTGTGTGTGTGTGTGTGTCTGTGTGTAATGGCAAAAGGGAGTAAAAGCGAACATGATGACAGGACCTACGATCTGCAGTTGGAGTGAAATCTGCTGAGCAAGGCCTGCTCTCTGGAGCCGTGAGGACAAGAAGAGGGAGAGAGAGAGAGGGAGAGGGAGAGGGAGAGGTGTGGAGGATGAACTGTGGGCACACGTGTGAAACAGAGAAACAACAGGAAAACCAGTGGCATCCTTACTGGCCTGCATTCAAACTCTAGCCAACTCTGTCTCAAGTCTCAAACTCTAGCCAACTCAAGTCTGTGAAAAGGCGCTCGCTCCAATAACAAATATCCTTTTTGATTGAGCTTTAATTTGCTTTAATTTGCTTGTTTTGGACAGCTAAACAGACAAAAACAGTAAAAAAAAAAAAAAAAGGCAGAAACAACTACAGCAACAGTAGCCAAACAAACAACAACAACAACAAAAAAACACTTAGATGCACACTTAAACAAAACAGTCAAATGCCAAAACGACACAAATACGATTCTCACAAGCATGTAGGGCAGACAAGGCTCTCATATCTCAGCAGAAACATCTCTGAGAAACACAGGTGGCTAGGTCACGCAGCTAGGTCTGCCATCTAGACAGAACCTCAACACTAGGCTTCCACATACGCTCTACGTGACAACGCTACAATGTCTGTGCCTCTCCATTGTACCTGGTTTCTTCTCAGCTTCCTCGCCTCCACCAGAGGCTGTGGACTGTCCCATGACATACCGAAAAAGAAAGCGCACTAGAAAGAGACACACACACACAGACACAAAGAGACACTGGGAGGATTGCCACCCGACCTCACCGCTCACCAACAAAGCTCCACGCTGCCAACCCCCGGCACCAGCAGCCAAAAATAGGTGTCCTCAGCTCTAAAATCTCTCACCTATTCCTGAGCAGATCGCAGAGAAGCCCAGCTGCAAGGTAAAGTAGGGAGACGAGGCAGGGTGGGATGCAGAGAAGCAGCATCAGTCTTTCATCTATTCCTTTTGCTCCACACCGAAGCACCGCGGTATGAGAACCACAGCACTACACAGCGTCCTCAGTGCGCTCGCGCACGCGCACACACACACGCGCGCACACACACACACACGCACACACACGCACACACACACACACACACACACACACACACTGCCACTCCGCTCACGCCGCAGGTGGATGTGCTGGCGCTGCCAGAGACACAGCAGCTGGAGGGGCAGACTGTCATTGCCTGTGACAGCCAATGGCATGGCCTCTGAGAGTGCCACACACAAATATACCCTTACACACACACACACACACACACACACACACACAACCACTGTGCTTCTCTGTCCACAGCTCTGTATCTATCCTGCATTTGTAGCTGATATGTCGGCAGCCAACTCTGAACCCTGTGCTCTAATTGGACCCAGTCATCACTCACTCCAGACACACACGCTGTTCCAGCCTGGCCTTTCTACTGGTCTTCACAGTCATCCTTGTGGGGGAAATGACAATGATGTGTAACATTGCCCTCTCTCCCTGAGTGTGAACACTGTTGATTGCCCAGTTGGACACTTGGACACACACACACACACACACACACACAACACACACACACACACACACCCAGATCAGTGCAGCTCCAGGAGCAGCAGGAGTTCATGTCACTCTTTCTGCTGGAGAAATCAATCTGGCTCTGTGTTATCAGTGGGCGGGTACACCTCTGTGTTTGTGCTGTGAGTGTCTGCCGGGATGAGGTGTGTGTTTGTGTTTGTGTGTTTTTGTGTTCGTGTGTGTGTGTGTGTGTATGTGTGTGTGTGTTGGATAGATGACTCATTGGCTCAAAGCATCAACTTTCCCCTTTACATACTAGTGAAGGCAGGCAAGCTAAAAACTCACACTTACCCTCTTTCTTTCTCTCTCTCTCTCTCTCGTTTAACAATGGCAGAGCGCTAGCACATAGCAGCCTTTCTGCATGACTTCATCATTGGAGTTGCATTGATAACGCATGCGGCAACACACACATGTAACACACAGCAGCTCAAGGTCCTCTCATCACCCCTAGAAATCTATATCATTACGGCTGCACAACAGGATGTCATGGAAGGACAATCGTGAAAAGGAACCACTGCCACATCAATAAAATCAGACTTAAAAAAATGGGTTTCATTCTAGGTTGAATAAGCCCTCCCAAATCTCTTGCTCAGACAGATCCACGCACACAACCCCCACTCGACCCAATGCAATATCATCCAGTCCCAGCCCAGCCCATGCAGACACACACGCACACGCACACACAAAAGAGGCCAGGCCTGCTCTGTGCCTGTGGGGCTGAGACGTCTGGCAGCGTCTGTGCAAGCCAGCACGCCATTGGCCGAGGCCCGCGAAGCGCTCCTCCCAGAGTGGCCACAGCCCCAGGTGCTGGGGGGAGATTCACGCCCCAGATCTTCTAAGAATAGCACATGTGTCCAGCCAAGCGGCAGCAGACAAACAAGCCAGGCCGCACAGCACGGCACAGCACGGCACAGCACAGCACAGCACGGCACAGCACGGCACATTGTGCCTGGGCTGCCCGTGGATGCAGAAGCCATACTTGGGGGTTGGGCGGGGGGAGGGAGTGAATGAGGGCAAAATGGGGTGTGGCAGGGGTGGGGGTGAAGGAGGAAGTGGGGGCTGGAGGACAGTTGAGGGTAGCTTGTTATTGGCCACAAAGAGACACACTAACAAAGAGCAAAAAAGGAGGATGTGTCTCTGCTGCAGACAGACACCACTGGCCTGGTCCGCTTCAGTGATTTTTGTTTGTTTGTATGTTTGTTTGTCTGGCCTGTTTGTTTATGTTTTGGTTGGGAGCAGGTGCAGGTCAGCATCTCCAGGCAAAACCACTGTGAAGTGCTGCAGCTCAGGCAGACAAACAAACATGCAAATGAACGAAGGCGCCCAGCTGATCCAGCGCCTCCACCAGAGCAGGAGCGGCGGGCCAGGAGAGTGGCGCCCCACATGGCTACACCACTGCACAAACACTGCAGCTTCTTCGCCAGCCTACATGCTACTTAAAGTTTGCCGCTATGCTGTCGTTTTTCTTCCCGAGGTTTTGCCCACATCAACAGAAGCCCATGTGGGTCAAACTTGAAAAAGTGAGTACACAGCAGAGAGTGTTAGCAAGCTGCAAACAGGGAGAGAGTGGGAGAAAGAGAGAGTGTGTGTCTTCCCTCTCCCTAAGTCTCCGCTGGGGATCCCCCTACTTGTGTCCTGCTAATGAAACGCATCCAGGAGAACTTCAAAGGCATTCCTCACACTCAGCAACAGAAAACCTTGTGCAAATCCCTGCAGATTCCAAAAGCTCCATTTATAAACCAGAAACCCTCCCCCACCAAACCCACCAATACCTCCACTGTGGGTGGAGTGCTGGCCCTAAAATTAACTCATTAAAAGATGCTCCCCCACTTCCTGATATAGCTGCTGCTCACATCCATGCCTTCCCACAGCGAAGAGGAAGGCGTCCTGAGAGGATTGCACAAGGCTTCCCATTTCTCACTGTGGCACAGATCCGCTACACCAGGCTGGGACGCCTGCCCTGCTGTTTTTCAGCAAACTTTTCAGAGATTCGCTTCACTTTCTTTCGAAGTTGTTGGAAAAGTACAAACAATTGAGAAGTTTGAAGAGAACACTAAAGTGGGAAATAATGGCACTGGTTCTGTGTGATTTCTTACCAGAACTGCCTAAAGCTCATGATGACTCTAGACTTGAGTGCTTTCCTGCTGTGGCCTTTAAAAAGGAATCACTGAACATGCTTGATACTCAGAGAGCATTCAAATCAGGAGCTTAAATGAAGAGGGTCTGCTAAATCGGTGGGGGTGGAATGGTAGGCATGCTCGTTCACTTGAAAAAGACCTGACCAGGATATCCAACAGTCCCAATATTCCACTGGCTTCTGGGAAAAGACAGGGGTGGAGGTGGGGTGGAGGTGAGGTGGAAAAAGTGTTAGAGGTTTCCACTGAAAAACTGCAGAAACTTTACAGCTATTAGACCTGGACACCAATTCTCTCTCTCTACCTCTCTGTCTCCCTCCCTCTCTCTCTCTCTTTCACACACATACACACACACACCCACAATCTCGAACCCCTTCCCCTGGGTAGGTGAGCCTGACCCTTCACGAAAAACAAAGAGACGTATTTGGAAGGCCATCTGAGCTGAACTGCTCCACAATAAGCCAGCACATTCCGACTAATTATCCAAGAATTTCTTACTTGTGGGTCTCTCTGACGTCAATACTGTACCTTCCCAGATTTTCTTTTTCCTCTCAGTGTTTTGCGTAACAACTTTTTCTCTCTCTCTCTCCCTCACTCTCGCCTTCTTTCTTGGCAAGCACTCTAGGTCATAGCATTACTGAGGGTGGGACCCCTTCTCTGAGAGAGGGGGAGGGAGAGACAAATAGGCCAAGATAATAGCCACAGAGAGAAAAGAAGGCTATAGAGGCGTCACAGCTACATGCTTCAGTCTGTGTCATGGAGATTTTTTTAAAACCAAGTTTAGTTTCCCCCCAACCTCTACTACCATCTGTACAAGTTAAGGGAGTGGCGATGCTCATAGCACAGTCTTCCGATGGCATGTCCAGACACATTCTGAAAAACAATGCTGATCCACACGTTCCGAGTCCAAGTTGTGTTTGTGAAGCCGTGGTTATTTGCATGTTATTCTCTCTTGCTCCCTTCACACATCAGACCTCATAAACAAACAGTAATGATGTGTGAGTGGGAGGATTAATGCATTACACTGTACTTCCAATACGCTTGGAAGAGAGTTTTTTTTCATACTCGGCATGTAATTTGTGACCAGCAGGATCTAGGGCCAGCCACATTAGTCAATGACGATCTCCTCCTATCTAAACATAGGATTTTGAAAAGTTCCCCAAGCCCTCTCCCATTACAAAACTTGGGGGAAAATAAGACAGAGCAGTTCAAAGGCCGCAACAGATGACTTTGTTGTTCTGAAGTCTTCTTTGAAGTAAATGTGAACCAGGCAAGAGGTTTAACAATGGCTGAAACCCCAAACCCTCAAAGACTTAATTAACACAAATTTGCTCTGCGATAGGTTCGTTCACACCAGGGCTCAGGGCTTTGGGCTAGGTAAGACATTGGGATTCTGCCAATAAATTTGATCATCATCATTAACCATTATTTCTACTCTGCAGAAGTAAATGAAAAACATGGTGTATTTTTCCCTCAAATGAAGTTTGATTAACAAGCGCTGAAAGCCACTTTGAAAAAGCTAATAAACATTCTAATTGCTGAACAGGTATTGCCTTGGGCTGGAACACAGAAGGCTTATGATGGCTCAGAGCATCTTTGCATCACCATGAAATTTGTTTATTAATGCCTTTCAACCAACAAATATGTCCCCAACGGCAGGGATGGGCATGCAAGAGAAACTAAGGGTGCTTAAAACCTTCCAATTGTGTTTGTTTGCATTTCACTCTCTCTTCATGCTCACCGAAGAACTGGCAGAGATTGTTTTGCTTTTTTGCTGTTTATGTTATGAGTCGAGACTGCTCGATGGACCAAGGGGCTTAGTTTGCCATCTGATGTTGATGGTCTTTCCAGCGTCTCAAATCAGTGCCGCCAAGAGAGATTACACAGTCCTGTCTCGGAAACCTTGCCAAACCATGCTGGAAAAAAAAAGAATGCGAGAGAGAGACACAATACTTGAAGAGTTTTTACCATAGAATACAGCCTTTTGCCTACTGCTAAGCTCAGAGATGTACTAGGCCACTGATCCACAGAGATATCGTTACAACCTTTCCAACCCATTTCCAGTGAAGAGGGAAGCCACTCAATCTGAATTTACCCAGGCCATCACTTTCAGCAGCAGGAAGGATGAACCTGACTCATAATGACAACATGTTTGCCTTGTTCAACATTTCCCACACTTCCTTTCCCAGCTTAATGGCAACCCTGCAAATGAAGATTAAAAGGGAGTCTAGAGGGGCAAACAGAGGCAATTTGGGATGAAAACACGGTGTGTGTGTGGGGGGGGGGCTGTCCTCTCCAGCACTTCCTGCAGGGGCCTCACTCGCCACCATAGCAACCTACTGTCAGAGGGGCAGCGTGTGACCCAACTTTCACTTCCCATCATAAAACCAAAGCTCCTACTTCTCTGATCCGCACTGAAACAACAAGCTGATTTCCCATGATACAGTTTTATGTCATTTGTAGGCACTAGCAGAGAGGTGTGCATGCCAGTGGAGAGGGAAGAAACTAGGATTGGTAAGGTGAACTAAATGTGGAGGAAATGTATGAGGAAAACTCTTCTCTACTTCCAATGCCATCTATGACAAGGGGCTTCAATGTCATGTTCCATATCTGCAAGTGGCTACGATGAAGCACGTTCTGCTATGGGCTGTATTAGATCCAGCCTGGTCTGGTCTCTTCATCATATCTCAGCAAGACAGTCCCTGTGGGAAAGGTCTGTGATGTCTTACAGCATTCTGAATCACTGTCTTCACAGACGTATACGGGTTCAGTCTTAATTACTGTAGACCTTTAAGTCTTCTGAGACCTACACCTCACTCCCTTCGACAAAAATAACACACAGACAGACACTTATCCAAGCATGCAACCTACCAGCACTAAGGTATTGATCTTAAGGATATCTGAAGAATGGATTAAAACAAAATATGACTCGCAATGATTAATATACCGAGCAAGTTACATCATGCAGTTCTCCAGCATATACACAGCGCACACACATAATTTTGCATAACCTTCTACAGGAGGGTGGACAGAAAGTGACTCTGATCCTCCTTGAAGACATTCAAAATACAAAATCATTTCTATTCCTTCCATTCTGTGGCATGATAATGGGGACAATAAACTGCTGATCTTCACATAGAGTGTCTCCTACTCTTAGTCCCAGTATCAGAAGGAAATGCTGTAATAACAGTGCTGTCACTATGGGTTATATGACAAGAAGGACATACCTATTACTTTCTATTGCAGACATGTTTTAATTATATGTGAGCTCTCTAAAATGGAAGCTCTTCTTGCTGGCACAGAGCTCAAACCAGCAATTAGGCAGCCAGTGCCTGACAGGTACTGGCGTTATGATTCGAGAGGGTTACTGGTATGGAGGACCTCCTGCATGTAATTATGGGATCAAGGGTCTTATTTTAAACCATAGTATCTTTTCCCTACTCCACGCATTTTAGTTGAACTGTTTTAAGTTTGCATGCTGGTACGGGAAGCTGCTATTGCATGTTTCTTAATGACTTATCTAAATAAAACATGTGAATGTTGCTGCATTGGGTGGGGATGGAGGGGGTGCACATAACACTGAGTGTCGGCAATTACACTTCCAACCACAAAGTGCAAACCATTCCCTTTTCTACATAAAAAAACCTTGGTAACAGTAATTATGAGCAAATTCAGCTGGGAGACAATGGCTGAGCTGAGCGGTTTCAATTGGAGGTCAATACTCATCAGCAGCTGAACAGGCCCGAAGAGTGCAGTGGTGAATGCTCTGCACACACACGCACACACGCACACACACACACACACACACACACACACACACAGGAACACACGCAAATGCACACACAGTGACGCAAACGGCCGGCCTGTCAGTGGCGTCCATCCGCTTGCTTCGAGGGCCATACAAGAGGCTGCTTTGTGTTCCAGCCACAACTCCAACCTCCATTCAAAGCAGACGCCTGTTTTGCACAGAGTGGTGTGAGCCCCGGGATCATGCCATCTGCATTATCAGCTCCATCCGAGCCATCAAAGACGCACCGCACACACAAAAGCCCGAGCAGAGTGACAGAGCTTATCCCGCTGGCACGACTCCTATACTAATTTCCACCCACTAATTACAATTAAAATCAGCACGCTTCCTTGCGTGCTCAAACAACACACTCAGCGACAAAAAAGGCTTGTTTGTTTACTACAGGCTTTACAAAACAAGCACAAAACCCCCAAAGTGGTCACCTCCCGCACCCCATCCAGGGCAAAAGGGGGAGAATCTCTTTCTGTCATTTTGATTTTCTAAGAATACAGGAGAGAGGGGAGTGGGTAGGTGGCGTGGAGGGGTGAGGGGAGTGGGTAGGTGGCGTGGAGGGTGAGGGGAGTGGGTAGGTGGCGTGAAGGGTGAGGGGGAGAGTTATAGAGAGAGAGAAAGAGAGAGAGAGAGATGGAGAGGGTTGGTTCTGTTTTCCCAAAGCTGACGGTTAACAGGGACAGAGGCAATGGCTCCGCAATCCCAGTGGCAGCAAGGGGGAAGTCTGAGCAAGCGATGTCTGAGGGGGGAACAGGGTAGGGGCCACTTCCTCAGATACACACACACACACACGTACGTCTCTGCCACACACACACACACACACACACACACACACACACACGTACGTGCGTACATCTCTCCGTCAGATACACACTCCCTCAGATAAACACACACACACGTACATCTCTCCGTCAGTCCAGGGACAAAGTCTAGCTCAACGTTCAGAGTCATAGAAGAACTCCTGACTGAATGCAATGCAAAGAGGAAAAAAAGACAGTGGAGATAGAGGGTGGAGTGTGAGGGATAAATAAAATCCTTGACAGCGTCTCCAAGCACTTAGGATGGAACTTCTGTGGTTTCTTCAGAAAACAGGCCATTACTACAGAACCAGGTCCTGTAATTAGGCTGCCTTAACTCAACAAATCAGTGTCTGGGCAAGCTGTGCGTAGAGTGGGAGGAAAAAGATGGAAAGGCATAAATAGTTCTAAATTTGATACATTAACTATTCACACACTACATCCAATCCCTCTCTGGCACATCCAACCACACCCATGTTTGGATGACTCATCTTCCATTAATCCCAAATATTTATAAAAAGAACCTCCCTCTCTACTACAGAACCTCCACTCCCTTAGCCTGGTAATCTACAGTCTGTCAGCCAGTCGCACATGGAGCACACACCCCACAGCATGCTGATGTCAGACACGTTGGTCACTGCCAGACGATAACATGGAAAAAACCCTCTGCAATCTGGAATGATGCAGTGCTCCCAGTTCAGACTGCCTTGACTTTTATTATCATGGCATTATTTCATCTGATTAATGTAACGATGTACGGTAACAACAGTGACCCCATATCCTCAGGGAAAAGCACATGTTTAAGCTGCTGACACAAAGCAGAAATGACTGCTCTGACTTTATTTTTCATCCCCTCCATTTATTCCCCGCAATGGGAATGTCCAGGATCACATCAATAAAATAACAGCGGATATTAGACAAGGTAACGGGGGAAAAAAAATTGATTGAAAAATATTTATTGGCCAAGTATACTTACATGCTCTCTATATCTAACAAATAGACATGTAGTTGATCTGCAGGCAGGAGAGTTTCTAGAGCAACTTGGGGCCTCAGCCCCTTTCGTTCAGCTCATGAGGAGCATGCAGGCCAGGAGGTGACTAATGCCATGTCCAGATCAATGAGGAAAGCCTCACAATCAACTCCTTGTTCTAGGAGTGCACGAGTGTGACCTCTGCTTGCCTATAAATAACCAAACTCTGTCCATCTTGTGCGTGCTCATTACCCTTCGTGGAAACCTTTTCAGCCCTGCTTGCATTAGTGCCCTGTTTCCACTTCATATGCATACATGCAAGCATACAACACACAATGGTTCAGTTTCAGGGGTTGTGGGCCATCACAAAACAATCCTCTTGCACTGTACTTGGGCACTGAACCATACACAAGGGCATCTTCAGCTGCCTGTCTAGAAAGCCAAATCTGGGTGATGGTTCATACTCTTGGCAGTTGTTTGCAACTTTGGTGTAAGTGTTGCATGTCAGTGACATTTAACCAGATCTGCAAGATCCTCAATCTAGCCAAGAAAGCTGGGAGGTGCTGAGAGAATTGGACTCCTGTGGCCTGTATAAGTGTGGGCACTGGTGCTACAAAGGGCCCAAGTTACAACACTGGCCTCAATGACCTCCTACAACCAGACTGCTGAGGTGTACACAGCACATATAGGGATGCGTGAGTCCAAACAAGGTCAAATAAAGGGATCACATAAGAATGAAGCCATTTTGGATTAAAAGATAGCATAATGCTCAAGACTTGACTACAGACTTATAGAACAAGGGGGATGTTGTCAATGCTTTAGCAGGTATGCATAAAAGCTATGTGTGGGCATACTCTAGACAAATTGCATCAAAGAGAAATTGTGCACAAGATAAGAGAGAATGCAGACAACAGAACACTGGACCTTTCCACATGGCTCATGCTCAGTTCCATCCATCCCACTGAAGTCTCAGAGCAGTGCCTCAGCCTATGGCTCCTAAAGCCACTGTTTTCAGCAGGCCTCTCAGGTTGGGCTCGTGAGCTGAGATAAACACTGTGCTGTGTGGGAGTGTTGGTGGCCTTCTCATTCAAATAGGCTGTTGAACTCAAAAGATAACAGTTTGTCATTCATTATCTTCAATGAATAAAACAACAAGAGTGCAGCTCTGAACAACTGGGGATTTATCTTGGAAAAAAACATGGCAAAGCTTCATTGAGGTTCCTGATCAGACCTCTCTGAAAATCCAACCAATAGTTGCTCAGGGGCAAACTATTCTTCTTACTGAAGGAACATTCTATGACACACGACATTCAATTGACACCCGCACACTGCAAAACACTGCAAAAACCCATGCTTATTTTCAGACGCCTCTTAAAAGAATTGGCGCCCTTGTGACAGCCTCTTACCTGTTAGATGGAAGTAACTGCATGGCCCTATGAAAAGGAAAAACACAGTTCCTGACAACCATGTCTATTTATAGCGCTCTGTGTCTAGTAGCTCTGCAAAGCACAGAGAGGCATAGGGGTAACCACAGTGAAGAGCATAGACCACAATGCAGCAGGTTGAGGACCAGGTGCTCACTCAACAAAGAGTTAAACACACAGGCTTCAGCAATTTAGAAATGAATCCATAATCCACAATCGCATGCAATCACATACACAACTATATCCACAAACACATGCACAAGACATGTGAAAACTAATTTGTAAAAATATAACATAGTCACTACCATGGGACTGGTGTTGCTTTCTAGCAGTTCAGAAAAGAATGGCATACAGTTTCAGTGCATTTCTAGAGATAGGTCAGGGGAAAAGATTCATGAATATAGTCAACAATTCCAACTTGACAGAGACTGCCATTTTCTGACAACTATACAAAACACAACTTGTTCCTGTTATTCATGTCTGGTTCCTCAAGTGGAAAAAAGTTAGTGCACCTCTGACGTCCACAAAGCTTGCTTGTTTGTCATGATGATGCTGTTTGGAGATTAACATTGCATATAATCCCGGTGAACTTGGGGGTAATCTGCTGGTAAAACGCAATGATAAAAGAGCAACAATGACAGAGGAGGAGCCAGTGAGACTTTAGCTTGGCAACATGAACAAATATGACCCTGAAGTGACCTCATCATGGCCATTTGGCAGCGGCACTGCCGGCCACCTGCGTCAGCAGCACTGATGAAGGGTTCTGGGGCCGTTTGCTTGCCTACGACCTCTTCTGCCTGGGTCATCACATTTCTGAATCACCCTGTCTTCTCAATTATCACTGGCTTGGACCCATAGTGACAAATGGAGGGAAGGACTCATTTATTGTCTTTCAATAAATGAGACAGACTATTGATCATACTAGTTTCTTCATGTTATTTTTCTCTTACTGGATTGGGAAACAATTAAGTGAGGGACTCGGAGTGTAAATTCCACTGCTGGTTATCACTGGGGCAATCGGTGAGTAAATTATGCAGCGTGAAACGTTAGTGTGTGCTACGTGCTAATATCATGCAGGAAAAGATGGAACTTTGGAACTGATGTCAAGGGAGGAGCCATGCCGTTCCCTTAAGCACCAAGGTGTGTCTCGTCTTCTCTCATCTTGTCTCTTCTCCTCCACCCCCCCAAACCCCAGCTCACACACACCTCTTGAGCAGGATCAGGGGGCTTAGCCGCTTTAGTCTCATTAAACACGGTCACACTCTGACACTTGTTCTTGCCAGACACTGCTCATCTCCCTAATGGTGCAGGTGATCGCTTCAACAAGTTTAACCCCAGTATCGTTCACAAGCTCAGAAAATGTCAATTTCTTCCTAGACTCAGACTTAGACTCTCCATCCAGTGACCTTGATCTTCAACACTGCTGTTCCATAGTCCCCCGCAAGGATCTGGGGTTTTTCTCAGCATTCACTAATCTTTCTTTTTTATTTTTTTTTCCCCTTGGCCATCTCCCTGAAGTGTGCTTGAAGGAAATGTTTCATTCTAAGACAACATTCTGTTATGGCAGGAGAGCTTTCCCTTCCAAACCAGAGATCAATGACACTTTATATAGAATACAGTAGTCCAATTATTGTGCCATCGACCATCAGCGAGGCAAGGATTCCTCTAGATGAGGCTATATTTTATCTCCTCAAAATAGGAAACTAGCACTAACTGCTAGCAAGAGCCTCTGCAGCCTGACTGGGAGAAAATATGCTTCTAAACGGCACTTCATCCAGGCATGGAAAATATTAGTGCCCCAGCACTGTTAGTTGTCCAACCATCTGTGTTCTACCACCATAACACAATGAACTAAAAGACATGCATTAGGCCTAATTCCACACAGAAATACTAAGCCACCCATTCCTGACAGTGATCAAATGAGAAACTGAGAAACAACAAGCTCGGGGGAGTCATTTTTGTGTGCAACAGTGTCAGAAATGATGCATTTCTTGATGTTTTGGCCTAGCGACTTTAACTCATTTGGCCATGGATTAAAGCAAAACAAGTTTATCTCAAAAGGGGGTGGTATTTCAGTCCAGTGCAAACTGGCGTGAGGAACCAAAATATCAGCGGGGAATGTCACTATGCCTGGGGATACAGGAGCAAAAACCCCAAACTCAAAATGCTGGAAATACAGAGAAGGTCACGTTAGAAGACAGGCCAAAACACAGATCTCTGTTGCCGCTGGGTGCACTGAATGAAAACATTAGCCCTCTGGAGAGCAGAGAAGCTGGAATTTGCAGAAAGGGCAGTGCCACCACAGAGGACAAGGAAGGGGGATGGGAGGGGATTTGGGGGAGGGGGGGGGGCTGGGTAGCTAGGTAGACAGAGGACAGTAGAGTGAGAGTGTGAGAAAGGGAAAGAGAGAGTAAAAATGAAAGCAAGACAGCAGAAAGAGGGAGAAAACAGAGAGTGAGGGCACGTCAGAGAAAGCACTCCTTGGGTAAAGACAACAGCCCTCCACCCAGGGGCCTCCCACAGACAAAGAAGCCCAATGAAGCCGGCAGCTCAGAACGAAAACATGTTTAGAGGGAGATAGGAATGTGTGGGTGTCATGGCAGTCATAAGGCCCACAGCTGTTCTTCAACACTGAGCAAGCCCCATGACGAAGTACGCACAGCCCAGCCAGAGGGCTCACCCAGAACATGTCAAGATGGGATCCAACACCGACAAGCTTTCAAACTACCCACACACTACATGGTTTTCAATTCAACTTTATAATACATATTTTGACCATTTGAATAATAAATCCTGTCTGAAAACACTTAAAATCTGCTTTGAATATTCCAATACACACAAATTTAATTTGCCAGAGGGGTAAATTACCTCTTAATATGTTAAAGTATAATGTGATAAAAGTTGATAGAAAGAGTTATTCAGGTGTACTCACATTTGTTCTCACATGTTTTCTTAACTGCCTTAAGAACCTTAAAATAATGATCCCACAACTGATCGAATCAGATAATCCCTTGATTAGGAAAATGTCCATTTCTAATTTGTATCCCAAAGTGGAGAGAACCAAAAGCAAATTTGCATTATGTTTAGCTAAATTCTCATAAAGGACCACAGAACATATAAATGAGGTAAATGAAGACCCTCCAGTCCTATAGATACATTGCTCAGTCTTGTCCTCATGACTTATTGCTGTACTGGAAATACTACTAATTGTACTTCTAAGAACAGACCATCTTAAATGGAGAAAACCAGGAACCTACGATATCTAATCTAATTTCCACGTATTCTAGGCTTTATGACTTAGTCAAGTTATTGTCTTACATTACAGCTATCTTATCTAAATTAGGAGGCCTAATACTGCTTGACTGCCTTTTTTCTACATTTTATGACTACGGTACACATCAAAACAACAAAACTTTGCACACATCTACAGCAAACCTAAAAGCAACAGACTCAAACTTACTGTAGAGTTAGCGGAGCTGCAGCATGTCCTCTGAGCAGGAGTAAGCAGAGTAACTTTACCGTCAGACCACAGTGCTCTTCACTGTACCAATGCCAGCCGCACCACTCACACAGGAAATGGCTCTATCACTAGAACAATAGCCAACCATGCAAGCTATTCCACTGTTTCCTCTGGCTTTGTTTAGTTTTCCTCCTCCGATTTCTGGCAGAGGGCAGCCAGGATGATAAAAGCTACTTTTAGTCACAGATAGAAGAGTGTGCCTGAGACAGTAGTGATGTTTGACACACACAGCTGTATTTCAGACCAAGTACAATCTTTGTGATATTTCTCTTCTGTCCCAAAGACCCAAAGCCTTGACATGGAAATTCTGCCTACAAACCTTTGAAAGAACAGTTTAAAAGATAGCAAGGACACAAGGCTAAACCTTTTTTTGCTGCAACAACAAATGTAGCACACGGTGGATTATTTGGGGTACATTTTGCCTTGGGCATGGAGGAGCTATTTCCATGCGAAATGGAACTATTTCAGCATACGGAGCTCAGAGACTGATGGCTGCCTACAGGCCTTGCTTCGGCCTCAATCCAAAACAGAGGAGTTAAAGACAGATAAGAGACGTGATTTTGTGGTCCTGTGGTCTTATCTGGTACCGCTAAATGCACACTTTCCACGCAGGGAGGCCTCTGGTGCTATCAGCAGAAGATAAGGCCATGCAGCCCCCATAACGGAACAAAGCAAAGCATGCTGCAACTTCACAGCAGAAGACAAAAAAGACTGTCAAAATGAAGGGAAGAGGGGCTTGCCTTTTCCAAATGAGTGTAAGCTGAGAAAACCATGCTCGAATCTTGCTGAAGCAGGCTTCACATTTCAGCAGAGTAAGACAAAGAGTAATCAGTTTGGATTATAAGAAGAACCCTAGAACTCTTGCTGACCAGAGATGCAGTGGGGATTTTTTTTGGGGGGGGGGATACGCAATATAATATAATGACAAATGAATGCCTAACATTTAAATGTGAGAGATAGTCTATATAACTGATCTGTTCCAAGAAGTAGTTGTTGCTGACTAACCAAATTACTGTACATTACTGACTATATAGCACTGAAGGATGAAATATTTCTGTAAACTACAAAATGTTACTTAGGCTTCTACCTTTAAGCTACAGTTTTTATTACAAATCCTAATGAGGGCCAATTTGAAAGATTTAAAACAACATCAGTTTTGCATGTCAAAACGAAGGTCAAGTGGCCTCCCATCTTGCTGCTTTGGGGTTGACGCATCAGTCTGGAAAGGTCAAGGCCATGATGACGAAGATAATGGGAGGCGATCCTGACGCAGACCTTGCAAATGTCATCGTAGTATTGCATATTATTCCAAATTATGAAAGCCTATGACAGGTCAACAAAGCAAAGGCAATGAACAATAGCCAGTTGTTCTTCAATTAAAAAAAAATACACAAAAAAATGTATTTGACCACTCATTAAATGCTGGCTTTTGACCCTGCCTTTGTGATGGTGGGATTAGAGATAAAGGGATTGCTGTACAGCCAAGCACAGACTGTCTAAATCCACACTTCCCTGACATTGTTTAAGCCAGGACTGCATTCATTCATTTCTATTACAGCTCCAGGCAGCGAGCCGGAGCCTATTACGCAGAACAAGACCTTCACAAACGACAGCACCAGCTTGGCTGCTGCACAGAGGTTGTATGGGTGAATGAGAAAAAGTGAACAGTTTTGTAGAAGGGCAAAAAACTATAGGGTGCCCACTGAGTCCCCTCTCCCCTAACAAATAAGTCTGCACATTCAACCCTCAGCACTCATAAAACTCAAGTCATGAGACTATGACTTAAAAGGATCCCCAGCTAGTAAGACATGTCAGCCCTATAAGATTGATGAGCTATATAAACGCAATTTAAAAACACTCAAAATGCTTTTGGTTTTATTAATAGTTTTAGAAAATCCTTTCATCAACTGCCATTGTTTTTACATCTCATGCCTTCTGGGTAAAAACTGACATCACCTAATTGAGCCTGTTTACACGCAAGCTGTTGCTGCACATAGACACCATCAACTCTGTACCACCATTTTTTCCTCACTTCTCTGATCATCATCATTTCATATAAATTTGAGTACTTGTTTCCATGTTGTCCTCCTGATTTACGTTGCGCTCGTGATAACGCGGCAAAGGCTGAACAGAAAAAGTGTTAATTTCACCACAAACTGACTGGACTAGGTGATATCACTTTTTACCCATGAAGCATTGAGATGTAAACGCAATGGCAGTTTACAAACTCACATTTTAAACGTTTAATAAAATCAAAAGCATTTTGAGTGTTAAACATAGCCAACACCAACGTCAATCTTATAAGGCCAACACACCTTACCAGTTGGGGATCCTTTTAAAGGAAAGGTCCTGGGTAAATGAACTAATAGCCCTGAATGATGTTGGTAGGATGAAGACAAGAAAATTTGGTACAACACAGAACCAATTTGCAAACTGGCAGCTAATCCTAACTGAACGGGGCACAGGAAAATAGAACTGAAACAGTTCCTCCTTGCCCTTATCAGTTAGTGTTAACTACCCTCGACAAGGGCTATGAGTTAATTTACCCTGGACTTTTCATTTAAGATCACTGACACACTCAAGACAGAGGATCTGTTGAAGCCATACCTTCATATACATTGAATTTACCTACATAAATGTTCTTTCTATTAACCTAAAAAAAAAAATCTAAATGCACCCAAGCAGAAGCAAATAGTTTTGCTCAGCGGATACGTCTAGCCACGCACCATTGGGGCCTTAGTAGGTCTACCATTGGTCTTTACAAGGCTTGGTAAAACCAATCACAACACTCTACCTTTGTAGAGAGTCGTTGAGCAGGCTTAGCATGATAATGACATGTCTGTGACAGTGCCAATCAACTAAGTGGCCAAAGAGTGGTAGTTTGAATCGGCTTTGGCATCTTTCGACTCTGAAAGAGTTAGACTTGGGCTTTTCTTTGGAAATTGAGCAGAAAAAGGAACTCAATTTCAAAGGATTTATTTGCCGTTTTGCAGATGTTGCTCTGATAGGTCGTAACACTATCCAGTTTGAAAGACAACCACTGATTCCGCCCCTAGAATTGAGCCTGGTCTATTGGTCGTGGCCAGACTATACAATTTGATGTTACAGTCTGGTATCAGCCTAACTTTCAATCTTTCAAGAATCAAAATTGTGAGAATAATAGCAGGTGTGGCCTCACTCAGAATGTGAGGGCCTCTGTGTTGATACTAATCCACAGATTAGTGGCTGAAAAAGTTCATTTCAAACACTAGGGCAAATGCTGGAGTTGAGGATGGAGTGGTGGTTGTGTAAGCCTACTTTTCCCCTAAGGTAATAGATTATTACATTGGACCCACCTCAGAGACACAGTGTCATGTCCTAAAGTGTCCCATGGACTGAGATTTCCTTGGACTTTTTCATCGCCACTACCAACACATGTGCTTGTATTAGGATGTGGAATCTAGGCCTAGTTTCTGATGGCTACCAACTACCAACCCAAAACTCAAAGCTCAAGTGAGACAGAGTCTGGTCAGATCGAAAATGAAAGGCGGTTTGAGTTATATGTGCAGGGGGAATGGTATAATTTAGCCAGACAGTCTAATTCCATAATGCATGTTATGGGGGAAGTTCAATGTGCAAACCTATTTTGTGACCATTAAAGGAGAGTAGTAGACAGAAAAATTCAAGGTCCATCAATAAATCTCTCTTCCACCTCAACAAAGGGGCGGTTTGGATGATCAAAATAAGCCCTTGCAGCATCTGGCAGCTACGCTTCAAAGCATACACACTAGCAGCCAGCTGCTTTATTTTGAGGTCCCACTGGTGGCTGCCTGGCTTGGCCTCTGGTCGTCTGCTGTGTTAATGGTAGTACATGCCTCATCACGACAGCCCTGCCTGCCTGCTGTGGCCTGCTGGCATTCTTCTGAAGCTGGAACTTAGGAAGCACACATGCCCACATGCTTCTTGATGTGTGTTAGCCAGAGCCGTAAAACACGTTTTTATAGATAATTCGTGTTTCAAGTGTGAGAGGAGTCTGAAGGCCCTCCGCATCATAATTAGCCACAATTTTCCATCACACATACACCTATGTGGAGCTTACACAAAGGGATGGAATCACGTCCAGGACTGAGATTGTGTTCTTGGCCTCATGCCTCCCCATGAAAACTCACCCGTCAAAACTCCCTTTTTTCCTGCAGAGGAGACGGAGTAATGAAACCCCACTGAATCACGTGAGTACATGCTTAGAAACAGCATACCTCCACACAAGCAGACTGCTAATGTCTTTTCAACAATGGCTGTTCAATCTGAGAAGATAACTCCACACTGAATAGTGCATGTCCCTTTTGGCAAATCCAGCCACAAGCATTCAGTGAATTCATTATAGAGGCAAAATACATAAACCCTTTCATTCTCCAATGAGATTAGTTGAATGAAAAATTATAAAAACGGCAAAAATAAGACACTGACAGCACCCAAATCTCATTACTCCCCAGTAATTCCCATTGTTCTTCAGGGGGCTTTGTTACTGCATTGTAACTTCGGTCCCACCTACAAAGTCATAATTTTCATTGAGGACTTTTTTTTTCCTTTTTGAGAAACTGATGACTTAGAACAATGGTATTTTTGTGGTTCAGTAGTCACAATACCATATTTTATTACAAAGAAACAAAATGGAGATTTATACTGAGCAATCCCTCTAGCAGTAAGCCTATGGTTTAGAAATTGTGGCCAAATAACGCATAACTGCCATCACTGCAGCTAAAAACACACGCCTCTCTGGCTTGAAAAAGACAAAAAGAGCATTATGCAAATGCTAAAAGCCGACTTCTAAATACTCACCACTTAATCCCAAAATTTAATACTATCAATTAACTTCCTGTAACCTCAACCTGGGTTTATTTCTCTCTGTCAAAGAAGAATCCCTTGACGGGCTGGGCCAGGCTAAGTCCATCTTTTGAAGATTACTTTCGAGAGATTCTTTTTGCAGTCCATAGTCCTAAAAGAAGACTAGCAAACTTTCATAATCCCTTGCTGCTAGCTTTCGATCAACTCCAATGGTTTTAATGGTTTGGTAATTCTGACTACCTGTCCATAGTACTGGATAATGTCCACTGATGCCTCAAACATAAGTTGACAAAGTACACATTATCAGTGTGTACCTAGGAGGTTAACAGAAAAATATATGGCAACTTCATATGCCAAAACCAGTAACTCCTTTTTCCATTCGAGAGGCTTTTCTTCAGGCACCGGTGACTAGATTTGGTCTTTTGTTGTCGCATTGGAACATCTGAAAACACAGAACATCAGTGCTTTGCAATGGTTTTGCAATGACTATTAGAATCAGTTTCCTTGATTTTAAGACACAACTGTAATATTCCCAGAGAACTCTTCAAAGTCTAAAGTGATCTATCCATGTTCGAATTGAAGCGGTGCTACTGTTTCGCTGTAGCGTTTGGCTAATATTCACTGAAATGTCACAACCACCTCATCACTCTGCCATCAAGTAATGCTGACAGACAAGAGCGAAACAGTGGGGTTTTTAGGTACTCCATCATCTCTGTCTCAAGGGGTGGTTCTCAATATGTCTTCTTGGACCTCAGTCCTCTGTCCTTGTGCCCCAGAAATCATTTGAGGTTCAACGTCATCAAGTAAGTCTCATTTGTTTAACCATTACGAGAGAGGAGAAAAGAAAGGTCTGATTTTGTCAACAGGTTACAGCTGAGTTTTATAGGTTAACATTCTCTGCAATGCCAGTGAATATAGGACAAAGGAAAATGATATAATCCAGATCTTGATTTAATTGTCTTAAATGACATAATTTCATTGCATTATGATGCACAATAATGTTTTGATGTTTGTTTTTTGCATATTTGTTTAAGTGTCATCAGTAATCAACATTTCTTGATAGTGATGCATCAATGAGCAGGATATCTCATTTATTATATCTGTCTGTACTTGATTCCTCAATCCTCCCATCATTCCATCCTTATTTCCTTCATGAAAGGAGGGGCTAGGACAGATGAATGGATGGAAGAAAGGAAGGAAGGAAGGAAGGACAACTTTTATAATGCACCCAAGATCAATGGCTAACCACCATAATTTAGTAATACTCTATTTTGGGGATAAACCATGAACAATGGCAAAACAAAAAGGAGAAGAAAATTCAATGCTTCATCCCATAAAAAAAATCTTTAAAGGCTGCACACCTTCACTAATCAGAAAAGTCATTTTAACAAATGGCAGCAATTTCCAAGTAATTAATAAAAGCAACCAGTGATGAAGTGAGATTATTTTACAGCTTGGGCTTCATAATTGCCCATCTCTTTTTGTAGCATCAGTCTGGCTCATTTATTTTCCTGAAATGTAGTCGTCTCCAAGATAAATCCACTGCCATGCGCTACCCACAAACTTCATATGAATAATTCACCACCATCTGCCACAGAAGGGAGAGTGACGGATGGATTGAGGGGCTTTGGATTCTTTCTGTTTCTATTTTATCCTAACAGTGCTATTCTACTTCTATCCACCTCCCACCAGAAGTCTTTGCCACTTCCAGTCATGTGGTGCTAGTTGTCGTAGAGGTTCTAGGGAGAGAAAGTATTCCCATTGACACTCGGACCATAGGCCCAAACCCCTTACAAGCGGTTGTGGGAGGAATTGTGTAGTCAAGCCTAAGAGACTGATGTGAGCTTGAACATTGTTCACGTACTATATGCCCAAGGAAACAGGCCACAGATCAAGATCACAGGATCAGAATGCTTCACTAATAAAGCATCATATTATAAAGCATATAGTTTAAATAAAAAAATTAACTCCCCATATAAGAAATTAATGTTTCAATAAAGAAACTGGATTAAACTAATGAGCCTTAATGACTGATTGGAGTGGAAGGGCTCACATGATGGCTAGTGAGACCTAAGCCATAGTTCTTAAGGTTCTTGCTGGATTAGAGGTCCCTATGAGGGTCTGGCTAAATGCTCTCCCAGCATAATTAGGGTGTTAAATACATGGTCTGGCAGGACACAGTGGGGTACAGCAAAGCTCACAGAATTTGAGGAACCCTAACAAGCTCTGGCTTTGCTTTAGTCGCAGCTCAGTCCCATCTTAGTGTTTATGTTCCAACCAGGGGAGTTGCCTTCATGACGATTTATTGACGCAAGATCCCCTCAGCCCGGCCTGCCAGCAATTAATCACGGCGGGAGAGAGGGGCTTGTTCAGGCGGAGGCCCTGGGAGAAGCTTGCACACCAGATCCCAAGCCAGGCGTGTAACCTACTTGTGGACTCTATTCCACATATGGCCCGTGGAGCCAAGATCACCACCCAAGTGTAACACTGACAAGGGCCTCTCACTTCCCAAACACTTTAATTTTTCTACAGGACATAGTCGTGCTTAGTTAAAGTAGAGAGGCTTTTTTTAGATAGGTCAAGCAAAAGTTACAAATGAAATCAGATACACATTGTTTCAGTGAGGCAGGGAAGAATCCAGACAAAGCATGGAGGAGCATAGAGGCCTTCTCCTTTGGTCCTTGGCTGCAACATAATCTGAGGCCTATCCAGACTGAAAGAGGGCCCTTTCCATCACTCCATCCCCCATCTGGAGTGGTGCTTTCAATTGGTCACATACACAGCTGTTCTCCCATGGGCAGCCCAGGCAGATTGCTGATCCACCTGACTGCTAGCCAGCTCTATGCACCAGCCAGGGTCCAACCACCACCTGCAGGGCTTCAGAGAAGAGCACTGGATCCCCGCATGTGTGTCACTGTATCCCAGTGACACACAGCTCCAGCATTCCAGAGGCTCCACCAGAGAGCTTTTCTGAGCGCACATGAGAACTGGGAGTGTGATGATGCAACTGTTGAACTACTCTTAAGACAACATGACATCAACAGTAAAGTTTTGTTTAACAGAAATCACATAAATGGATGAGAGTGCTCCAGATGGAATGCCATCAAGTATAGGCTACATGTATGCTGGGCTCGGTGCACTTTCACAACACACATTCCCCTTGCATTAGCCCACAGAGGCATATAGTATTACAAGACAAAGTACAAAAGTACAACTTTATGGATTTTATTTGGATGACATCATGGTATGGTAGCACTTTATTTTTCCAGTGGACAAAGCAACAAATCATGCAATATAATATTCATTCAATAATTTTCACTAAAAGAAAGATATATTTTGCTGAGTAAAAAGTCTAAAAATGGCTTTGAAGAGTTGCTCTTTGTGAAGTTCAACTCACAACTAATTACATTTCCACTTTCATCCCTTCTTTTGTTTCCAAAAGAACTAATGTTGTGAAATGGATATTTCCTGGGTATATTGTGTTGATAGTAATGTTCAGTTGTCCTGGTGATGATGAAGTTTACTTGATCGGAAGAGAGACATGGAGACACTGTGGCGGCACTAGTACATCCATTTAGCATCATGCAGTTGTGTTTAGTTGCGTCAACACTGCCTGCCAACAAGGCTCCTACACTGATCCTTCGCCCTCAGGCCATGGCATAATCAACTCCAACCATGTGGGACAGTAAAACCTCCAAATTCTTGGTCCAAACAATGGTCAGAGTGCCCCCCCAATGCTCTGGCCAATGGCTAAGCATCCAAGACAATGACTACTGTCACCCCACCAAGCAGCATCTGGGAGCCAGGCCACAGGCCAGAAACACCGAGGCTATGGGAGGAGCCTTGTAAAACTCTACCTTGATGCCTTCATGGTTGCAAGGTTGCTGTCTTTTTAACTAATGTTGAAAGAGTTAGGCTACACAGGTGCAATGTTAGGCAAGTCTGGTTCTCACACATACCAATCTACTATGCAGCTCAGTCTGCACTACTTTCCTGTCATCTCCCACATCTTCCCTGAGGCGGAATCAACGGACACAGATCAAAATGCCTCGGACATTGGACATATGCATTGGACAGACCTACAACCAATCAGATCGATGACTCCAGTGATGTTTGAAGGGAGGAGACAGAGCGGGGTGCATCATACTTTAAAAGAAAGCACATGTTAAGTCCGCCTTTATCCCGTAAGGGGTAAAAGCCTGTTTTTGATTGGTTCCCTATCTCAACCTTGAAGCCATATTTAGTTGCACAGCAGATCAGTCAGTATGTGTGAGAAACAGACTAAAGTCAGGCTCAACTTCCAATCTTGTGTGAAATCTAGGGCATGGGCAAAAACCAATAGTTGCCTGTCAACTTAAGTGAACAGACAGGCTCAAATTAGCACAGAAGCAGTAAAACACACCTTCAAACTAGACACTGGACACATCTCAAAGTCTGTGAAAATCAGCACGTGCGTGTGAAACAAAGCGGCCCAGGGTGACCTGCCACAGCCTCACCGGATAAGACTGTTTGGCGAACACATAAATAAAGTCATACAAATGAGTGTCAACAGGAACTGACAATAACTGAACAGTACGGTGTGAAAAAAGTCTGAGAGGGAAACAGGGAGAGAGGGAGGGGAGGGAAAATGCAAGTCAAAGGGTGAATTATAAAACTTTTCTTGTATTTCTTGGACAGGCAGAAACATTGACTCTTGTGCAAACACTTGACTTGTTGCTTATCTTGCTAGTGTCTTTACATGAGCAGCAGCCCTAACAGCAGGTTGATGATATCCGGAATTCTAGGAAAGCTATAAACGGGTAGCAAGTGCTAATCTTGCTTCAGAGATTAATAGGGTTTAAACTTTAATCTGAATGAGCGTCTATTCAGGAAAAAAGAACAACAGCTTCTCGAAAAAGGGAGGAAAGGTTGCAGAGTGTATGTGGAACAAGACTAATACCAAATTCAGAGCTCTTTCAGGAAATAGCTTACCTTTTCAAAACGATCAGGCAACTCTGCACACCACTGAGACTGAGATGAGGGTCTACTGCAAGAGTGCTGTCCAGTGCTCCAAGACTTAAGGTATGCAAGAAAGCCTTGGGGCTTCTTCCCAATGCTAATACAAACGCGCACACAAAGCAAAGGACCCTAAGCCAGAAGACCACAGAGGAGCTACCACCTTTTACAGTCCCTGCAGGAGGTGTGGTGTGGGCAGGAATATCCTGGAGTTTAATGGCACAGAAGGGGGGTGGTGTAAGCATTGAGAAATGCAGAGGGAGGCCTGGGAAGCCCATAGTGGGGTAATATGAACAATAACTCCCATATCTCAGACTCGTAGCACAAGGCTCAATAGTTTGTCCATCGAGCCAAGCGGTGCCGTTAAAGTTGCCATGTCAGCCATGCTGATCTCACATGCTTGACATGGGGAGAGGGGCTGCAAACCTTAGCGTAGCTGAGGAGGACATCACATCTCCCAGAACTGCATGCCTCTAGTCTCCTCCCCAAACAACACTCATGTGTCTAACTTCCTCATGGACAAACAAAAATAGAATTAGATTAAGACTGTGCTGAAAAATAAATACACTGAAAATATCACTGTGCAAAACACAGCATGAAAAGAGCTACTTACAAAAAAAATATTTACATCTTAAACATAAAAAAATATAACACAACACCCACTATTATCTCCAACATTTCACACACATACACACACAGTTGTGCTGCTGTTAATGTTTACCAGCACAGTTTAATAGGGTAACAGTTTTACACTGTTCATAGCTTAAATAAGTAACTTTTTTCACAATAATTGTTTCAGCACTCTAAAATAACTTCTTCCATCACGTTAGTGAGCTGGTTTACATGGCTATACTGATGTTCAGCTATCTGGCAGTGCATGGCGGCTCTGTCAAAATCCATACCTCCATATATATTTTACTGCACACTTCTCACTTCCATGTATGCACAAAAACAGCAGTGAGATGTTATGACCCACTGCAGAGCACACCATGTTTAATGGGGGCTACCTACCTTTGACTCTGTGTTTAACACAGTAATTCTCTCAGTAAGAATGTGCTACCAACTGCTGAACTCAGTAGAACATTGCCATAACATGAGGAAGACAGGAGAGCTATGGGACAAGGGTCCAGATGTAATCCTTAAAACAATACTTGGCTAGGATCTGACCTTTGCTGAGGAGAGACTTCTGGTCTATACTGTCGCCTGTGATCTTTCTTAGGGTCAACTACTCTCCTGGAAGCCCTTGTAAGAGGATTAGTGGGCAAGAAAAGAGTACCCTAGAGGTGACACTACTGGCCAGGTTTGGTGTTGGGCCAACACTGAGAAAAACCCATTATGTCATTAGATCAACCCTGAGATTAGCAGGCAGAGTCATCAAAGGCTACCGTCTTTTGCTACCTGTCTCATGGTTTATGGGACTGTCTTAGCTAACTGGACTACCTGCAATAAATCTACCTGCAAACACATCTCAATCAGTGAAGAACATGCAAGATGCTATGACTGATTTAGGTTAGTTTCAGTACAAATGTAATCATGATCCTTTTAGAGAAAGAAACAACATGCAGTTTAATTTGGGCCTTCACTGAGAATATATTTCTCATTTTCAATTAATCAGTGTGGAACAGCTGGATTCAAAACATGAAAAGGCCCAAACTATTTTAATCCTCTTTCTCCTCCTTTGTCTTTTTGGCACAGAGACCATAGAGAGTGAAATCAGTGCTCAGGAGAGAATATAAACTTAACTACAACTCAGACTAAACCATAGGCCTTTACTGTAAATCAAAACACTTCCAATGGAATCTGGAGAGCCTGTGAAATATCACCTCAAGCACACATAAATAGAGACAGTGGAGACCAGTGGCTGTGGTTAGAGAAACTGGAAGGATCAAAGGGCCCGGCATGGCCGAACAAAGTTTAAAAACAAAAACCTTAAACGTGACGGCCACAGGGATCGCTTATGAAAATATCGTTCGAAAGAATAAGCCGTCAAAAATAATGACTTCAACTGCACAGTTTGGCCAATTAAGAATTAAGATCAAGATAATGGACAAAAGGTGAAATGTGGTAAGAGGGATCACAGCCATTCCAGTAAACAGTAATCCAGCTTTTAAGTTCAGCAGCCCAGCCCACCAGCCCAGAGACTCGACAATTACACGGACAATGACAAAGAGACTACTGCAGGGCAAAGCTTGGTGTAGCCAAGCAAACTAGACACTTTGTTTCTATTTCCTCAACTTGATGCATTTACTTGTTCTGTTCGTTTTGTTCCACAGCAAGGCCTCTTTGGTTGCAGAGCTGAAGATGGCTCACCCAATGAGAAACAAATATCAGGCTGGCACCTCAAGGCTGCTCTTAAACCCTGAACGGCCATCAAGTACTATTCCTCTTCAGACAACTTGCTACCAAGCACAGCTGAATGGTTAAGACTGAATCTTGCATAGCAAGACAATGTAGTCAAGCACAGGCCTATTTCATAGCCTACATGAAGATAATGCTATGTAGAATCAGCCCCCATCACAGACAAGGAAAGACTGAGCACTGGTATATATGCGTAAAGACCACGCTGAAGAGCAGTGAAAGAAGAAAGGATGGTAGAAGACTAGTCGCTGTGGAGGGCCACGTACCTGGGTGACTCTGGGAACTCATTGTTGCAGACGAGGAGGAGGAGGAGAAGGGCGCTGTAGATGGTGGAGGGCAAGAGAAAAGCGAGGAGAGCAGAGAGGAGGAGGAGGAGGTGTGCTGAGCGGGCCTCAGTGCTCCTCGGAGGCACACGGGAGGGGCACCATCCACACGGCACGGCTAAGTCGTGAGTTGAGCACTGGCGAAGAGGAGGAAGAGGAGGAGGAGGAGGAGGAGGAGGAGGAGGAGGAGGAGGCAGCTGCGTGGAAGAGGAGGGTGAAGTCCAGAGAGGCTGCTCTCAGGTGGTCATAGCACCCAGGCGGGACTCTGAGCTTGAGTAATCCCCGCTCTGCCGGCTCAGGAATAGGTCCGGCTGTCAGATTAAAATCAACCTGTTGAACAAACAAACCAAAAAAACAACACAAAACTGGTCAATGTCACCTAATGCTAATGATCATCAAGGATTAAGTGTCCAAACAAGAGAGGAAAAGGAATTCAGTGGATCATATGGTTTTAACAGGCCTCCACTTGTAGTTTCCTACTCACTTTGTAAACATGCAGCTGTCTCTGCTTAGGCTACTATGACTTAGACAACAAAAGTAGTAGCACTCTGGGTTCATGTCTGATGTCATCCAATATGGCAATACTCTGTAACAGTATATGTCTTATGGCCAGAGGTAAGCAGAAGCTCGAGCATCTCATCGTGTCTGTCTGGCCTGATGACATGCAGTCAGTCAAATCTGATCAACACCCTGCAGTCTTCCCACACAGGTGACACAGCCAGGGAACAGAAGGAGCCCGTGACACATCCCTGACGTGCCAGGTGACAGCGGGGGCGTGTGCCTCCCGCACCAATCTGCCACTCATGGCAAACTCATGTCGGCGGCTGCCACATTATGTGACATGGCGGCAGTTAACAGCAGACCACCCACTTCCAATCCAAGCCTTAAGAAAAGCAGTGGGGTCCTGACTGTGGTTAAAAACACCCGAGTGGGAAACACTGCACCCGTGCCCGCTTCTGACTGCCAGGCTGGGCGTCTGCCGGTGTGGAGGCTGTCTGTTTCTGACAGACAGCTGGCGCTCAGATGGAGATGCATCTCCGCTCCCACCCCACTCAACTGGACACACACACACACATACACAGCACTACAGCTGAGCCGAGCACAGCACAGCTCAATAGAACACAACACAACGCAACAGAGCCAGTTGTCTCCTTGGGCTTAAAGCCATTACGTAACTGCAAACATCAACTGTTGGTTGGTGGTAGTGGGGAGGGCTTTTGCATCGCCTCTCAGGGATATTCCCCCACGCTTAAGAGCTTACCCAGATTTTTTTTCCCATAAACAATCTGCTGAGAGAAAGAGAGAGAGAAAGAGAGAGGAAGGGAGAGAAAGACAGAGAGAGACAGGGAGGGAGAGACAGAGATAGACAGATAGATAGATAGATAGATAGAGAGAAAGAGAAAGAGAAGAGAGAGAGAGAGAGAGAGAGAGAGAGAGAGCACTTCTACAGCCTGCGGAGCCTGAGTCAGGGCTGTAGTAAGGCAACAAAAAGGAGAGCAGATCGAGCAGCTGATGAAACATGCCCCACCACTCCACCCTGTACAGACACAACGTACACTAGCAACGACTGCACGCCCCGCTGACCGCAAAAAGCAGCAGGTATGCAGTCACGGAGTCCTGCTGCCTGTCAGACATACGGCTGAATGGGTTCAAGTAATGTCCCCTCAGCTCCACACACACACACCATGCGTGCACAAAAACACAAGTGTGCAGCGGAGGCGTCAGATAACACTGGCGTTTCGCTGACATCCGCCGCTGTTTGTTTTGATAGTGCTCGTCATGTTGCTGGGGCCATGGATGGAGCAATGCTGCGCTGCAGCGCAACCTGAGCCCCACAACTCTTCACTCTCACACACACACACACACACACACACACACACACAAACACACACACACACACACACACACACACACACACACACACACACACACACACACACACACACACACACACACACACACAAACACACACACACACACACACACACACACACACACACACACACACACACACACACACACACACACACACACACACACACACACACACACACACACACACACGTCTGAGCCTTCCACAGAACAGCTGAATAGGTAAAGAGGGGTGGGGCCAGGCCTGCAGGCTGTGAGGGAGTGGTGGAGACAACAGAGAGACATGGAGCACAGCAAGAACAATGGTGCCCCTGACTGAGCCGCATGCTAAATATTCCCCGGCAGCATCAAAAAAGAGCCGTTCTTCTTCCACCATGACTGTCTTTTTGTTTTTATTTGTTTTACAGCGCAATGTCCCCTGATGCCCTACAGCCAGCCTTTAGGATAGAGCTTGTTAGCAGCACCAACACACCCTTTTACACACACACACACACACACACACACACACACCACACACACACACCACACACACACACCACACACACACACACACACACGTCTATCAGTCACACAGTACAGGGAACAGAGCTGCAGGACTCCACGAAACTGTCCAATGTTTCTATGTGTGGAGTTCAATAAAGGACTTGGGTGAGTAAGGTGCCCAGTAATCTCCCATTGATTAATCCCACAAACAATGAAAAGAAAAAATTGAATGAAATGAAAAGAAAAAAATGGGGTTTAATAGTTTACTTTTACACAGCTTTCCTGTTGTTGATGCTGTTTATCTAGTAGCACTGAGGAACTGTACATCTAGCACTTGGTATTAGACCTATTGGATTATAAGGCAAATCACTATCCGCCGCAGCACTGAGCAGGCCTTTCACTGGTCACCGCTGACTCCACAATCTCAACATCAGACAGTGTGTGTGTGTGTGTGTGTGTGTTTTTGTAACTAAAGGCTGACTAGTCAACTCCGATAAGAGCAAAGATATTTTCAGCAAGTTGTGTGTAAACTGCTAAAGCATGCATGTGCAAACACATGTACGAATGCACTGAGGGTTGCACAAGCAGAGCTTAGCTTTATTACACCACAAAGCAAAAACACAAACCTTTCATTTTGCTGGTAATGCTGTAAGTGGGCGCTGGTCTCTGTTCCCCCCGCACCTACACAGAGCAGGGTGGGACAGCCCTCAGATTAGTCCTCTCTCACATAAAACCATCAACCTTCAACCTTCCCTTCAATCATGCTGAAAAGAGGGGGGGGGGGGGGGTACGCCAGACCATGTTTAAAACGAATGCCTTCTACATACTAACATAGACCGAGCTGCTTTGGCAGACTGCCAAAGACCTGCAAGCAAATAATACGACCCATGCACAGACAGCTCATCAAGCACAAATTTAACCAATGAGGGAGGCGAGTTTTAACTACAAACACAAGTTTAGTATATTACAGTCTGAGAACCTTTTCACTTGACATTTAGGCTCCGGGTTTTGGCTCGCTAGCCATGATGAAAGCTAGTGAGCTTCATCAAAGCTTCAAGAAAGCTTCAAGTTGACAACACTGTCCGATCAAAATTAGGGGTCAACGATTTTATCACAGTGTTTCATCAAGCCTACTTAGGGCATTCACTATCAGTTGTGGGTCACAAACATATCTTGGACTGTACCCAAGTGTTTATGCAACAATGATGCAATTCACCCACGCAAATGTAATGAATCAACAATAATTTTGAGTAAAACATTTCCACTATATTAAGGCCAAAACTAGTCTATAGACAGTTGAAAACCAAGTGAGGGATCTGCCCTATTACATAAGCCTTTCGACGGGAGGTATAGAAGAAAACAGCATGCTTTTCTGATGAATCAGATCTCACCCACAGGAGAATCAAGGAGCAGAGGGGCTGGTGGAAAGTTTCACTGTGTGTGTGTGTGTGTGTGTGTGTGTGTGTGTGTGTGTGTCACCAAGAGCAGGTGGCGCAGATTGCACAGACTGGCCCCAGCTCTCGGCCTCTGTGGCTCCCACAGGCCTTTGCACTCACTGTCACCATAACAGGCCGCTGTGACGACATCATGACCGCCCACAGGCAAGCAACAGGCCAACACAGCACCAGGAGGGCGCCTGTGCCTGAGGACGCACATGCACACAAGATACCGTTTCAAACACAACTTCTAATTCAAAACAGTCCAAAGAATCTGTCCTGAGTTAGGCAGAGATCAAGTTGACCAGCAGCAAAGCGTAAAGCAGCGCTCAATTCCCTCGTTACTAAGCTACGGGAAACATTCAGTAAATTAAACCGACATTGCCTCATGTTAAGTTACGAGAGCTGAATCAAGTTCAGCACTCAGATCACCTGCCGCTATCGTTAACGCTCGCACTACCAACCATTCCGCTTCTGAACCGTAGCAAACAATAGCAACTCTGCTGCTTGCAGCTGGCCAGTGAGATCCTTGCCTTAGTGCTGCAGTCTTGACATTCACACAGCAGTAAAAAAAGCTTTAAAAAAAAGCAGCTTTATCCAGCTTTTAGTATGTCATCCACAAAAGTCTGTAACGTCTCATAATCAAGACTAAGTAGCCCAACACTCACCATTATCTGCCTGCTTTAAGAAAATTGGTTACTCAGACTTCTGTGCATTTATGAGCAACGTACAAAATAATACCAGAAATGATTGTCTAAAGTCTGGTCTATATACAAGGTCCATCATCTAGACCTAATCACAGAAACAATGTACTTGCTCTACCATTTAAGTGCACAATTTTTCAACATGACTTGTGTGTTTTTTTTCCATGTAGATTATAACCTCAATCGATCATTTCCTAGCTGAAGAACACAAAGCCCTACAGTTAAGGCTGCTAGCCTCCCTCATGTAGGCCTAAACACACTTCAACTCCCTACTTTCTGTTTGCTTGTATTGACTGCTTTTAACCATTTTTTGTACCTTTCACCAACACCAGTGATGTAACAAACCACCAGATATTTTGCACACAAAAATGACAGGGTCTGAACAGGGCTTAGTCAAATTAAAATAAAGCAACCATTTTCCCTTCAAGCAGAGATGTTCTAGTCTCAGTTGCAGGAACAGTAAAATTCTAAAAGTGCATCTGAAATGAGATATTTGCCCAATATTTACTTGACCCTGTGGCATCACACCACTCTCTGGCTCTCTCTGGCATTCCAAAAACAGATATTTGAACTCTTTTATCCATTCTGTTCCGTAGGTTACAATGTATCTGTTGCAATAACCTGATAGGTGTGTGGTTACGATCCAATTTATAGTTTTCACACTATGAACCTGAATCATGTAGCATACTTGATACAGCTTGTCATGCGACATTTTATTATAACAGGTGTACTTTTGGCCATTATTAAGATCTATGACCTAATTACCACAAAGCTAACTCAACTGACTGTTGAGCCATACAACTTGATTGACTGAAAAGACCTTTCATCCTGCTGCTTAATCTACAGTACTATATTCTATAGGCCTAGTAATCTTATAACTTACTGACAATAGTTACAAAAAATGGATTTGGTCAGGAACAGGTGAACAAGTGAAATGAAGATGTTTTCCCATCCTAGCTCAGAAGATTGTCTGACCCCAGTTCACTCCTCAGCCGAAACCACAAACACCCGAGACTGCAATACCAGACAGAGATAAGGCATAAGAAAACCTATAGCATACAGAGAATGTGACAATTTGACAAGAAAATGAGGGCAAGGGTGGGGTGTACAATCATGTGTATGAGTACATGTACATGTGTGCTGTGTGTGTGTGTGTGTGTGTGTGTGTGTGTGTGTGTGTGTGTGTGTGTGTGTTGAGGGGGGATGGTGATTATGAGGCATGATCGACCCCCCCCCCCCCCCCAACATTCACTACTCCCCCTCCTTTCTTGACCCAGACCTATTTTTGTCAAGCAGTCCGTTCCTTGCAAATTTAGACTGCACATTATAAGCATGTCAAAACATGTTAACTGCAATGCTTCCTGTGAGGTCAACTGTAGTTTCGGTGAGAGAGGGAGCAAATGAGAGTGTGTGGCTAAGCAGGCCGTAGCTGTGAATCTGTGTGAAAGAATGCACACTGTTCAGATTGTTGTGGGTGAGAGGAGTTTAAATATTGGTCTGACAGGTGTCTGGGGAACAGTGATTTCCACTGCCTGGGTCACACTTTGTGTGTGCAGTGTGTACTCTGCGTGTGTGTGTGTGTGTCTACAGGTAGAGGCCGGTTGTTGGATGCAAGAAACCCCTTCACATGCAATATAACCTACCTGTGAATCTATCAAAAGACTATGTGACCCACAAATTGCAGTGAGAAAGACAAAGACTCTAATCTGTGGTCTAGGCCTATGCATTCTGAACATGGAAGCCACAGGAGTAAACCCTCAGCTTGTACAGAGGCTCCTTTCAGAATCTGAACACTGACAGAATATTTTGTAACAGTCTGAATATAGCAAGCAGCGATCACATCAAGGAGTAAACAACAATTTAATTGTGCATGGACCATGGTATTAATCTCTAAAATGTATTTCTCTTGTTAGACAGAGGTCATTGCTCACTCCTAATTGCCTATAAATAATTAACTTGAATGCATGAACATGAATACATGATGCAAACAGTTGATATAAAGAGAGAGTGTGAAAAATAATTTCCAAATTTGTTAGAGAGAAACACACTGAGGTTTAGCGGAGTAGGAAATAGACTAATTATAAAGGCTTCTGCATAGGCCTAAGATGGAGGTCTTAGATGACAAAGTATGAGGCTACAAGCCACAATCACACTAAGAAAATCCTTGACAAAAAGTCGGTCAGGCATCGTCTGCCTGTAATCATTCCTGCTGGAGACAGGGCCTGAGTGGAGGGGAGAGAGGAGAGGAGAGGAGAAGAGAAGGGTGGGGCGGGGTGAAGGCAGGACAAGAGCTGGGAGGGGGGTATGGTATGGGTTAGGAGGTTCAGAGGGAGGGGGTTTGGGGAAGGGGTGGGTTCACAAAGCCCAGCTACCATTTTGGTCTTTCATTAGGCGGTCTAAGAGCACGGTTGTCTGAACCAATTGTTACCCAAGGCCAAGATGAGAAATGGCCTAGGAGCGAGAGACTAGGAGCGACAGGAGGGAGGAGGGGGTGGAGTGGGTGGTAGGCCAGGGGATGCATCCAGATGAAAACAGAGGTGATGTGTGGACAAAGCGCTGAGGGAACGAAGACTTGAGGGTCCAAATTTAGCTTCTTGGACCCCTGGTGGTGTTACTTTTTTTTAACTAACTTTAACTGCTTTTGAACCATCATCACAATGGCAAGAAATACAGTGTTTGAATAAAGACAATAATGAGACAAAAAGTTTAGTATGTTCTGTCTAGACTGCTCCTTTCCACCCACCTTGGTTTTGTGTGTGTTTGAGCATGCTTAAGTTTTTCCTGTGTTCTCAAGAACTCGGTGTGGGCCGAGGTACACGAGAGGCCCTCTGTCACTAACAGACTCCCTGACCTCAACTTCCTCCCTGACCTTTAACAAGTTCTTGCTTCTTGTTCGTCTTTTACAAAACAGCTGGGTGGAGCTAGCAACGGATGTGACATGTTCCCACCAAAAGAGAGAGAGAGAGAGAGAGAAGAAACCTAACCTTTAAATTTTTAAATGCTCTCTTTCAAGAGTCATAGATGTAAATCACTTTTCTCCTGAAAAACAACATGGTGTGAGTGTTATTTGCCTTTGTACATGACTGGTGTAAAAAATATTTCCACTGCTTGTCTCAGATCCAAACACTTATTGCGCTTTTGCCAAAATATTCAAGTTCTTAGCCAAATATTTCATTAAGAGTAAAGTAGTGGTTCATTATTCCAAGATTCTGTGGCCTCCCAAATGTCCCAGCTGAATTTAGAAGGGCTGTCTTCTAGTAAACCCAGTGAAGAAACAGAACGGACTGCACTTGACGTTACGCTGTGTAAAAATTCACCATTTGTCTGTGTGGCACAGTCTATGTTAAGGCCCTCCTGAACGACAGCCTCATAAACAATCCTTCAAACACATGTGTCAACACCACCACCAAAGCCACCGCCACACTCCAGCACAAGGAGGCCGCCTGCCATGGGCCACCTCTTGAGAGCGAGTCCCACCGCAGACACTGCCTACACGTCTCTCATACCCAGTTATTTTCAGACCAGCACACACTGCACAGGGGAAAAAAGCAGCATTTAAAAGAGGGCGCAGGAAATGAGTTCTGTGCCCGCGCTCTTTTATTACGCCGGCTGTGGCTGCTGAGAGCAGTGGGCTCCGTAGTGCATCTTTCACTGTAGCCATCTTCCACCTCTCTCTCTCTCACCACCTCTTGGCAACTTTCATTCGTAACTTTTCAGACCTTCCCTCCACTGGACATCTTGCCCCCTGCCCTCTCTTCATCTGCTTTGGGACTGGGCTTTGCTATGGTGAGCTATGAAATGGCACGTGGCCAGGCTGAGGCTGGGACCAATGGGAGAAGTGTGTTTGCCCTGACCCACTGGTTTTGTCACTGTTTACTAGACCAACAACACAAAGCAGCAAGCATCATAATTGTCGTGGGGGACATTTTGGTGTGAAGGCAGGAAAAGCCAGGGTCAGCCAGCATATAATGAAACGTCCAGTAACTGCTGTGGTACAAGAATGGTACAATCCTCCTGTGTAATTGTCTTATGTACATAAGCACTAGTGAAAGAAGACATCAGATGCTAGCTTGCAATCCCCCACCCTGACCCACCCCACAAAACATTAGCAACACAATTCTTCACAAAAACAAAACTGGCTAACACGGGCAGTGCATTATTAAAGGCAGACCAAATGCATGAACAGTAACCTTATAATGAGCTACCTTGACATTCAGGGTGGGTGTAGCCAGCCTCATCCACAGGACCCAGGAGACCCTGCTGACCCATCCCTGCATACCATTAACAGGCTGTTCCCATTGAGCGCATCAGGCTGTCTCTGACCCAGCCCTCTCTCTGGCTCTCCCTCCCTCTCTCTGGTACTTGCACAGTTGCCCTCTCCGGCACAGATAGCCTACAACACAGCGCAATCTGGCAAGGATAGTGATTCAGCCAGCACTGTTAATTATGCACCCCAAGGAGTAGAAGTGATTAGCGAGGGCTTCAAACTGATTTAACTTGGTATTCTCAACCACATACGGTTGTGGCCCAGGTGGTTTGCCATTTTGTAATAGGGCCTTGACCACAGTCGTTATTATAGCTTGGTTCCCTGTCATGCCTCTGTCAATTTCTATGAAGGCTGGCTGTGACCTTCTCCGTGTGCGGCCAGGAATTTACAAGGACCGACAGCTAGGCCTAGTCCTTGGTCACTGGAATGCGCCATAGGCAAGCTTCCAACAGGCAGTGGCAATGTCGACAAGCTTTTTTTTTATGTGGCCGTCAGAGCATTCGGTAGTAGAGTGCCGGGTGGGCCATATCTCGACCGGTTGACAACAAAGAACACTCGAGCACATCACAACCAGTTCATTGTACATCACACAGCCTTCAGTGATGGACATAACGAATGTAAAGACCAAAGGCCAACACATTCCCAGATCTAGTCATCATCATCAGCCTGTTGCACACCTGACCACTTCCGATTGCTGAACGTCAGCAATAAGCCTACCCTTTCTGGATGCATTTCGTTACAGATAAAGTTATTTTTACTGATAACGATTAACGGTTAAGTGGGGTAAATATCCGACACAAAATTAAAGTTTGCTGAAGAGAAGTGTAACTCTGTATAGACTTTACAATTCTATATACCTAAAACTGTTATATCTAGCCAAGGTTACACAATTAATGTTAACTTTAATGACACTATCTTTCATTTCCTAACTTTACCACTTCCAACATCGAACGCCTTGAGTTCCACATCTAACTAACCGAATTTATGGCGGTGAGAAATTAACGTTACTATTCACTGAAGCAGCTATGGCCATCATTAGATTACAGTCTAACATCGTCATTTGACTAAACTTGACAGTCGATTAAGTTCCCAAAAACATTGGCCGAAGCAGCTGCACTAGGTAGCCTATCACTATTTCGGGGGTGGGGACACTAGATACATAAAAAACAAGCTTCCCTCATTCACAAAAAACGCGCCAGAGTACCTAGCCCCTTTATCAAAGATAGATTGGCGCACTTAACGAATTGTCCTTTACGAGACAGACGTCTAAATGACAGACTAAAGCAGTAGCTTTTAACTGTACGATACTGAAAGCTAATGAGAAACGCCCTGCTACGCATCTATCGGGAAGAGAAATGTCTTTAAAAATTGTCCAGAGAGAGGCCAGTCAATCGTCCACATTGCTCCATTCCGAGATGTGGACGCAAACGTGGGTTATCAGCCATCTAAAATATGATACCAGATTGAGAGATGCAAACAATAAATATATCCGCATATATCGTGAGAACTAGCTTGATTTATAAACAAGCTTCAAAGCTCACTTATCATGTAATTGAAATATTTGGGAAACCAAAGGCGGCAGCCAACTTAAACCGAGTAAACGCTGTTAGCGTTGCAATACAGCAGTAAGTACAGACAGACACATTGTTTTGATTGTCTCATTTCGAGGCAATTCTGCCCGAGTTTTCCCTACAAACACGACCATACAAAAGATGGACGAAAATATTCAAATCATATTTATAGCTTTACCTAAGCGCATCCAGAGACGACGACTCCACTCGGAACACCACAACGTACTTAATTCCCGTTACAGAGTACGCCAGTGAGAGAATCACCCACCGACCGATTCCGCCATACTGGATTTTGGCATAGATCACGTGTCGCCGCCCCGCATTTCCTTCAGAGGCGGGGTTTGAGGAACAGATTGTGTATTCCTGGGTAAAATGACTCGTGAAATTTGAAAACTTGTCAGTACGCGTGCATGCAGTCTACCACAACGAGTCTAGGTGGCATGACGCACAAGCATGAACATTTTGTGCAGTGGAAGTTTGTCATTTTGTTTTCGACCACTGGTAGGCCCACATAGACCATGTGATAGGCCTATCTCAAATATCTAGCCTAATCCAAAATATTATGATGCTGTGGGCCTAACTGGAGTCAAACGAGGAAATGAACAAGTGAGTATGGTGGAGGCTCAGAATTCAGTGAAGGTGATAAAGTGTTATTAGGATGATGACCTACTACACTGGTGACCCATAATCCACACTTTCAACCATAGAATAGTATTTTGCATCATCGTTCAAGCCTATCTGAGTGTACTCATCAGTTCTGACCATTATTTTTGGTAAGTGGAGCGTTTTAGCTTGTCTTAACATTTGTGAGCAGGCCATCACTGAATGTAAGGGCTTTGCTGTTGTGACCTGGATGCATCCAACCACTCAGCAGGTCAGCAAATCATGACCAGATGGACTGCAACAAAAGATGATGTCATGCAATCTCTCCTAGCCTCCCTTCTGTTTTTATGGGATCAGTGACGTAAATCAGAGGGCATTCTTGGGACCAGATCATCAAATAACAGAGGAGCATGGATTAACAGAAAGCACAAGTTGAATGCAGATTTGTAATGCGCCCAGAGGATGGCCTTAGCTCCACCCCGCCTTTTCATGCACTAGTGGCTTACGTGGTTTTACCGCTGGTTGTGCAGCAAATAGCTGCGGTCAAGCAGAAGTTTCTGCAGTTTGCAGTAATTTAAGGGCGATCATATCTCAGCCCAATCACAGCTAAAATATATATGCTTATTTCCCCCTCTCCTTTGACCTCTGTGAAACCAGTTCAGAGGACAGGGGAGGACTGTCAAAGGCAAAAATGCAGGCATTACAGCTAATACTTTTAATGAGTTATAACAGGTTGGTCAGTTTATAGTAATAATCATTTAGTTGTCTCCTGACTTGTATTGTAAAACGCTGGTTAATTTGTGCATTTGACCATGAAATGACTCATATTTGCATGATTATACACAAAATGGCACATAGTGTCAGATTATTTTGAATAAATCATGCTATTACATAATACCGTTTTCCAGAGAAGCTTTGCATTTTGCTCAGAACAAAAGTTAAGGGAGGCAGTAATTACCATCACAATACTCTCCCACCCATCACTGTATGTGGCTAAAAGCATGCAGCAAATCTACTGTGGGGGCCACTTACTTACGACAAGAGCCAGAAGCATGGCACGGTGAGACAGGGCTGTGTAACAACCTATTATGCGCAGGAAAATGTTATAGGTTCAGGAAAAAAAATCTGTTGTGTAAAGAGCTTTGTTTTTGAGGTACTTTACTTTTTGATATGTGCTTTATTCAGACAGGTCAGGTTTCATATAGCACTTATTTTTGGAAGATTTTGGAACTGAAAACTGAAAAAAAAAGTTTTAATGCTAAACAGCTTACAGATTCAATTGTGTGGATGTTCTTGTGTTTCTGTTGTATATGATGAGAGAAATATTAGGCCTACAACTCATTCTCTCTTTGGTATCTGATGGTGCTGCAGGGCACACACCATAGTGGAGCTCTCCAAGGTGCAATAGTCAGTGATCTCTGACTCATTTAACCTACTACACAATGGTTCCTTGTGTTTTTACAGCTTCATAAATTCAAAGCTTTCAGTGAGAAAACAATAGAAACTTCATTTGGCCGATGTAAGATGACCCACCTGTTGTGCTGAGAGCTTGTTTATCCCACTAGCACTAGATAGCTGATAGAACACCTTTGTTGTGACCTGCTTATTTCTAGTAGTTTGAAAGCAACATGAGTAATTGATGATATAATGGTAATGCTAAGATTTCAATATCACATACAACATGTGTGGCATACAGTTATGTAAATCAGTTCCAGCAGCACATCATGTACTGTGCTGTATGTATGGGAGATACACTGTTTTAGTAACTGTGTACTTAGCATTACTGATATGAGAGATCATTGCCTCAAGAAATGAAGTTCATTGTAGTTAGGAAATTAACCATGTACAACATCAGTGAAAAAATGTCCAATGTCCAATGAGAAATAAAGCAAATGCAGACAAAAATGTAATTAAAAGTACAGGAAGAAAACACAGAGGACAGAGGTTTAGTCTTGATTTCATGCAATATACATATTTTTTTCTTTTCTTTCCCTGTTAGTTGTTTTTCGTCAAGAGAATTCCATTTGCACTTATCCTCCAAACAAAGCATTCTGCTGAGAGCTGATAAAAATGCTAGCAGGACGAAAGTGAATTCTCCTGTTGATAAAGCCAGACTCTTTCATGATCAAAGAGGCCCAGCAGCAGGCCCTCTTAGCCGCGGCCAGTGGAGAGAAGAGGAGGGAGGAGTGCGCAGCTGTGTTGCCCTCTAACGTACACAACACAACACACGTCTGTGATAGATCGCAGTGGTCCACTGCAACTCCACTTCTCTCTCTGTCCCTCTGTGCAATTCCCAACCAACACGCACCCAAATGTCCTCTACACGCCTCAAATGAGATGGCCCATGAGTTACTAAGTGTAAAGTATTGTAGATGTATTTTCGTCTGTGTGATGGTTGTATTTTTGTGTTGTTTGCTGCATTTTTTTCATTTTGTTCTTTGTTGTTGTTGATAGTACTCTATACCATTTGCCATTCTGAGGGACTTCAGCTGCACTGTTTGAGAGACCAACTGAAAAAAAAAAACCATAACACTAGAGGGAAGATAAACATTAGGTATTTTTTAATGCTTTACTGAGCATTACAGAAAAGGAGCAAAAAAAGAGATTTATTAGAGTCTTATTAATCACATAATCAATCACAATAAATAAATAACTCATATTGGGGAGACTTAAGTCTCGGTGACTGCATATTAGGCCGTTTTTTTTTAAGTCTATGTATTTAGTTTATCCTTTTGTGTGTCTTTTGGTTTGGCGGTGGTGTAGTGGAGGTGGAGAGACATCAGTTTCTTCAATTAAAAGTCATGTCTGATGTGTCAAGTCTAGTTATATTTTGGTTGACCTCTAGCCTAGTAATAAAACCAGACCCTCGTTCTACACTTCCATTTCATACAGAGGGTGTAGACTTGATTTGATAGCGAGATTCAATTGCTTACTTGAGGTGTTTAAGTTTAAAAAGATTGGATCAGCCCCTTACTGGTAGCTTGCCTTGACTGGTGGCATTCTAGCTCTGCATTCACAATGCCTCCCTCTGTTTGCTGATTGGACAGGTTCAAATGCCTCCTGAGACAACAAGCTTAATGGGATCAAATCCTGACTAGCACTGCAGGGAGATAATAATCAAGCGGAAGTGCTAGGAAGGCATTGCTAGGCTAGGTTTACCCAGGCTTCGCTGGCCTGATTTCTAAACGGTGATGTGATGCATATACTATATACACTACTGGTCAAAAGTTTCAGATCACTTAGATATTTCCTTGTTTTCCAAGGAAACACTTATGAAATTAATGTCAATAGGAAATGTTGCAAATATTGAACAAGACTTGAAGTTCTTGTTAGAGATATAATTAATGATTTTATCTGAAATGATGAATGTGTTCTTCAAACTTGCTCCCATTTAAAAAGTCACCTTTTGCAGGAATTAGAGATAGACAGGCAAATCTCATTTGTGAGATAAAGAACAATTGAAAAGATGCAAGAACTGATCTTAATGTTGCCAGTCAAGCTTGGTTTGAACAATCTCAGGATGCTTTGGAGGTGGTAAAAGGGGAGATTTGTACAGATCTCAAGGGACTTTTTAGGAAAAGGAGAATATCATAAAATTTAGCAAAACTATGCAATACCTTGTGAACAGCAAATGATTAGGCCACAACAATCCTGCAACACAATAACAACCCAATGCAAACCTACAAACTACTGTGTTCTAGCAACATTTAAAGAAAATCAGTTAAGCTGAATTTTGACAGCTGACAGAATTCTGAAAGTAGTAGCAACAACTGTTTTTTTTTTATGAACATTATGGGGCTTGTCAGAGAAAGCTGACTGTTCGCTAGAGGAAATGTCCACTGAGTGAATCTATCTTGTGGACGATGCCTTTGAAAGCATTGGGTGAAATCTCATCAGATCACTTCGAAAAAACTAACATCTTGAACACATTCATCATTTCAAATAATATCATTAATCATGTATCTAACAAAAACTGCAAGCCTTCATGTGCTATGTTGTGTATTGCGTGGGAATTGTTTTAATATATATATATATATATATATATATATATATATATATATATATATATATATATATATAATTTCTGTAGTGTCTATTGTACTGTTCAAAACAACTGACATCATTAGAAAGAATGTATGTCTCATTAGCTTAGTTAATAGACAAGGGAAAAAGTCATAAAGCTCACTAACTATCATGTCGTGGTTGCACCCGTGGCACAAGCAATCATGAGCCCTGTCACTCACACCAAGACGTGTGTCCATGTAGTGAGCTTCACCCAGAAGACATGCAAGGATAAATGGGTCACACATACAGTAAATACAGAATGAGTAGCTGCACACTTCTCTTATTTGCACTATTTATTTACAATTGATGGTTCTGTAAGAGTGCATTTGAGAACTGCACATGTCATGAGCACCACATTAAAGCACACCTCCTTTCAGTCAGCAGAGATAGGAAGCCTCTCTGCCTGATTTGCAGGGTCTAATTCAATTGTACCTTTGTAGAATTTGTTCATATTCTCAAAATAGGTCAACTTTTTTCTCCTGCAGCACAAAATGCTTTTAGAGGCTTGGCTGCAATTTGTCATCATAATTAACCAAAGTGAGACTCCTTGCCACACTCCAAGCACACTGTGCAAGCAACACTGGCGCAGTGTGTCAGTGGGCAGCCATGCTTATTAAATGGAAAAAGAATATGTCCTAAACACAAGTCAAGCAGCCTGATGAGCCAATGCCCCATTAAATGCATCATTAGTCCAAGGTGTCTGCAAAGACAACGTTCATCCTTCCAGTATAAAGTGCAGTGTGAGGACTAAGCGCATGCATGCGCGCGAACACACACACACACACACACAGTAGAGTGATTCAAATAAAGCAAGGACAAGGGTACTGTTTATTTTAGTGAGCAGAGCTCCTACCACATCAGCACTATGACTGAGCCAGGTCCTCACTGAATGCAATATAATTTCACACAACTCAAACTAATGACCTAAGAGAAAAGTGTCACCAGCTTGAGGCTGGTCATTGGGTGAAAATAATCCATTCCATTGGTAGATGTTGATAAGGTAGGTGGATCTAGCTCGTCAGCTCAGGCAGGGGGAAGATTCCCATTTGAGGTGTTTCTACAGAACAGAAAACAGCACCAGTGAGAACAGCACACATCTCAGTCATCTCATATGTTTCAGACAAAGCAGATGTAAGACATAGGGCTTTTAATCTGCCATAGCTGGACATCTGTCTTAGCCCCGCAATGGGCCTTTACATCTCTCAAGCTGTGGATTATTTCCCTTTTGAAGAGACACTGGAAAAGCTGCTCTGGAGTTGCTTTTTCGTCCTCCCAGGTGGCAGGGGAGTGTGCAGCATTCGCCGCACCTCAACCCCAGAGAGAGTTTTGTGAGCAGCAGTCATCTCCTTCCCTTAACCCCTACGGTGCCGGGGATTTGTTCAGAGTTTTGGTCGTCCTACACAGTCTGGTGCTGTCTGCAGGGTGCCCTCCATAGCTTCTTGTAACGGATGTGAAACACTGGGTCTCGGCTGACTTTCATGTGGCTGCTGTTGTCCCGTTGCCATTTGCCGCTGGAACTGGAGATGGCTCCTTGGGGAGCTTCCTCTGCCAGCTATTTCTGTGCATTGCTGGCGGCAATCTCCACCACTTGTGTTTTTCCGCACATCTGACAGTTCCAGCCTGCATCTCCCACAGGTTGCACTTATATAAGAGAACCAATTAACAGACATGGCCCTATCAGAATGTAAACAGGCCAACTCAGGCAACCTGGCAACTGAGCAATAGTCATCAGTCATCTGACAGAGAATGCAAGGACATCTCTGGTAATGAATGTAATAACTGCCAGGCATCTGCAGGTAAATGTGTCTGAATTGGCTATTAGGGAAATAATATACGTAACTGCCATCTTACACTTTCAACAATGCATGTTGGTCTGAAGGTGACGGAGTATAGATTCAGAATCTGAGGCTCCATGTATATCGGTTACTTTTATTTCTGTGTTGCTGTATATAACATTGACAGACATGAATTGCATATTGTTTGTTGTAATTATGTAAAAAAGACCAATATTCAGCAGGGAGTCAGGTATCAAAGATACATTCAACCAGTGAGAGCTTGATGATCTTTACATATCAGAGAAAGATGAGGCTTAAATGACTAATCATGAATAATATTGCCAATTATCGAATGCCTTTCATTTGATGGAAACCATATTGAATTTAATCCAAAAGCTGTAAGAGATTTCCTGAAACTGTTTAAAAAGTTAGATAATTAAAATAATATTGATAACTAAGCTTAATTTTTATGCGTCTCCAGGCTGTCTAAATACTGTCATGGTTTGCCAACAGCTGGCATGTATCCTGTCCACTGTGACATTAAGATTACTTTGGATGTATGAACACAGATAACAACGTTCCCTCTCCCAAGAGACTATGGAGCTGATGCCACCCTTAACAAGACAACACTGGCACATTTGTTCACAAAGCTAATGTAATCCAAACAGGGGAAATGGAAGATGCCAAAACAGGCATTGAATACTCTATTAACAAGTAAAAGCACTGCTCTAGCTGTCACACACTTACATATAAGTGCTTGAACACACACACACACACACACACACACATACACGCACACACACACACACACCCCTGCCATGAAAGAACACTTCTTTTCTTGTAGAGGCATAATCTAATAATCCCCTTTTCCATTATCTTATTTAATTTCAGATTTCAGCCACCCACAGGGAGAAAAAAGGGAAGTTCCTGTGCATCTGGCTAACCTGATTATTGCCTTGATTTTTGTTCTGCCATGGCAGTGGGCCCTAATTGGGCCCAGTGACAGTGTGTGGACTGAGCCTTTCTGAGCTGTAATCCTCTGGATGGCATCATTAAAATGGAGCACCGGGCAGACATGGCAGAGAAACACAGATGTCTCGGGTTCCTTTTGAATCCGCTCGTTTTTGGTGGCAAGTTTCCGAGTTCAGACTGTGAGCCGCCCATGGCAGTGTCTTTCCTTTGACTCCACAGAGGAAAGGGTTATTCTTCTCAGCTAATGGCAAAACCTGAGGGGGAAGTTTCAGCAAGTTACATGCTAGAGTAGCTTTTCTCTTGCCTCTGAACTGTATTTGTTCTCAAACAAGAAAACTCCAGAGCCATTACCAGTTTTCTGCAACTTCATGAGGCCATTATGCTGTGGACTACTGGATAGGCATAGCTCTGCCTTCAGTTTCTCCTAGTTTGATAATATACGTCTACGCAAGCCCAGTCTTGTGTGTGTGTGTGTGTGTGTGTGTGTGTGTAACGGAGATGGACAGAGAGAGAGAGAGAAAGAGAGAGAGAATATGTGCATATGTCATTCAGCAGGCTGTGAGACACAGGCTCTTAGAGATATTTTGGCAAACCCTTCCTCACTCAGCTCCTCAAGGTGCTTTAACTTGATAAGAAGGAGCAGGAGATTAATGAAATCTGTCCCGGACCAGCAGCCAATCCCGTTAAACATGGCGAGGCTCTGTGGCGGAGCGCGAGTGATCCCTTGGCCTCTCCAAAAAGAGCCATGCGGCCACAAACCATCTCAGCAGCCTCAGCAGTGGCATATCCGTCTTCTGGGGCGCCAGCAGACAGGCAGGCAGGCAGGCATAAGAGATGCAGCTCTCTCTTCCCCACTTTTGCATTCTGCCTGCCAGCTTCCCCCACTTCTCATTCACTTATCATCCAGACTCTATGAATTAGATTTCCACACAGCCACTGTGTGCTGCCTCAGGAATGTCAGGCAGAAGCAGACAGACTCATCGACCTGTAGCAGATAGGGAGGCTTAAGTAGGAAAATGAAACATTTCACAGAATGAAAGTGATAATTCATAGAAAATACAGGTACTGCCTGCCAAAAAAGATCGTAATGTTTTGTTCGTTTGAAATATTTGGCAGAATATAACACATAACTTATATTTATATACTTTTAATTTTCCTTTATTAGAATGCCTCCCATTCACTCCCACTTATATCCAGTCTCAACATCTGCTGCACTGCATGTTGCTTTTTTCTCCATGATGCAATATTGCATGTTCAAGCGCTCCAAATGCTCACCCACTCACACATTCACACAATAAGAGCTATGTCTGTCTACCTGATCTTTTGGGGAAAGAGCAAGAAGCTCTGCATTTGCACCCATCTTCTCTGGTGTCTCTGATGGCGCATACATCCCCCTGTCTGAAATGTGTAAAATGCTACTTGAACACTCACTTACTATTTCCATAATAAGCTTTAGTTCTGTTTGAAGAGGATAGGTTCAGAGGTGTCAGTGGTGATTTACTCTGAGGCGCACACGTATAGCCTACTACTGGCCATGTGGTGATGTGATGTGATGTGATGTGATGTGATGTGATGTTTTGTGCCACAGTGCAGCATGCAAAAGAAACTATAACCTGAGGTTAAATGAAACAGTGCAAGGGCAAATAACATTTTTATTGGAGAAACATTTGTAATGGAATAATAGTGTCTCAGCAGATTGCATGCTCTGAGATCACAAGGTGCTATTGCATTCAGTGTAATTTCATTGTTCCACATCACTGCTGTTAATGTGGTAGTAGCCAATTAGTATATTTATTACACTAGTAAGATGAGTCTGTGTGGTGTACTTTATTGTTGCTTAGTCTGCAATGGAGATAGACAGTTCTGTCTTCAGTATGGTCCTGCCACACACAGAATTGTATGCTCAGGGTTTAAATAAGGATGACAAGGTATCGTTATCTGTTGATGTGTTTGTCAAATATGTGGGTGCTTTTCATTAACATTGGCTTAGTAGCTCAATGCCAGCTGAAGGCAAATATGTGATTTGACAAAGATGTAACACTGTGTGGATTGGGTCCTGCAAACAAAGGGTTTAAGCTCCTGAGAAAATCCCACGATCTGGTTCCACACACCTACGGCCAATCATGCAAGCGCAGAGCGACAGGCCAGATCCTCTGTTCTGTTGCATTTGTGTGTGCGTCGCATTGCCACGCGATTTGACAGCATCCACAAGCACGCTGCCTCCCTCTTCATGCCTATTCCCTCACATTGTTTAAACGGGAAAGGAGAGCAGCGAGGAGAGCGGGCCGCCACCGCTCCCATGATACTGATAGAACGCCAGACACACAATAACCCCCGCCACTAATCCACAAACAACACCAACGTACCACAGCTCTGGAGGGATGAGCTTTTGTGAGAGTAACGGCTTCAATTCGTACCTTTCTTGCAGCACAACTGAAGCCAGTTGGGGCCATGGTATCCATAGTAACAGAGGATTATCATGTCTTATGTAACCATGTCTGTGCATTTAAACCCCCTGGATGAACTGTGCTGCATCGATTTTATAACAAGAATGTGTTTTGAAGACATGATTTTGTCTCTGAAACTAAATGCCTGTAAATATGTATTGTATCTAGAATGACTCGTCCATTTTGTGTAAGGGCCAGGATTCCTTTTGACAAAACTGGGAAGCTGAGAATGAGTTTTTGCTGGTCTTCAAATGAGACTTTTAAATATACCCATCTTTGATCCTAGAGTAATCCCCCAGCCAGTGATACTGTATGAGCTCCTAAAGAAAACTTATTTTAATCTTGCCTCAATGTGCACTCCAACCTGGCATAGACACAGACGGTTTCCATGGTCAAGACAGAGATTTTTATTGTGCTCCTTGAAGGTACAATTCACTCTCATTGGAGCTGTAAAATGAGTATGACTTACAGCAAGACTGCAGCTTCTCCCTGGAAGAATAATACCATAATTTTAGCTGTGGAGTGAAGTGGTTGGGAACCTGGAGAATACTGTTACATTTACCACAGAGAATCATTACAGGCTATTCAATGAGCAACCCTACACAACTGCTGATATAAAGAGCAGGATCCCTGGTCTGCGTCTTCTGCTCCAAACGGCAGAGAACAAAGTACTATTAGTGTGATTGCTGGCCTGAACCACTCCTCTCTGTGTGCTTATGCAGTGTGATTCTGGGTTCCTTCCAGACTTGCCATCTGTTGGGCTTTGTTAATGACACAGTTCTGTGCTGCGTGCATGGTATCACTGCTAGTCTGTTTAATCACACATTCACTGGAGTGCATCATTTCCATCCACTGGTCAGGTTTGTCTAGTCTTTTTTGCTCTCCTACAAGGAAAACTCCGGGGTATAAGGATAATATGCACATATCCACACACACACACACACACACACACACACACACACATACAATATTCCAATTGCATAGATTTCAGATTCTCAAAGTAAGCAAGCCCGTCGTAAATTACATGTCTCAAATTAAAGACAGATTATTATGTAATGTTTGTTTACTGTCAGCCAGAATCAAAGTCATTTCCACAAAACACAGACGGAGCTTTCAGGCAGTGAAGAAAGAAAGAGTCTCTTACTTCAAACATATCAGACAAACAAATGGATGTTCCACTAATCATTTAAGAATTTACTATTTTGGTTTCGCCTTGATCTATACTGACATCGGTGGAACATCTGTATAGAGGAAATTCCAGGGCCATGAAATTTCTATAAACATCTAAATGCTGGATTTAGGAGTTCCACAGTGCACTTTGCCTGATCTGATCTGTGCACTCTGATCACGGGTCTTATCTTCAAACAAGGCAATGCACTCAGTTCATATTATCTATCAAATCCATAAAGGGACATCATGTTGTGATGTTTACATTAGTATACCAACAAAAAATATCCCCCTTTTGCAGAGAGTAAAAATACTACCATCAACAACAAAAGTATCTTAGGCCCTATTTACACCAGACCCAGCGCCAGATGTGGATTTGCAGACAGGCCTGACATTGCTTTGGAGCAGGCACAAGTTATTTAACCTATCACATGACAAGCAAGGTGTCTTGCAAACGGAGATCATCTTGTTTGTTCTAGCTGGTTCTCCCACTCGCATAAGAAGTTTTGTGAGAGCTGATTTAGCTCATTTATTTGTGTCTGGGTTTGTGAGTAGCGCTCATTCTATAACACTCTTGTTTGAAAAGATAAACGATTTTTAGCTAACATTCTCATTTTCAGAAGATGTTCTGTAGACAAATGTAAGGAAAACTCATCAGCTCTAGAAGAAAAATACAGAGGTCAAGCCCTCGGTGTCCTCAGTGGTTGATATGTATAGATAATGATGCAAAATGTAATGACTCGGATTAATTCATTCATGTTCAGATTCCAATCCCTTGCATGTTTTGTGACAGAGACTATGAGCAAGTGACGGCATAGGCAGAGAGAATGACTGAGAAAGTAGTAGGTCTATCTGTTTTCTCTTAATGTTATTTTCTACAGAGCTACCCATCAGTTTTCTCCCATGGGCTTTTCAGTCTCTCCCGCATTGGCATGACTTTAAAAGAAAGAAAATCATGCACAGTGCTCACTCTGCCCTCGACCACTGAACTGTAGTGACAACTGTACCCCTGTCTATTTGAAATATGTTTAGATAGATGTAAGTCGGCTTTGAAAACGTGCTTCCATAAAAGTGTGCCTATTAAAATAACCGCTAGACCTTCAACCCGTTGGCCTGGGTTAACTGAAGATAAATTCTACCAACCTCACATCTTTGCACCTTTCACATGCACTTTCTACCTTGGTGAAGCAGCATGCTTACAACCGCAGAAGCCAAGAACTAAAGGCTACTGTGCATATCTTATCTCTCATTTTCATCCTACAAAATACAAAGCCTATATGTGCACTAAGCTCATTCAATATCATGAAACTTTCATCTGACACAAGATGTATTCAGGGATACATAAAAAAATATAAACGAATAAAAAGCATAGTCTTATGATAACGAGGTTATATTTCCTATCTTTTGACACGGTAGCACAGTACACATTCCTCGTGAAATGTGGACTACACGCTATGCCTCTCAGTTTGCTGTTGTGGGCCCACTGTTACACAATTGGGAAGTTAAATATGTTAACAAAGAAAATGAAACAGCTTCAGAGGTGAACTAGGTTGGGACTACAAATTAACATATTTATTGTTGGCATGACATGGAATGTAGTTTTGATTATAGGTAGGCCAATTTTGAAAGCCAAAAGAATATTGGCTCTGGCGCCAACAGCCTGTGGTTAAATGCATTTTTTAAAACTGTATTAATGATGGTTGGTGGGATTGGTGACAGGCTTGTTCGTTGACGGCAGGCCCAGGTGCCTCTGTGGTTTACATGTATCTAGATATTTTTATATCTAGGATTTATAAATGGAGTTTTAGCCACCTCAAACGTGTAAGCGCAAAAAGCATGAAACGGATAAAAAAATATCCATTTATAGAAATGTATAAATACATGTAAACATGCCCTTAAAGCACATTTCTTCTTCCCCCCAAACACACACACACACACACACACACACACACACACACACACACACACACTTGCACACATATATAATGTACATATATAATAAGTGACCTTGGGTATTTTGAAAGGCTAAAACCAAGCTATTATTATTATAATTATCATTATTATTACAACGCCATGTAGAGATGCCTCTTGCTCTGGCTAATCCGATCTCTTCCCCTTAGAGGTGTTGATTGATGTCTGCGTTGTGCAACAAAATGAATACATATGACATAAACCACCACTGGCTGATGATTTTTTGGGGAGAAAAAAACATGAATCTGCTGCAATGTTTCACCAAATCTCTCCCAGGAGAAATATAGGTGTCAGGTCCGCATCGGATCTGGTCACGGCCACGCCCCCTCACTCTACGCCACGGTCTCACAGCTCATCTCCTCGTTTGCACTCACCTCTTCAAGCCCGATCACCTTCACCTGAGTTTTGATTAGTGTCACCTGGTCTCCACTCTACTTAAGCCTCCCTCCCGCTTCACTCGGGGTCTGGTCTCGTCGCTAAAACCTTGTTTCCTGTTTCCTCGTATGCGCCCTTCGTCTTCCGTGATCTCCGGCATCACCACCCGCGTAAGCCTAGACTTCCCCGTGAATATTCTCCCACTCGGTTTATCTTGTTCGTGTCTTTGTTACGGTTGTGTTTAGTCTATATCTCCTGCGTGTTAGTTTTGCCCCTTGCCTTTGTGCATTGTATATCTCCTGAGTGTTAGTTTTGCCCCTTGCCTTTGTGCATTGTTCTTTTCGTTTCTCCGTTAGAGTAACGGACACGGCTTTTGTTATTCCCCCAGTTCTTGTGTTAATAAAAGAATCTGAGTTTATCTACTGCCTCCGCCTGTCTGTGTCTGACAGAAGACCAGACCATTAAAATAATCATGGAGGCTCGTAACCCCGACCCCTTTCGAGCTTTGGTCGACGAACTACGCCATAGTTTGTTAACTCATGTGACGCCGCCAGTCAGCGTCGTCGCGCCCACTCCGGATCCCCCGCCTTACTCCGGAGACCCGGAGGCCTGTGGTGGGTTCCTGCTGCAGTGCACTCTCGCCCTGGAGATGGACCCGCGCCGTTTCCCCACTGAACGTGGCAAAGTGGCGTATGTCATCTCGCGCCTGGACGGCCGGGCCCTCCAGTGGGCAGAGAGTGTCTGGCAGCAGGCGGGACCCACCACACAATCCGTGGACGCCTTTATGAAACACTTCCGGGAGGTCTTCCAGGCTCCGGTCGGCGACTCCACCGTCCAGGAACAACTACACCACCTGAAGCAGGGCAAAACCAGCATTACCGACTACGCTCTCCGCTTCCGGACCCTCGCCGCCGCCAGTGGGTGGAACGAACCAGCCCTGCTCACCACCTTCCGCCTGGGCCTGGAACCCGCCCTACGCCTCCACCTGGCGGCATATGATGACTCCGTCGGCCTGGAGCGTTTTATCCAGCTCGCTATTCGGGTGGCGCACCGGAGAGAGGGCTGCCTACCACCAGTCTCCCGCGCCGCTCCGCAGCACCCCCGACCCGCTCCTGCCGACTCCACGCCCGAGACCCCCATGCAGGTCGATTCTGTCAAGCTCACTCCCACCGAACGACGCAGGCGGGTCGAACAGGGCTTGTGTCTCTACTGTGGGGCCTCAGGACACCACATCCGCGCTTGCCCTGTGCGCCCGTCTCGCATCCAGGTGAGTGGAACCAGTCTGCAACCGTCCATTTTATCTCCCTTGTTGATCACCATAACCCTGTCTACCACCAATGTCTCCCTCTCAGCCCGGGCCCTCCTCGACTCTGGCTCCGCCGGGAACTTCATAGCCGGCTCCCTCTGCCGACGCCTGCAGCTACCGCGTCGGGAGAGCCCCCACCCCTACGTCGTGCACTCCGTGGTGGGTCGGCCCATGACCCGACGGACCATCCGGCATGCCGTGGGCCCCCTGACGCTCCAGATTGGCGTCAGCCACAAGGAGAGTATAGACTTTCTGGTCCTCGAGGAGGCCACCGTGGACCTTATCCTGGGCCGCCCATGGCTGGTTCAGCATGCTCCGGTGGTGGACTGGGCCACCGGAGAAATCTTAAAGTGGGGTGTTTCATGTCGTAACCAGTGTTTGTCTTGTCTCCCGGTTCCTAGGTCCCGTCACCGTCACTCCTCCCTGGTGGTGGGTTCCACGTCAGTCGAAAGCCCTCACTCGGCCCGTAGCACCGTCATCCCCCACGAATACCGTCACTTCGCCGAGGTGTTCTGTCCTGCACGCGCCGCACAACTCCCGCCTCACCGGCCCTGGGATTGCGCCATTGACCTGCTGCCGGGAGAGCCAGTGCCTAGGGGTAGGGTCTACCCGCTGTCCTTGCCTGAGCAAGCGGCCATGGAGGAATACATCCGGGAGGCCTTGCGCCAGGGGTACATCCGCCCGTCGGTCTCGCCCGCCGCCTCCAGCTTCTTCTTTGTGGCCAAGAAGGACAGAGGACTGCGACCTTGCATCGACTACCGAGCCCTGAATCGGATCACTGTGAAGTTCCGCCATCCTCTTCCCCTGGTCCCGGCCGCCTTGGAACAGCTTCGTGGGGCGGTGGTGTTCACGAAGCTAGACCTGCGGAGTGCCTACAACCTCATCAGAATACGAGAGGGGGATGAGTGGAAGACGGCCTTCATCACCCCCAATGGTCATTACGAGTATCGGGTTATGCCCTACGGGCTAGCCAACGCCCCCTCCGTATTCCAGTCCTACATGAATGAGGTGTTCCGGGAATTTCTCCATCGGTTCGTCCTCGTCTACATCGACGACATCTTGATCTATTCCCGGAACGAGGCCGAACACCAACAGCACGTGGCACAGGTACTCCGCAAGCTCCGTGAACACCACCTCTACCTCAAGGCGGAGAAGTGCGTCTTCCACGAACGCCAGGTCCAGTTCTTGGGGTACAACATCTCCGCCCAGGGCGTCAAGATGGACCAGGGGAAGGTTGACGCCGTACTCCACTGGCCGGCTCCCACTACGGTCAAGGAACTGCAACGCTTGTTAGGCTTCGCCAACTTTTATCGACGTTTTATCAGAAATTACAGCCTAGTGGTCGCTCCTCTCACCAACCTCCTGCGGTCCAAACCCAAGACCCTCCAATGGTCCCCCGAGGCGGCGCGGGCGCTCCAGGACCTCAAGGCCTCCTTCGCTTCGGCTCCTCTCCTCACGCTCCCGGACCCTACCAAGCCCTTCGTCGTGGAGGCAGACGCCTCCACAACCGGTGCCGGTGCGGTCCTGTCCCAGGAAAGCGGGTCTCCAGCCAGACTACATCCGTGCGCCTACTTTTCCCGCAAGTTTACCCCGGCCGAGCAGAATTATGACATCGGAAACCGGGAACTGCTCGCCGTTAAACTTGCTTTGGAGGAGTGGCGCCACTGGCTGGAGGGAGCCCAACACCCCTTTCGTGTCCTCACTGACCACAAGAACCTGGCCTACCTACGTGAGGCCAAGCGGCTGAATCCTCGTCAGGCCCGGTGGGCACTATTCTTCACCCGCTTTGACTTTGTTCTGTCTTACAGGCCGGGGTCCAAGAACGTCGTGGCCGACGCGCTGTCCAGAGTCCACGGGGATGCGGACTCACCCAAGTCCCACGAGCCTATCCTGCCGGCACATCTCATCGTGAGCCCGATCCAGTGGGCTCTGGACAACCGTGTCGCCCAGGCGGTGGCCCAGGAACCAGCGCCCCCAGAGACCCCGGCCGATCGTCAGTTTGTGCCCGCCGGGCTTCGACAGGAGGTGCTTGAAAGCCTCCATACCTCCCTGGGCACTGGCCATCCGGGGGCTGCCCAGACCCTCTCTCTCCTCCGCGATCGGTACTGGTGGCCGCAGATGCACCGCGACGTCCAGAGGTATGTGGCTGGTTGTGCTGAGTGTGCCATGGCAAAGACTCCCCGACATCTCCCAGAGGGTAAGCTCCAGCCTCTCCCGGTACCCCAGAGGCCATGGTCACACCTAGGCGTCGATTTTATTACTGATCTGCCCAAGTCTAATGATTTTACTTGTGTTTTAGTGGTTGTAGACCGATTCTCGAAATCCTGCAAACTCGTCCCCATGAAGTCTATCCCCTCGGCGGCGGAGACCGCCGAGGCAGTGTTTACCCATGTCTTCCGCCATTTCGGGTTACCCGAGGACGTGGTGTCCGATCGGGGACCCCAATTCATATCCCGATTCTGGCGGGCCTTCTTAGGGCGCCTGGGTGTGGCCGTCAGCCTCACGTCGGGGTACCACCCACAGACCAACGGCCAGACGGAGCGGAAGATCCAGGAGATCGGCCGGTTCCTACGCACCTTCTGCTCTCATCACCAGAACCGGTGGAGCCACTTCCTACCCTGGGCCGAATACGCGCAGAACTCCCTACGCCAACGCTCCACTGGACTCACCCCGTTCCAGTGCACACTCGGCTACCAGCCACCCCTCTTCCCCTGGCACACCGAACCCTCCGCGGTGGTCAACGTGGAGGACTGGTACCGGGAGAGTGGTAGGGTCTGGGAAAAGGCACATCAGCAGCTCCAGAGGGCAGTCCAACGCTTCCGACACCACGCTGACGCGCGGAGAGGGCCCACACCCACCTATGAGGTTGGCCAGAAGGTCTGGCTCTCCACTCGGGACATCCGCCTCCGACTGCCCTCTAGGAAGCTCAGCCCCCGGTTCATCGGTCCCTTCGACATCGTGCAGCAGGTCAACCCGGTCACCTTTAAGTTACGTTTGCCCCCTCACTACCGCCTTCACCCAACTTTCCATGTGTCACTACTTAAACCCTATCACGCACCTCACCATGTTTCTCCTCTCTCCGCTCCCGATGCGCGGCCTGGGCCTCCTTTGCCGCTCCTGTTGGACGACGGCCCGGCGTATGTGGTCGACTCCGTCCTCGACTCCAGGCGCCGTCGAGGTCGCCTGGAGTATCTGGTGGATTGGGAGGGGTACGGTCCGGAGGAACGTTCGTGGGTCCCGAGGGAGGACATCCTGGACCCCAACCTGCTCACCGCCTTCCACGCGGAGCATCCGGACCGTCCCGCTCCCCGAGGCCGGGGTCGTCCCAGCCGGCGTACCCGGCGCCCGGGCCGTCGTACTCCAGGAGCGGCCCCTGAAGGGGGGGGTAATGTCAGGTCCGCATCGGATCTGGTCACGGCCACGCCCCCTCACTCTACGCCACGGTCTCACAGCTCATCTCCTCGTTTGCACTCACCTCTTCAAGCCCGATCACCTTCACCTGAGTTTTGATTAGTGTCACCTGGTCTCCACTCTACTTAAGCCTCCCTCCCGCTTCACTCGGGGTCTGGTCTCGTCGCTAAAACCTTGTTTCCTGTTTCCTCGTATGCGCCCTTCGTCTTCCGTGATCTCCGGCATCACCACCCGCGTAAGCCTAGACTTCCCCGTGAATATTCTCCCACTCGGTTTATCTTGTTCGTGTCTTTGTTACGGTTGTGTTTAGTCTATATCTCCTGCGTGTTAGTTTTGCCCCTTGCCTTTGTGCATTGTATATCTCCTGAGTGTTAGTTTTGCCCCTTGCCTTTGTGCATTGTTCTTTTCGTTTCTCCGTTAGAGTAACGGACACGGCTTTTGTTATTCCCCCAGTTCTTGTGTTAATAAAAGAATCTGAGTTTATTTACTGCCTCCGCCTGTCTGTGTCTGACAATAGGTTTGTAAAAACAGCTGCAGTTTCACTGTCTGACATTCTAACAATCTTGCATGGGTATGATTTTCTGCACCACAGATGGGAACAACCACTAATCTTTATCAAGAGTAAGAAAATCTCATTCAGAAAAAAATAAACTATGCTCAAAACAACTATGTTTCAAAAAATTAGACCCCACACCCTGCCTGTGCTCTTCAGTGAAGTGAAATGTTGTGAACATCCATGCTCATCTCTAATGATTAGCTCTGGAGATAGGTGCTTATGTGATTAATTACACAACACCATTTGGCATGGCTGAGTGAATGAACCTGAAAAACATGCAAGTGTGTTGGGTGGGTGGAAGGTGTTGTCTGCCGTGTGAGTTCACAGCAGGTAGGAATGGAGTTGGGGGTGGCAGCTCCAGCCCCTGCAAGGAGTCTGCATGACTCATGCTGGCCTGCAGAGGAGAGCAAGGGCTGGTGGCGAAGGGGGACGCTGCTAGGGCCCAGGGCCAAATAAGACTGGATCGATGCAACCAAAGCATGTTCACACAGGTCATGTGGAGAAAAGTTTCTGGAGATCACAAAATTAGGCTCACTAATTAGGTCTGTTATTGTGCTGCTCTACCAAATGAGACCATGGATACAAGTGAAAAGTCCATAATAGGATATTACTGAGCTGTTGGCGATTTGTACTTTTGGTTCCTCTCTCCAGCCAGCTGCTGCATGCAGAGTATAGGAGCTTGATGAAATGAGATGAACGATTTCTACAGCAGCAGGTTCAAAAGCAGAGAATGACCGTTCATTGATTGATGTCTCCAAAGCATCTCAGCAGAGGATGTATGAAGCGTATGTTTGTCATTTTGAGTCTCTTGTTAGCTGACTTGTCAAAGCAAGTAATTGATAAGACTGGAAATTATATCCTCATTGTTTTTATTCCATGCCTTCACCTTCATTAGTCTATTTCTACCCATTTTTAAAGTAAGTTTTAAAGTAGCTTTTCTACAGCCAAACACCTAGCAGTAAATTCATTGACAACTTAACAAAATATTAAACCAAGAGGTTTTTTTATTTATTTATTTATTTATATATTTTCATTTATTTTTTTTGTCCTTTAACCTGATCTATTAATGATTTAAATTGAGGTTTGAGCATCAGAATTGGGTCTATGTGTGCATCCATTCATGGAAACATGGAAAGGAAATGCAAGTGCAAAAAGAGCAGACACCAAACCATCAAGGACCCTCTTTTCTGTCAACTTGATTTGCGCTTGTTTACAGGCCAATTGCCAACCTCCGTTAAAATCCATCCCAAGTTATTGCACACACCTGGGCTGTAATCACCTCCAATTGAACCAATTTCTATTCAGTATCAAGTAGCCATTAGGGAACAGCTGTGCAAACAGGCTATGATTATGGAGGAAGCACAGCAACAAAGTTTAATATCTGAAGTACTTCACCTTGTGTTATGATTGGAAGAACATACATGCCTTGTAGTGTGATATAAAAGGCATTTATTCCTCTGGTCTGAAGTAGGCCTCAAAGAGAACATGACATTAAAAGCATCTTTTAATACAATAAGCACACAATAAACAAGTGCAATAAACATTTTGCACACATGCATTTTAAAAGATTACTTTGTTGTTCCATGTCAACAAGGTCTTGAAATTAAAATTTTATTCATGCCATCACTAAATGACAGTTATTACTCAGTTCTACCATCCAAAATAGTTCCAAAAACAGGTGTCAGGAGACAGATTGAGTTCTGATTAAATTATAAGGCAATATTGATTTTACCTAAACCCCCTGACGTACAGAACTGAAATCTCATGTAGTGTCAGAATTAAGTGAAGTTTTGTTATTTTAGGTTGTTTGGGTAACCTGTGCAAAATAATTTCCAAATTGATCTGTATTCTTTGCCATGAAAGCAATGTCCATTTCCACATGTCCTCTGCCACGAGAGCAGTGTCCATTTCCACATGTCCTCTGCCACGAGAGCAGTGTCCATTTCCACATGTCTTCTGCCATGAGAGCAGTGTCCATTTCCACGTCCTCTGCCATGAGAGTAGTGTCCATTTCCACATGTCCTCTGCCGCGAGAGCAGTGTCCATTTCCACGTCCTCTGCCACGAGAGTAGTGTCCATTTCCACATGTCCTCTGCCACGAGAGCAGTGTCCATTTCCACATGTCCTCTGCCATGAGAGCAGTGTCCATTTTCACATGTCCTCTGTCAGTCAGAGAAATGGGGCCAACAGCATCCTTGGTGAGGAGCTAATGATGCTGCAGGCCTGGCACAGTAAATCTGCTCAAGTGCCACAGGTTTGCTCCAGAGCTCTTAGGCTCCCTGTGCAGACACTCTCTTCTCTGTAGCAGCAGGCAGCGGTGGAGCCTGACAGGCCATCAGCACATGCCGCTTTCAAAACAACCGATCAGGTTTCCCTCCTGATTGACTTTGACACGACACATACATGATTCATCTCGATTGTGACAATCATGTTGGAAGGCTGACTTCTCCCTCTGACAGCTAAATTACAATGTGGCAAAAACGGGTTGAATGCGCTTCATCTGACATCTGTCTTTGCCCAGCCTCAGCTCTGTTTGCTATGGCAAGGGAACAGAATAAGAGGCTGTGTCACTCCAGAGGAGTTCATAAATAAGTGGCTATGGCGGGGGAGGAGCAAGCCTTGTGAGGAGTGAGAGAAAAAAAAACAAAAACAAAAGAAAAGTAGAGCGCCAGAGAAGAGGCATTTTTAGCACAGCAGCCTCTAATTGCGGAGGAAGTTAGTTGCTAGGTGTGAAGCATAGACCGCTTCAGAGTGATTTTCAGGATATTCCCTAGACACAGATTTCAGAGATGCGCAAAATCAGAATAGAGTACTATTCTTGCACTGTCTGAAGGTGAAGATAAGACAGAATGCGTGAACAAAACAAGGCGGCATTAAGAAAAAGAAATGCTCTAAGCAAAAGTAAACAAACCAGTACACAGTAACAAAAGACTCTATAGCAGCACACCATCAGAATTCTCAGGAGGTGAAATCTGTGGGCTGGGCTGGGTCTGGGGGAGAGAGATGCTATGTGCAGGCTCAGGCCCTTACTGCAGACGCCTCATGGGAGCAGGTTAGGTTGCTTACACACACTTGGGTGTCATGTTCCTGAGAGTTAGGCGAGTTGAAACCGGAGAGGTGGAGAAGAAGACACGTGTGCCTGGCCCCTCCAAGGCTCATGGGATATTGTGAGTGGCTAGGAGAGCTGTACTACCAGAGAGACAGCTTTCCCGCCCAAGGGCAGCAACACATAGACACACACACACACACACACACACACACACACACCAGACACCGCTGACACATACTGTGCAGACTGCAATTCCTCTCTTTAATGGCCTCTTTCAAGATCCAATTTGCACAGATAATATGATGATACTTGTTTGCAAAACTCAACAACAATTTTGCATAGAACTGTGAATATTACACTAGAGATTGTGTTTTTGGATGGCTTAAAAACCATGCTGAAGCACAGTATATGGAACACAAACTTCCTGTTTGGAAACAGTGGAGAACTATTAATGGAACACCTTTATGTACAAAACAATCTATCCTTCATGAAAATTGTCTTAATGAAATTTCTGTCCCCAAGCAGCTCATGACCATTTATGAACCAATTTTCAAAGAGGCAGAAACCCTTTTGAATGATGTTAACAAGCCCTTCCAGTTTAGGCTTCAAAGACATTTTGACATCAAATTGAAATTGTGGGATATTTATTATGTGGAAGATGCACCACTCACACACTGACGAAGGGCATCAGGCCTACTATGTAAAAAATAAAAAATAAAACTGTTAAAAGGAAAGAACAGAAAGAGCAAGTGCGATCCATCTCCTCCATGCCTGAACCTTTTTGATACGCACAACGGGAGGGCATGGTGTTCGAGAAAATAAAAAGATGCACCCCAAGAAATCTCTTATTGACATGGCCTCCAGTTAAACTACCGCAGATTCATTTTTTAAGGGGGCAGTCATCTCATAATACTTTCCTTCTTATTTGTTTTCCCTCCATGCCGTTGAGAATGAGAACATTTGTCACACCTCAGGTGTTTCATATTCATCATTATGTAACACACTGTAACTCTCCATCAAATCTGAACAAGGAGCAAATGTTAATCTATTGAGTCGCTGTTTTACAAATTTGCCAATTAAAAGAGAATGGTCGTATTTACATATTTAGTAGCAGCAGCACTGCGGGAAAATCTTCTCGATGATAAATTCTGCATATTATCATACTACAACACATTTTCTGCATGACTCACCTTCTTTTCTCATAGATGGTCACCCTCCCAAATGGAAGCCTTACAGAGGGCTCTCATGACTGAATATAGCTAGACTGCTAATTACAGAGCAGCTTTAGCTAGCATTTTGAATATTAACATCTGGCTCTTCATGATGAAACAGCTCTTTAAGACCATTTTAAATCCTCTAAAACTTTCACAAAGTTCAAAATTGTCTTCATACACTCCAGCGTCAAAAATAACAAAATTGTCTTGAGAAACTCCTGTCATTTCTACAGGCTACTATTTAATCCATGGCATGAAGTAACACTTCACCTAGCAACATGCAACACTGAGACGCTGGGAAAGATTAAGAGATTCTGTCAGATAGAGGCCATATCATTGTCTTTGATGTAAATTTTACTGTCAGGATGTCGCTGAAAAAGCTCACAGATAGGGCAGGAATTGGCCTGTCTCCTAAAGGGGTGATAACAGGGCAATGTGTCCATGGTTGTCTTCAAGGTTACCAACGGGCATGAGCAGGTGGGGACTTGCAAGATATCCAGGGACAAGAGGAAACGTCAACCAGACAGCCACAAAGAGATTCCAAAAATAAACCTGTCGAGTGGGTTTTTCTGCTGTGTGGTGCACTCAGTCAGTGCTTTAAGTTCAAAAGATTTCAAGGTAGAGCCTCTCCGACATAGCACTGCCTCATAATGTACTCAAAACTCTCCAATCCAGTGGAAATAAGTTGTTTTTAAGAAACATTTACTATTTGATGTGACTGTGGAAAAAGAAGCTGTGTAAAAGATACACAAGGAGCTCTCCTCTATGTCAGGTCTGTGTCTTTCCTCGTTTTCCCCTCTTGCACTCTAAATCTAAGTGCATTTCCTCTTCAACTGATGTCTTCTAATTGCACCAATCATATGAGTGCAATACAGAGACTCGGGCTTCAAGCCTGCTTTCATTGTAACAGAAGAAGCCCTGTGTATAAATAGCCCCTCATCACATGCTCATATTCGTTGCTAAGTGAAATCAAACCAGAAAAATTGAGCAGTAGCTTAGATGGAATAATTTGATACTCTACCATTTCTCCCATCTTAGCAAGATCAATTTTCTCCTAATCAAATCACTTCAATTATGGAGGAAAAGCCTCAGGTTTAGCCACTGCAGTTTCAGCAAAATAGATAAATAAGTAAACTCTGCTTTAACCTGAGTGAGGCCAATTACAAGCTCCAAGAAGTGCTCAAGAAGCACACTGTCATGCATGCAGAAAGGGATAAACATCCATGTATAATCTAACACATTTCAAAAGCTCAGGTTTCCACTTCATGCATCCTTGAAGCAGGAAGAACGTTCCGCATGGCTCAGTGGTGTTCAATTGATCTCAGAATAGCAGTTTAACTTTTGAATCAATGTGTTAGGGATGTGGAAATGGGGAAAAATGGGGAATTGTGTTGTTCTGAATACAAGCTGGTGAAAAGAAACCTTATGACCTGATCCACCAATGAGAGAAGCTCTCTAGTTCTCCCTCATAAATGAAACACCTCTCACAGTAAGGCATTTCTAGAAGGCAAAGGACGATAAGGGTAAAGAGAACAGAAACTTTTGATCTTCCTGAAGGATTTATTACAAAATTCAGCCAGCAGGGGTCATGCTTATTCCTTTTTTACTTAAAAAAAATCTATGTGTGGAGAGTAGATTTTTTCTCCCTTGGTATTTTGCTCCCTTAAATGTTGACTAGCCGACCAATATAATGGAAGTGACACTTAAACTTGACTCCCTATCCTCATTTTCTTTTTCTTCTTCTTCGTCTTCCTCTTCTCCTCCGTGTACTTCATCCTTTATCAATACTAGTAGCACTCGGTCATTGCATTTGCCCTCTCTGGATAATATCTCAATGTGAAATAGCTGAAATTGGCACCTCTATTGTTAACACTCTGTGTTTTGGCAGTTCTAATTCCCACATGTTCTCTGTTGGCATGTCAGTGTCTCAGTCTAACTCTAAAATTGGTCAGAATACATGAATAGTTTGTTTTCTTGCACTTCGTGGACACAAATTAAATGGGTTTACTTGAGGGTTTGGAAAGGTACTACTTATGCTTAGGGTTTAAGTTGGTGTTAAGTGCAGTTATAATTTGTTAGTTTTTGGCAAGCTGGCCTTTAGTTGAGTTGGGTTGTAGATTACTGTAGGTTGGTGGAGTGTCCATGGGCTGGGTAAGCCCTTATGAAATAAGGATCAAGGATCAAGGACTTTATTTGTCACGTAGATTGAAATACTAATGTAAGACATGTATAAGTCACCTAAATAAATAAATAAATAAATACAAAGCAATAACAAAAAGCTGCAGTTGTAATGTTTTTGTGGGGAGACCTTCAGTCAGGAAATACGAAGAAATGACTAGATATTTTTTAAAAAAACTTCTTCCAGAAATTGCTCTATAATAGTTCATTTTGGTCAGTTTAAGCATACAATATCTGTCAATGCAAATAAGGTAATTAACACAGTAATCTAACTTGTTGGGCAAAGGTATTATTTTGAAGGACAAAGGCAAATGCCAGGAATAATCAGTCAAGAAAACAGACATGGCTATATTTCTAGTGAGGCTGTAGCCTTGAAATACCAAGCCCTCATTTCAAGAGTAGTGACATGATTTAAACTTATTTAAGGTAGGTCAAATATTCCTCCACGATTGTATTCTTCCCCTATAGCCAGGAAGCCTGGTAACTCTATCTTAATGCTCTCAGGGCACTATTACTCAATCAGGACAAAAACAATGAGGTACTCCCACCTATGCCTTATTAAATGATATTATAAGTCAGGAGTAGGGGTAAAGCACACCAGCCTTGCTGGGTGATTCTACGTGCAGGGCTGTTGTCACCAACAGGCTGAGATGTGAGCTGAATGTGGGTACAACTACTGCTGGAACTTGTTTTGTCTACTTTTTAACTGCTATTTATAGTATTTATTTATTTATTGTGAGAGACTGGGAACTGTCAAACTGAATTTCCCATTTTGAGAGAAATAAAGTTTTCTAATTCTGATAACATCATGCACTCTGAAAATGCAATTGGTCTGATTGTTACTATAGGGAGAGGATCTGTTAAGCTATTAAGGTTACAGCCTCAGAACAATCCATCAAAACAAGACATTTCCCAAGAGCAATCAGCCAAATTTATCAATTAATCTTTTCAAAAATAGACTTGCTTTCTTTCATGTCCACACAAGCGAAATTATGTGTTTTTTCTGCCATTGTCAATTTTCATTGCCCTGATCACTGAAGGTGAAAGGAAATTAAAGAGTAGAACATTACACAAATGTTTGTTCGTTGTGAAATCTGAACAAATCTGCAATCATGACAGTGCATTACATGCAAAACATAGGCCACCATACAGGCAAGCCAAACTTTGTTGTGAAAATGCTCCATTCTCCTTTAGCAGCATGCCTCAAGGCCTATATATTTATAAATGCAATAGTTGATCAATTATATTGTGCTTTTGCAAGCAAGCTTTGTGCAGGACAGATCAGTCACCCATTAGAGCCACCCTGGGGCTCAGACAAAGCACAAGAGTGCCAACTGGCTATACATTCTCCCAAACAGGCATGATATGAACCAGGACATACAAAACTCTGAGGGCGCACACACACACACACTAACACACACACAGACACACACACACACACACACACAGGGAATTGATGTAACTTTGCAGGTGTTTCCTCCATGTTCACATAATTTAAATGCACATTAACAAGTTGGATGGAAACCCCGCTGCACACACACACACACATGCAGTAGCTGTAACAGAAGCTGCATGAATTTTAATTGTGAATGCTTGTGTTATTTTCCCCTAGACTAGATCAGTGGCTACACCACTGCAGGTATTCACATTATGCATGATGAGAGATCTATGATCAAAAGACCATACAAAAGACAATGCATTGATTATGTGGAGTGTTTTTGAATGACCGAAAACAGTATTATTTCATGACTAATTTCTAATAGCCACAGGCAAAAAGACTAAGATGATGCTGTAAGATCTGTACATGCATGGATGAGTATAATTATGTGTAATTCTGTGTGTACATGTTTAATACTTCCACAATATGAACAATGTCAGAACAATAAACATTACCCAGTATCAACTTGTATCAACTTACTATTTAGCAATACAACATTGCAAATAAATAGAGCAATGACTTTGCATCCCTACAGTTTTGCAATTGTTCTTGTATCCTTATCCTTTTTAAGTGCTTTGATAAAATGGCGGCAAACCCACTAATGAGATTGTAAAACTTTACACATCGCCATGGAAAACAACCAGGGTTCCCACATCCGTAGTCACCATGGACACCCGACACAACAATGCCCCCACTAACATTTACAAGTCTAGTACTCCACAGCTGCTTCCATATAGGTCTATTTGCTGATTCTCCTCTGATATTAACAGTTCTTCCTAAGATCCTGGAATCTTGTTCTTTTACGTACACACATATGAGACTAGCATTTTACAAAGTACTAAGTAGTGTTTTTGGCAATATAGTTTAGATTTCAATAGGCAATGCCATGCCAGACTCTCTCACGTTTCCATATGAGCATACAAAAGACATGCAATCTGATCCCTCACTTGAAGTCAAAATGAATTTGAAGTTGAACTAGGGTGAACAAATTGCTTTGATTTGAAGACATGAAATGGTGAACAAATTGAGTTGATTTAAAGACCTGAAAGACAAATAAGCCTCCCCATAATCCATCCATCACTTTACGGCGGTCAAGACATTTTTTCAGCACTGATGGTTTAGCTAGTCAGGCACCAGCTAATATGGTCACACCAGCATGTCCAGCCTGTCACACTGGATGCTGCAGTAGGCTGGTTATGTTAATGTGGAAGAACTTCCCATTATCCCCACAAGCACGAACACACAATGTGTCAGAGAAGAGGTGATTTCTCCCGGTCTCACCTGCCGTTTCTTCTGTGTCAAGAAGATGGTGGTCCACTTGCAGATACATTAGGAAATACAGTGACCCCTTTGAGTTTGTAGAAGAGAATGCACAGAAGAGACTTTCGTGTGTTTCCTCATGACAAATGAATTTTGTGAAAGTTAGTGATAACGTTTTTGAATATCCATGACTTAAGACTAGTGATGGATTCTTAAATGACAAATGAGTTGGTATAGTCTACACGCTTTAAATGAGGTCATTAAAAGAAATTAAATAAAGAAGAAGGGGACTTGAAATACTAATTGTCTATCTTATGAGGTCAGTGACAATTTTCATTATGTGGAATGAAAATGGTGATGAAAAATTATTCTGATGTGAGGCAACAAATAAAATGGTGTGTGAAAGCCATAGATCACACCCCTCTAAAAATGGAAAAGATTCTTTACAATGACTATATTATCACTATCAAAAATTTCCAATTAGGGATGGACTGGGACTAAAAAAAGTTTTTTTTTTTTCAATATGTCGGCACCTATATGATGCTGTTTAAGAATACTATGGCAGACTACTACGTGCCAAGGTTTTCCATGCATATTTTTTTTTATTTGTCATATTTGACATAAATTATCATTATACATTCTCACTGTATTATTTAACCTCACACCTTCATAATAAACAAGCCATCAGGTCATGACGATTTTGGTAAAGGGAGTCTGATTACAAATGGGCCTGAATGTCTCTTGCTTTTTTACAAATTTGCCAAACAGAATTGGACAGATCTACAACTTAGTCAGGTTGATGCATAGTATCTACATATCATCAAAATTAAATACAAATCTTAGGGCTGCCAACTTTTGGGTTCAGTTTTGAGAGAAATGTAATGAAGAAGAATGTATGCGCAAAAAATCACAAAAAAATCATGATATAAAACAACACACTTAAATAGGTGACAACTAGTGACAAACTGTCAACAAGGGGTTGCTCTGAGGCTCAGATAAAACTTTGTAGGTACATGAGAACAGCTACTTGTAAATGTTTTTGCAGAGCATTTATCAGAATTTCTATGTCTGACTCTGTCTGTCGCCCTCTCCTTTTCCCTTCGGGAGTCGTTGACCAAATATTACTATGAAAAAAACGAACTCCAGTTCCCTAACACCTGTATGATAGACAGTGTCACTGTGCTGTCGGTCATAATAAAACAACACCTAATTTTGCAGTGTGATGTCGTTTTGAGGCTCTCACATCGGTCTCTACTGTAGCTGCCAATACTTGTCAAATTAACCCAGGCTACATGGAAGGAAGCAAAGATGAAAGGTGATGCAAGGGAGTGAGTTGCGAGAGTTCGCATGGTGACAGCGTTTTTATTGTTCCTTGGGCATATGTGATTGAAAACAGAGTTAAGAACAGACAAATGTTTGTTGAGAATAGACAAGTCTTTGTAGTTTTCTTAATGACAACGGTAACCGATTGCTGATCTCCTATCATGCATATTTATAGCTTTGGCTGGGCTTGTGACCCACGTTTTTGGAGAGCTAGACAAACTAGCAGATGAGTATAAAAGCTGCCGAAAAAGAAATGATATGAAAACAGTCAAATGAAAATGCAAATGCTCTTTTTGCCATTTAATTTTCAAATTAATAGTGCAATTACACTGCCAAAATTAAAACTGAAATGAAATATTTACATTTTCCTGATTCAATATTTACATTTTCCTGAAGTAATTATTTTTGTCATTTGTGACAAAAATGACAATAAATTTAAAATGTAAATATCTATTTGTCATTTCACTTTCATTGCCATACTGGTATATTGCCAGATCTTAAAATGTAAATGCTAATTGAAAAATGAAAAATCCAGACTTCACTTTAGCCTTGCATTTTTGTCATGATGTGCTCAATATGTCAAAAAAAAAAAAAGCTACAGAAAATAACACCTGCTGACGATTCACTTTCCATTTTTTACATTGCATTTCATTTTCAAGCCCATAAACACGCAAATAGCTTGTACGTTAATAACCATTAGGAGGGGCAAGAATTATGTGAAAGCCTAGAGCCAGAGAAATGGTTGGAGAGTTGAGCGAAAGAGAAGACAGCCCATAGAGGCAGCCTGTTAGATGGTGATGGGAAACAAGTAAAGTTATCCTGACCAAATTCGTTTAGGACCATCTATACAACATTCATCATCTTATCACAGCTTAATCGTCACATTTTACTGAAAGGACAACACATTTTGTTACATCTCATGTCCTATCTTCCTCCTCCATCTTCCCACTATCGTAGCCTAGCATGTATTGTGCTTTGGCCAGCTACTCCAGTTACAGTACCAGTAGATACACCCATGTATCACCCGCACTCTTAGTCAGCTGGTTGATGTGGGGTAGGCCACATTAGTAAACCTCTCTCTCTATGCCAATTTGTACCAAAGTCAAGTGAAACTAGCAACCTGGGGGTTTAGCCTTAGCTCACTGGATAGCTTGCTCAAGTCACTGTCCTGCTGCAGAACTGCACGGCACGGACATGGACCCACTAGTCTTCTGCTTGAAGTCTGATTCCTTACAATAGAGACCTGTCTTTTTGCTTACAGTAGTGATAGCACAGTGGAACTCTCTCTCTCCGGATCTGGCTTTCACATAGTTCTTGCTCCCACTATTTGCACGTTGGTGAGCTTGAACATGAAAATACAAAGTGGGAAATGAAAATGCAATGTGAAAACGGAAAGTAAATCACCAGCAGGTGTTGTTTTCTTCAGCTTTTTTATTTCAACACATCAAGCGGGCATCTGTTTCCCAAAAGCATAGTAGCAAACTTAGTTAACTGCTAACACATGTAACGCCTTTTTAACAGGTGCTAGTGTAACAGATATTATGCGTTGTGTTGAAAGCAGCTGACACAAACTCCCAATCAATGATTTTATTCTGAAGATAGATAGACAACAGAAGTTGCATCACGGTCCAATCTAGCAATACTGCCACACTTGTGCGGGCAAGACGAACTGGGCTCTATGTATATATAATGAAAACAAACATGTACCTGAAGATAGATAGACAACAGAAGTTGCATCACGGTCCAATCTAGCAATACTGCCACTAAAAGTATAGAAACACTTATGTTAGCATACACGGAATATAGACTTTCCAAGCTAACAGTTTAATACTTACTGGACAAATGCCCTAAATACACAATTCTGTTCACATTTAATGGTCTATCAAATTCTAGGTACATATAGATTGAAACAAGGGATAGGTATGTAAGTAAAATGATTGAAATATCAAGTTTTTCTCCAGTGTGTTAAACTCATAACCTACCACTTGTGCGGGCAAGACGAACTGGGAAGAGCAGAACGCATCATTACCATAACAGCTATTTCCTTAAAGGCACAGAGCACCATTAAACCCTTAACAATGGCAAGTGGAAGCACTAAACCCGTAACACTCTCCCCCTCTGAATTCCACTTGCCCAGAGAAATAAAACATGAGGCCAGCAATGCCCTGCAATTAAATGCTACCAAATATTCCTGTTTAAAAAACCATCCTATACCAGAATGAGGGAGTCCACACAAATCCCCAGATAAACATGCCCATTACATGTTAAGTACACTTGGTAACAAGATAAGAGAAGACCTCAATGAGAGTAAAAAGAAATGAAATACCAAAACCTGAGAAACAAACAACTTTGGCATGACCCAACTCTCTCATAGCAAACTACATAAAACTAGACCCATACAGCTATCCTTTTAAACTCATTATCCCAGACTCTCTGTGTCTGCATTGTTTCAATGAGTCTTGTAACAGCCTTTATGTACCGCCCAGCCCTTGAGATGATGTGTGTGCCATTCTCTACCGTCTGGTAGTCAGAAACAGGAGCCTGGTCAGCAGTCAGTCCAGAGCCTTGGTCAGAATGTCGGGATTGTGACAGGTCACAAGTCAGGGTCGGAAGGTTAGTAGCATCTGATACACAGGAGTCAGAGTCGTTATGTCTAGACACAGAGTCCGCATATCTGGGGTCAGAGTCAGGAGCCATCAGATCTCCATTCACTGCATCTTCCCCAGGCAATAGGTCAGGCGCAGGCGTCAGGTCATCCTCCGCAGGCTCTGATCTCTCATCCTCCGACACATCACTGGCTATCTCCGACACCCAGGCACTAGTTCTCTCATCAGCATTCATGTTATCTGCAGGTGAAGGACTGTCTGCTGAACAACTAACCCTCTCATTCATATCTTCTGGTGTGTTGCACATCGGCAGAAAGTTGACGGGCATAAGAAGATTGCGGTGCACAGTTCTCTCCTGTCCAGTGGAGAGGTTGCGGATCTTGTACACATGAATGTCACTATTCTTCTCTGCAACAATATAAAAGGCATTCTCCCATCTGTTAGCAAGTTTCCTTTTTCCGCGCTCCCCTTTATTCGCCAGCAGTACGTGATCCCCAACTTCCACAGGGGCCCCTCTGACTCTTTTATTATACAAGTCCGCATGCCTCCTCAACTGTCTATCAGCAGACGTCTGCGCGGTCTTTATTGCCTCCTGTAGGTCCCTTCTGAGGCACTGAACATACTCATCGTAATCCACTACATCTGGATCCCGCAAGACCTCCCCAAACAGCATATCCACAGGTAAGCGCGGTGTTCTCCCGAACATTAAATGGAACGGGGCATATCCAGTGGTCTCATGTATAGTGCAATTATAGGCAAAGGTCAGAGATCTGAGCATCTGAGGCCACCTGTGTTTGGCCCTGGAAGGCAGCGCCCGGATCATATTGCCCAAGGTCCTATTAAATCTTTCAACTCCGCCATTACCCATCGGGTGGTAAGGTGTTGTATGAGACTTCTCCACCCCAGCCACACTAAGAAGCTCTGCAATGAGATTGCTCTCAAAGTTGGCTCCCCTGTCTGAATGAATGCGTTGTGGGAACCCATAGACACAGAAGATGTTGTTCCACAGCTGACGCGCAACAGCTTTTGCAGACTGATTGGGACATAAAAAGGCATGAGCCAATTTGGTGAAATGATCCGTGACGACGAGGACATCAAGGGACTTGTTAGAAGCACCCTCAGCGGACCAAAAATCCACACAGACGAGGTCAAGTGGTTCTGTGCTGACAATGTTTCCCAGCGGAGCTCTGGCCTCAGGCTCTGGGGCCTTGCTGAAGACACATCTGTGGCAACACTTCACATATTCTTTAACATCAGCCTCCAGACCTTGCCAGAAGAATCTCTGCCGTGTTAACCACAGCGTCCGCTGTTGGCCTTGATGTCCAGCCTCATCATGAACACCTTTGAGGACCGTCTGCTTCAGTGAGGTGGGTACAACAAAGCGGTAAGTCTTTCTCTTGGACACAGGATCCTTCGACACATAGTACAGCACCCCCATGCGCAGAGACAGCTTTTCCCATCCCCTTAGCAGTTTAATAGCCTCTAGCGGTTCATGGCTACGCTCCCTTCTTGAGGGTCTTCTACCCCGCTCCACATAGAACACCACCCTGGCTAGTACACCATCCTGACTTGTTGCTTTGACATAAGATCTTCCTTTGATAATCCTCCAATAACAGTCACGTCAGCTGGCACTAGAGACTGAGGGAACTGTGGCAGCAACAGTGCTCGGCATTGTAGCTCTGCCTCCCCCCGAGTGTGAGAGGTCAGGATAGCGGACACCTCATCACTAGACAGGGTTCGAGCAGGGGGAGAAGCTGTGGACTGACCGTTCACAGCCAAGTCCGTCTTACTTGCCTCATTTCTGGACATCGAGGCTGACATGTGGCTGTCTAGGTCTGCTTCATGTGGATGGTTGGACCAGCGGAAAACGTCTTGCACCCTCCAGGCTTGAACCCCAGCTGCCTCATCCAACAGCTCTCTGTAGGGTACTCGGGTAAGTCTGTGTAGCGCACTGGGCTTTGCAAAGGGTTGTCTGCTTAACGCATCAGCCACGACATTCTTAGGCCCTGGAATATATTTGATGTCAAATTCGTACGGTGCCAACTTGGCAACCCACCTTTGCTCACATGCATCCAGTTTAGGTTTGGACAAGATGTAGGTGAGCGGGTTGTTATCTGTCCAAACTGTAAACGGGCGCCCTTTTAGCCAGTGGCTAAACTTATCACAGACTGCCCAGCGCAAAGCAAAAAATTCAAGTCTGTGAGCAGGATACTTTGACTGTGCATAGGTCAGTGATTTGCTCGCAAAGGCCACCGGTCTAGCTTTATCTGCATTCTCGGGGACTTGGGAGAGAACGGCACCTAAGCCGTTACTGGACGCATCCACAGACAATAGGAATGGCTTATGGGTGGGCCAGGAGGACCTGATCAAGGAGCGCTTGTTTTAACTGTGCAAAGGCCTGACTGCATTCATCAGTCCAATCTGATGCTGTCAGTTTCCTTGTGACTTTCCTCCTGGCTCTCCCTTTCCCGTGACGTGGCACTTTGGGTCCAGTAGTCAACCCAAACAAAGGCTTGGCAATGGCTGAGCATCCCTCTATAAACTGTTGGTAATAGACAACCATACCAAGAAATGACCTGATCTTGGACTGCGAGGGGACATTTGAATCGTCCTCCATGAGATCTTTCTCTGTCATTCCAGTAATAACTTTGATCTTCTCCGAGTCTGTAGCAATACCAGCTTCACTAACCACATGGCCCAAAAATCTCACAGACTTTTCCATGAAATGACATTTCTTTTGTGCCAACTTAAGGTTGTGCTGTTGCAGACGACCAAAAACCATCTGTAACCACTGCAGGCCCAACTCCTCAGTGGGCGCAAAGACTAGTAAGTCATCAAGGTAGCAGAGAAGACTTAAAAAGTTCTCGTCTCCAAAAATGCTCAGCATCATTCTCATAAACGTGGCTGGACTATTACATAGACCCTGTGGCAGCCTGTTGTACTCATAGAGTCCAAATGGCGAGGTAAAAGCTGTAAACTTCCTATCATCCTCATGAACCTCCACATTGTAATAGCCAGACGTCAAGTCCATCGTCGAGAAATAAGTATTCCCGCCCAGAGCTGCAAGGGCATCAGCTTGATGTGGCAAGGGGTGAGCATCTTTTATCGTGCGGGCATTGAGCCACCGAAAATCAGTGCACAGACGCAAATCACCCGACTTTTTCCAGACAAGTACAAGTGGGGAAGCAAATTCACTGCTGCTCTTACGTATCAGCTCACACTCCTCCATATCATCCAAAGCCTGCTTAAGCTTGTCATATTGATTAGGTGACAACCGTCGATATGGCAGTCGAAAGGGTTTGTCATCGCTCAGCCTGATCCTGTGCACAAATCCTGTAGCTTTCCCACAGTCCAGCTTGTGCCTTGAGAAGATGGACTCATAGCGGGCTATAAGCTGTACCAACTTGGTTCTACCCTCCGGTGTCAATTGGGGGGAGTCAATGTCTATGTCTGCAAGTCCCAGTTCCCGTAGCATGCTGCTACCTATTCTGTTGCACGCTGGATCACTGTTTATGGTTAAACTGTCGGCGCTGTTCCCGCCATCCACTGAAACACCGTTCACCTGTAGTGTCTGAAGCTGCAGCATGGGATTTGAGACTGACGACACCATCTGGTCAGCATAATCAAAATCCTCCAATGCTGCACACGGGAAAACATCAGCCACTTTGGCATTGCGTCTCAGTGTTGCTGGTCGGGCCAGTGGGTTGACGATCTTCACTGGGAGCCAGCCATCATTTCTCAAAATTGCAACAGTTCTCCCTATGAGAATGTTTCTCGGTCTTGGGCGGGCAAGGGTTGGTTCAATGACTACAGCACTGCCAGCTGAAATGTTCTGGCAGTCCTTGAGCCGTGCCCAGACTAAATGCTCTTGCAAAGGCTCTAAAGTGATTGCCTTTTTCAGCCTCAGTGTTCCCACCTTGTCTGGCATATCACTCCCCTGCCACCTCTCCACATTGGCCAAGAGCGAGAAAAGCTGCTCCTGTTCGACAGTGCACACTGCTGGTCGTGTCTTGAAGAAATCATCTTTCATAACGTGTATTAGATGTTTAATAAAGTTGCTACCAATGATCAGATCATCGACTTGGCCGTCCACTATCAAAACAGGAACAGAGGCTTTATGGCCAAACACTGTTAGAACCAAGTCACATGCCCCTGCTGCTCTGGTCTTCATACCGCCACATCCAACGAGCACTACATCAACTGGGTGGAATAAGTCACTTGACAGAGCACCAGCTTCACACAGACGAGGCACAGCTGTTGAGGCCAGTGTACAAGCCATCGAACCACTGTCAATCATTGCCCGAAGTTCCATTACATCATTCACACAAACAGAAGTACAAAACAAATCACTGTTAGGGGGCCACTTTGTATGTTCATGCTTTGTGTTCATATTTTGATAAATCACTTTCACATCAGGCCCTTCAGAGACACACGCACACGAATACACAGACACTACATCATTACAGTCATTCATGGGGACATGACTAGGCCCATCACTCGTCCCCTCCCCGCGTGGGCCATCTATTTTCCCTGCATGTTGGTCGGGGCCTGTGGTGCGAGTCCTGATGGTGGGAGAACCTGCTCTTGGGCTGAAGCTCGTGGGCACAATGCCCGAGTGTGACCAGGGCCATGACAGAGGAAGCATAGTTGCTCCTCACGACAGTGTTGCGTTGTGCTGTGGTTTGCCTCTCCACACACTGTGCAAGGCAAAGACGGATTCAACCCTCGCCTAAACCTTTGTTGTGGGCGAGAAACAGAACTGCCCACCATTTGTTGTGGCCTCTGTTCAAGAACTCGCTCCAGCAATGCAATGACTCGGGCAAATGGCTCAGATGGATTGTAGGAAGGAGCTACCACTGGAGCAGGCTTTTGTTCAGGGACTGGCTCTGGTTGGGTCACTGGTACAAGCTTGACTTTGGGTGAAACCGCTTTCGGCGATACTTCCTGCTTCAGTGTGGAGATGGTCAGCGGTGAACACGAAAGATGTTTGGCTCTGCTCTCCCTCAGATGCTCCTCTAGTCTCTCATGCACCTCACCGGCAGTCCACTGATGCAAGGGTTTGCACTTAAAAATCAGACACAGTCCAGGGTCAGGGCAATGTCGAATAAACATAGCAGTTACTTCACGAGCAGCATCTTCCAGTTTCTTGCCCTGTCTCCTGACACAGTCCTCTGCTACGTCAATTGCCCTGTTCAGTCTGATCCAATAGTCAAATGGTTTCTCGCCAGTTAGAGGTAATGTTGAATAAAAGTCTGCTAATGGCATGTCTGAGTAAACTACATCACTGAAATGTTGTTTTAGAATATCAAAAACCGGGCCTGGTCCTTGACTAAGATCTATTTTAGGGTCGCTACGTAACCCAACTCTGACAACATCCCGTGCCCGTCCCATGATTCTACTCATCACTTCCTCAGACTGCTCCTGCGCACTAAAACCCTTCTTGCGCATATAAACCACCATAAGCTCTTCCCACTCCTGCACTGTACACTTCTCTGAACCATCTCCCCTGAAAAATCCAGGCGCCTTCACATCAGATTTCAGCACTAGGCCCATGCTCGAAACCTCCCCTGTCCTATTAGTAACTTGGAAGCCTGGTGTGCCATCCATCACTTTGGTTGCTCCTAGACAGGCCACAATGCTCTCACCAATGGACTGTCCCACCCGCTCAACTATATCTGCTAGTATGTCAACTGAAACCTCCCTGTTCCCCAAAGGTGAGGTTGGCTCAGAGCTAACAGAGTGTGGTGTGTTGTCATCAGTGCTGTGTGTCTGTCGTGAAGTGGAGTTTTGAATGGGTGTAGAGGTTAATGGCTGCATTGGAGCAGCGTGGTCTGCTAACCCGGGAACCCTAGGCAGTGGACTCAACCCTCTTCCCCTACTGACAATCCATCCAACACCCGGACTATCCATCATAGGTCAGTACACTAAGTGAAATGAAAAGATAATCATACATAAAAAAATAAAAAAAATAAAAAAAAAACACAAAACAAAACAAACAAAAAAAATCTTTAAACGAACAGCATATACTTCAGATGAATAAAAGTTGGCAAATATATCCCAATTAGCTCAATGAACTTGATCTACTAATAAGTGTTTCGTTTGTTATATGCCAGGACCAAAAACAGCAATTGCAAATCACTGTACAATGTCCAATGAACCTTTTCGTTAGAGAACGCCATATAATAGCCTCATTCACATACAAAACCGCCACCGTGGGGCCAAATTGGAAACTGCAGCTGAAAAGTCTGTACACGAATGTTCTAAAACATAACCAATCACTCACAGCAATTAACTAACCCTGCACAACTCCGCTGTGGTTCATTGATTTTACAAAGGGATAATGTACAGGTTTGTTAAGAGAAAAGGAAACATCTAACACGAAGAGTCAGACTCAGGAATGTGTGACTAGCCTAGCTATCTATACCACATAAAGTAAGCAACCCCGGTGATTCTTGTCTGCTTCAACGACGTCGGTAGCCCTCCACGTCGACTTCCAGCATGCACAAGAAGACCGTCACGGCACCAATGTAACAGATGTTATGCGTTGTGTTGAAAGCAGCTGACACAAACTCCCAATCAATGATTTTATTCTGAAGATAGATAGACAACAGAAGTTGCATCACGGTCCAATCTAGCAATACTGCCACACTTGTGCGGGCAAGACGAACTGGGCTCTATGTATATATAATGAAAACAAACATGTACCTGAAGATAGATAGACAACAGAAGTTGCATCACGGTCCAATCTAGCAATACTGCCACTAAAAGTATAGAAACACTTATGTTAGCATACACGGAATATAGACTTTCCAAGCTAACAGTTTAATACTTACTGGACAAATGCCCTAAATACACAATTCTGTTCACATTTAATGGTCTATCAAATTCTAGGTACATATAGATTGAAACAAGGGATAAGTATGTAAGTAAAATGATTGAAATATCAAGTTTTTCTCCAGTGTGTTAAACTCATAACCTACCACTTGTGTGGGCAAGACGAACTGGGAAGAGCAGAACGCATCATTCCCATAACAGCTATTTCCTTAAAGGCACAGAGCACCATTAAACCCTTAACAATGGCAAGTGGAAGCACTAAACCCGTAACACTAGTCACCCAGCACAGTACAGGCTACTTAGAGTTACAATAAATGACAATATATTGGCGCAACACGATCCAGAATTATCAGCGGTGGAATGGTGAGCTGGCTGAAATTCCTGATACCATAAATATAATTGTATAATTGTAGTAGTAGTAAATATGACTATGAAATAATTACAAGTAGGTGAAAAATTTAGTAGCACGGTGCCTCCACTGTGCAAATCCTGCGCTTACCTTCAAGCTAGTGCAGGATGTATCTCCCCAGAATTCAAATACAATGTGCTAAATATATAATAGTGAATGTTGAGCTATGTAGACCTAACTGTGGTGTATTCAATTAACAATACACCCATTAAGCTACCTAGACAGCACTCAATAGGAATGTAAGAATGAGCTGCCAACACCCAAGATATATATCGAATTATAATAACAAAATCTTTTGATATGTGAATACATGACAATAAAAAAATAAAAGAAAGAATATGTCAATTAATTAATAAGGAAAAATACCTGAAGAAGACAGAGGTGAAAACAATTTCCACCTCCAGATGGCAAAATGTCTCTATTAAAGTCTGGAAAGAGAGAGAGCACGGGTGAAAACAATTTTCACCTTTAAAGTTCAATTTATTCTCTCTCTCTCTAAGTTAAACAACAAAAAAATAAAATGAAAGCCAAACCCCAAATAAAACAATATCCCCTCAGACTGAGATAGTTAGTGCTGCTAACAACAGGCAGCAACCCTAAGGAAACGTTACAAATTTACCGTTGGATTATTCCGCTATTAAAGTGACAATGTTTAAAATACAACACTTTAAGTGATCACTAGTGTAAATACCTGCAACGTGTCCAATCCTGCGATGTGTATGTCCACTCTTGCCCGCAACCCGCTAAACTCTGAGAATTTATACCTGCACAGTAATAGAGATGCACTGATTTTGTGTCTTCTCTCATCCCTTAAGAGAAACACGCCATTTATGCTATTAATTGAGATTGGGGTTATTTGTTTCGTTTCTCTCCCTGCACATCTTTTGACTCACTGTGAATAGGACTTCTAATTCATTGTTTGCATTTATTTTAAAAATGAAATAAAGACAGGTTTATGTTCTATTCTTCTCCACTTTAGTTAGCAAGCTCTTAGCAAAAGGGCTGCTTGAATGAACTGCTAAACTATCATTTTAATGAGAACACAGACAGACACAGCAACACACATTTAAATATAACGTCGTTTTATTAAATATATATGTTTGGTTTTAATTGTTTAATGCTCTTCTCTACTTCATTGGTTGACTGAGAATCTGTAGTAGCTAGGTTAGCCTGCATTGCTATCCCGCACAAACCCGCAGTGTTTTTTTAGCTGCCCGTTCCCGCCCGCAGCCAAGTTCAAACCGCCCATTTCTGCGAGATTTGCGTTGGGTCCGGCAGACCCCTAGCCCATACTTTGGTGCACAGATGGCAGCTCTCTGAACTGCAAGCAGAACAGCAATCGCCGGCTTTCCAGGACCTGCACCGAAGGGAAGATGTGTCAACGTCAGACAGCAAAATCCTTCCTCGTTGTTGAATCTAGGCTAGCAGCGACTAACAAGCCAGTCCAGAGAATGCCCAGTGAAAACTAACCTTGCTAACACTAGCAGCTAGATTTCTCGCCGTGTAAAATGAAGACAAAATGATAGAAACGGTAGGATCGCTTACTGAAGTGCCACCGGAGTCCTAGGTACACGTTATGGCCACAAACAGGCCGGACTATACAAATGCTCACCTAAACAAGCACCTAAATAGAGCGAATATAAATAATGTGACCTTCGTCTTCCCTGTTGCAGGATGCACTGACGTGAGCTTATCTCGTGAGGCGATAGAATGTTCAGAGGACTCGCGAGTTAACTATCAAAACGTTTAAATTGCATATATTGGCGCACTTATCGAGGTGTAAAGGTCCCTCTGCTCCGCACCGTGGCCTTATCACGGAGCCGATATATGCCCGCTGTGTTGTTCAGTACCCATTACTTCTCCCTTACCTCTGCTTGATCAAATTTTCTATTATGATGGCTATTTACAATTTGTATTATTTTCAGATATCCACACTCCTATGAAGTAGGTCCACTTTTCTGGACGTATTACACTTGCATATCAATTCAAAACTTGCCTTGAAGTGTAAACGAACTGTCACGTTAACACAGGGTTACCTCTGCTCCGTCGGAGCCTTGTCACCACCTTGAACGTGCAATATTAACCGATACATGCACGCCATGTTATTCACTATCCTTTACTTAACTCACCTCCGAACGTTGGGAAGGAAAGTGAATGGAACCTCCTGCAGCATTCTGAAGGGCTGTATAATACATTTATTCTGGATCTGGCAAAAATATACCAGAATGGCAGTGACAATGAAATGGCAAATAGACGTTTTAAAGTTATTTTTATTTTTGTCACAAATGACTCGTGCTTATCAGGAAAACGAAAAGCCAAATGTTAGACAAAAATGTAGCCAAAAATATTTCATTTAATTTTTACATTTGCCAGGTCAGTTGCACTGATAATTTGAAAATCAAATTATTGCATTTTCATTCGACATTTTTTTTTTCGGCAGCTTTTACCTCCCATAGATGAGCAAGCCGCACAAATTGCCAGTGCCCCCCCTACAATGATTGTTATTAGGCCTGTCAACAAAATTATTTTCTAATCTATCTTCTCTATGATAGACAGTTTTGCAGAATATGCACGAATATTTGCCTATATATATAGCCTATCCTTTCCAAATGATGAATGATAATGATAAAAATAATGATATTTCAGACTCTTATTAGGCATATGTGCAAAATTCCTGGAGCAACAACAGACTTTTTTTTGTTTAACAGTAATAGCTGCAAGCTATAGGAAGTAGTTTGTCTCCAGACAGTTCAGTTCAAGTGAAGCAGTAGGCTATTTCGAAATGACAACCTGCCGTCTACAAGTAGAGAGGAAATGTAGAGGAAATGTGCGCATTCACGATCGTAGCCCAACCGCGGGACTCTGCATTTCACCCGGAAAAGTAAAAGTACACTCGCACCTCATCGCATAGGCAGGCATAATTTAACTGGCCATGTAGCGGGTTCATTTTAAAAGTTGTTGAACTGCATTTTACCAGACAGTCAATGTTATAACTAGTTTTATTTTGCATGATAGTCAGCCGCGAAAATCTGCTTTGTTCTACGTTGCAATAGGCCTGTTAACACGTTAACTTTGACAGCCCTAATTATTATCATAATCAAATGTTTATAATGATTATTATCATGATCAAACGTTTAGGCTACTTTATAATGATTATTATCATTGGCCAATATTTACAATGATTATTATCATGAACAAATGTGGTTACAGTATTATTATTTATTACTGAACCGCTTACCCCATTAAAATAATAATTTTCTTTAAAAAAGTAAGTGACCTGCATTTCTCTGGTATCATAACCCATTTATTCGGAGTATGAAAATCTTCACCCCTCCGTTTGGGTCTCTAACTCCCTGTCCAAATGCATCATTCCTTTACCATAATACTTTTGTGCTTTTGTGTTTCTAGGCCTCTTGCACTGTCTTGTGGAGTAGACACCCAACTCCTCAAAGGTGGAAAAGCTAGACATGTTGGGGCCATGTTATGTTATGATTTTTGTAATGATGAATTTGTTTATTTTAGTGCATAGTTCAGACAAAGTGGGACACACTAGTGCATTGTGTAGTTTACCCAAAAGGTGGTATCAAAGACATAGGCCTATCACATCTCAGAAGTGTAAAACATAGCCTAAAGAAGTTGGGGGAGAATATTAAGGGACTATCAAGAATGCTCCACCTTATAAATTGCACTGCTGGAAATAGTGGTTGGTTTACCACCTGCTGAGTTACAATTTTGTAGCATAATCTCAAATTCAAGTTAACTCAATTGTAATAGTGTTGATTGCTCATTAATACAGCTCCATTAGCATGGTGGAGCAGAGAAGGCGGCTCCAGCATACAGGATCAGAGGGACGTCTCTTGATGTGCTACTGTTTTACCATTTTACTTGTTTGGCAATCAGCATCTCTCTGAATGTGGCACTTTGTAGGGCACTCACACTCAGCAAGGGTTTGATTAAAATGACTGAGGAAGAGGTAGGCTACCAGAACCCGTGGATGTGATTAAAATGACTGGGGAAGAGGTACCAGAACCCCTGGATGGGAGCTTATGGGGAAATTAGTGCTGTTAATGCATTAACACGTGATTAATGAAAAAAAAGTTTTTTTTTTCTTTTAGACAAATCAATGATGCAGACACATAGCCTACGTCACACTACCTGCCAGCACCCTCCTTACTTTCACACACAGCTCTTGCTGTGTGTATTGAGCTGTGTGTATTGGTCGAATTTGTCCACTCACCTTATTTTGTTTGCTGGTGTGTTTCAGTAGCCCACTGTAGATACTTTTAGCAACAGGCTAGTCCACTGTACAGACTTCAATAAAGTAAATAATTTAAGACATTGTTTTGAATTCAGTGGCAGGATTTCCCATTTTAAATTCAGTGATTCGTCAGTAGACAGTCATGAGAAGTTTGCTTGTTAACAGAACATTAACTGACTGCCCAGAAACAAAATGAAAACATGACAGAGGAATTTGCTAGACTCAGCTGTGTGGTCGAGGGGTAGGCTAGATACCAGTAGTTCCACTCAAAACAATTTAGTGAGGTGTTAATTAAACATATAAGCATACTTACAAAAACATTTAGACACTAGTTCTTATTCTTGAGTGAATGTTAACCTCCATAATTACCATGTAAGGACAGCTAAGTCAAAGTGTTTATATCTCATAAGTCTCACTGTAAAATATCACGATTCTTGGCTGTGGTTAAACGTCTGAGTATTTTTTGTCCTGTAAGCATGAGACGATGATGGCACACTCCAAAATAGAAGAGATTTGAAGCATGTCAGTCTGGGTACATGGAGCAATCCCACTGTAATAGGGTTTAATTTCATTTTCTACAATATAACACTGTAAATTGCAATAACTGTTTTGTCAGACTTTTCATATCTATAGGTAGCATATTATGAAAGTGGTTGTTGATGGCATGACCTCAGCAGTGCAGGCACAGAACATTATTCTCCACTGTGCAGCAGTCGGCAGAAGCGCTTCCAAAAAATGCCTTGATGTCTATGGACATCATAGATTAACTGCACCCCACAAACAATCAGTAACAGAGGAGTGCCATTTTGCTGAAGCCTGCACTAACCAGGGGTAGGTGTGACATTCTTTCTTCACAAAAAAATCTATGAGAATTCTGGTCCTTTGAATGCATGATTAACTGTGATTAGTCATGATTAACTTAAATGTTCTATTGTGATTAATTAGATACTTTTTTTAATCGATTGACAGCACTAGAAAAAATACAGGTCTGCACCATATAACTGCTTCTACCTCAACCAGTCTGCAACATATGGTCCTGAGGTGGGCAGAGGTTTCTATAATGATATAGTCATTCAGCATTGTTGGCTATAGACAGCCAACTCTTATAATACATTTATTCTTAATGCCAGTGCATATCAATGTATATGAAATTTCAATGCATTTCAAAACTTTCAAAAGTTTTGACTCCTCCATACGCTAAGTAATGGGGCCAATATCTGCAAGTGGAAGGAACATTCCGCATCAACATCCAGACTCTCTAGGTGCTCCTTGGTGTTATATACAGGTAGATCTCAAATATTAGAATTTTAAAGTTTGTTAATTTCAGTAATTCAATGTAAAACGTGAAACTCATACATTATGATTCATTATACATTAAAGTAAAATATTTTGAGATATTTGAGAAATTTTGATGATTATTGCTTACAGCTAAAGAAAAGCCCAAATTCAGTGTCTCACAAAATTAGAATATTCTATGGTCATTAAACCAGGTATTGGTACTTTTGTTAGTGTGTGTAGTTGCAAGGTCCTGCTGGATGAATGAAATCACCATCTCCATAAAGTTTGTTACTAGAAGGAAGCATGATGTGCTCTAGAATTTGAACAAAATGCTTGAAAGAACAAGAACGGCTATGTTCCTGTTTGCTCTGTACTAATACCTGGTTTAATAACCATCGAATTACTGTGCTTGATTGGCCTACAAACTTGCCTGACCTGAAACCCATAGGGAATCTATTTGGTATTGTCAACAGGAAGAGGTATGAGATACAACAGTGCAGATGAAAAATGCTTTTAAAGCAACCTAGGCTTCCATAACACCTCAGCAGTGCCACATGTGGATTGCCTCCATGACACGCCACACTGATGCAGTATTTCATGTAAAAGGAGGCCTAGTCAAATATTTAGTGCATATACTACAACATTTTTTAGAAGGCTGATATTTCAATATTAAAATCCTTGTTTTTTTATTGGTTGTATCAACTTTATTCTACTTTATGAAATACTAAATTTGGGGTTTTCTCCAGCTGTAAGCCATAGTCTTCAAAATAACAGATAATAGCTAGGCACTTAGTGTCTAATAGATCTATATAATGTATGAGTTATCGAATTACTGAAATTAATGAACTCTTCCACAATATTCTAATTTTTTGAGACCTTTTTGAGTCAGAAGACTATAGCAGTATGCATGTGCCCAGGCTATATAAGAACAACTTTTGATACCGGATTACTCAAGCTAATCGTAGAGAGGAATGCTACACAGCATTGAAATAGGTGGGTTCTTCTGTTTATTTTGAGATGCGGTGTGCCATATTTGAGTGAAGAGATCATGAGATATTTCACCTCATTGGAGTTAGTGAATATAAAAAACACATGACAGTGTCTGATACAAGAATGTGTTGGTGCATCATAAAACTGTAAAGACTGACGGGTAAGCATGAAAAGTTAAAGCTGTAATTACCCAGTTGACACATGACAATAGCCTACTTTGCATAATTGTTGCGCCAGACTAGGCACTCCCCAGATAGCAAAATCAGATTTGCCAAAATCAGAACTCTGGCAACCATCTACCAGTGGCATGTCAGTTTTGATCTGATGTTTGACTTGTTGGATGAGGACATCAAGTAATACCATAAGTGGGGATGTTTGTCAGCAGTCCACCAGCGGACTGCTGGAGAACCGAAGAGCAAAATGCTAACAGACCACCAACTTGGCCACTGGTGGGCCGCCAACCCCTTGCTATCTGAGATGCTTTGTGTAAAATCAAGAGGAACAGGATAAGGTGAACTAAAATGTTAAAAATGGCTTGTTTAATTAGGTAAACCCAGACCCATCTAGCCATTTTGCTGCTATGTTTTCATCCTTTTCAAATATGCAGCACTGAGCAACTCGTAGAACTGGGTTAGTCACTTTACTTTTAGTATTGGGTTTGTCACTTTACTTTTAGTGTCATGTTCAGATGTATTTTGGTGTTATATATAAGGACAGATAAACACCTGTGTTATACCCTCCATCCATCCAGATATGCACTCTGACCAGTTCTGCAGTTCTGTACTAGATAGCAGTGCACCCATGCAGCCCTTGTATGTTTCTGGCTATAGAAACACCAGTTAGCATGTCCTAGCAGTGCCAATAAGGCTGTGTGTGGTGTTTGGAAGGTTTTGTATGCATTTTAGTTCGCTAACACACTAGTTTTACGCCAAGACCCTTTAGTGTTCAGAAAGACTTTCTTTGCCTGATACACAAGCAACAACAGCTAGTTTTAAGCCAAGAGTTTATTAAAGACATTGCTCCAAAGAGGTTACACACAGAACATGAAATTTAAATAGTGAATAAATCAGTCACTTACAATGCTTGTCATTATTTACATTATTTACAACAACAAAAGGATAGAAACAATATAAAATAGAAACAGTATTTAATTACAATATTAAAATAGAAACATTAATTCTTAAAATAAAAATCTAAATAAGCTTGTGCTGACAAATACTGGACTTCACCATTTTAAAAGCATAATATTGGCATGGGCCACTCTGGAGAGCGGATGTGACTACATATTGAAGAACCACCTGTGGATAACTGAAGTGAACATCCTCTTTAAAGTACAGTTGCCATGGAGACTGGCATCAGTGCCTCAGGGTGGAGCTCAGAGAGGACAGAGTCTGTTCAAAGGCAAACAGGAGTTCCACATGGCTGCACGGACTGTCTCTCTGAACCTTTTGCTGCCACATGAGTCTGCCTAATATGAATTGTTCAGATTCACGGGTCTGTATCAAACGTACCTAATCAGTGCATAAAAAAACTTTTATGATGGATACAGCTCTACAGTATGAGCTAATGCAATTACATTCATCCTGGGTTGTCTGTCTCTCAGTGAAGCAGCACTGTGAGAGTGGTGGGTGTTGCCAGTCAGTCCCACAGACAGGCACACAAGACTGATTAAGTTTGAGCTGAAATGTGATTCATGTTGAGAAAATCCAATAATGATGTTATATCTCTTTTCCAAAGAATTACTATAATTGAAATCTGTTCAGTTTAGGCTATAGTTTTTTTCCATAGAAGTGGGGCCAGCAATATAAATAGGACGATTTTTTCAGCTACATAATCTGTGGTGTACGCTATATTTTGATTTCTGATTTTGACCCTCTGTAGAGAAATTGTAGAACTGTATAATACTGCCACCTAAAGGAAAGTTGATAGAAAAGCTCTGACCATGTTACTACTGTAATGATTCCCTGACTTAAATAAGAGGATTGTTTTGTATACTTGATTGAAGAAAAGGTTATACTGATTAATGTGCTTTCTGGGCTGCTTATTTTTGAAACCTATTAAGGAGTAAGGCTTTATAATCTATTCTCCAACTTCAAGTCTTCAGTATTTTCATCCATGTGTTTAGATTTTTTTGACTTCTTAGTAGCCCTGAAACACTGAAAGGTCATGAGTGCTGCTACTGCAGCACCAAGAATGGTGAAGCTGAAAAGCACATTCAGAGCCCTTGCAGCATCACTAACCGACACATCCATGCCCAGAAACTTCACTGCTGCGGGCTTGATGGGAGCAGTAGTAGTGGTGGCAGGGGAGCTTGTTCCTATGAAACCAGACAGATAAAGATGTGTATCAAATAATGAGTTTAAAGCTACAAACGATTACCGGTACTAATTGTTCTTGTTTGGTTTCAGAGATCACTGAATTCTTACCATCTGGATCACCAGATTCACACTGATGAGGACCCTGTGCAGGGTCAGGGAATCCATTGCAGCGAATGATGGTCCTGAAACGTTTGGTGGACTCCTTTGGTGTACGTGGAAGGTCGGGATCAGAGCGATTTACATAGAAAAGGCCAAACCGTTCCTCGTAGCCCATAGCCCACTCAAAGTTGTCCATCAGAGACCAAGCTGTGTAGCCACGAACGTCTACACCATCAAGCAGGTACGCTGGAAATGCATTCGAGCCCATTAGTATGACTATAATATTACTGATATAATTTTTTTTTTTTTTTTTCATAAAATTTGCAAATTAAATGGTACCTTTCAAGGCCTCGTTAATGTAACTCTCATAGTAGTGGGTTCTGTGGATGTCATTGAGGTCTACTGGGCCTTTTTCTGAGACACCGTTTTCTGTGACATATATGGGAGGGTTCCCATACTCATCCTTGATGAAATTCAAGAGCCGTCTGAAGCCGAGAGGAGTTATCCTCAACCAGTTAGAGCCGGACTCTATCCAGGACCAGTCAGAGATTGGAACCGCCCCTCTACACAATACAAAGTGGAGAGTATGGGAACAGAGAGAGAGAGAAAATTTACATCAAGGCAATGCTTTATAAATTTGCAATGTTTGTATGTGGGATCCATTACCTACCTGTCAGCATCATAGTTCTGTTGAGTTCCAAAATCTGCCATGAAGACCAAGACAGATGTATAGTGGTTTAGTCCAAAATAGTCATGAGTGCCATTGATCCTTTTTATTTCGGCGGGTGTGAACTCGGGAAGTCTTCAAGAGAATCAAATGAGGGTGTTGACCATCATATATCTTATCATCTTGTTTTATGTTTTCCACAGCATCCACAATATACTATAATACTATAATAATATAATATTTGCCTTCATATAAGACAAATCGACCAATCTTAAGCCAACAAGAGCAGCACTCACTCAGCCATGTGTCATAACATCTAATAACCTCACCTGGATTTAGTGTGGCCCCCTTTAAGACTCTGTTCGAGAACAGCTTTCTTCATCACCTCACTGTAGTCACCTTTGAAAATTGGGTGACCAAACCATCCAAGGAAGAACTGATGTAAGGTGAGGAAGGAAAAATCATTATGTAGTCAGTAACATTTTGATGAGTGAAAGTCTGTGCCTTTTCATCCCTCTGAAATGAATGGTGGGACTTCTTACCTGCATGTAACGAGTGACTGCCTCATGATCCTGTTGCTTGGCATGGTTTCGAGGGTATGCACTGTCAGAATTGAGTGTTATAGATATAACCCCTTTTTGTGTGTTACGGTATTTGTCATTGTACAGGTGCCAAGCCTCAGCATGTGCCTTGATTAGGTTATGAGCAACGGTGTAAGGCCCTGTACCAGGCCTGTCACCAACACCTATAGAGAAAGGTGGGAAGCTGACTAATTCATTCAGGTTGATATTGTTTGAAAAGCATCAACACTCTAAGATCTTAAGAGATAAACAATATTGTCAAACCTCAAAACATTGATATTTACATTTGTTAATGAAATTTTTTAGTTGGTCGAAATAAGATATCCAAATGTACCTGGAGCAAAGTTGCCATAGCCATATCCCAAATTAGCTACAATGTATGGCTCATTAAATGTGATCCAGAATTTCACTTTGTTTCCATAGCTCTTAAACATGAGGTCTGCATAGTCCTGAAACCACTGAACACTGGAAGGATTTTCCCATCCCCCTTTGTCCTGCAGAGCCTGGGGGAGATCCCAGTGGTAAAGGGTCACCTGAAAATACACATGAAAAGTGGAAAAAAAAACTTTACAGATATGGTCCAAGAATTCCCCCAAACTAATCATGTCACAAAGAAAATCTGAAAATTTCAAAAATCAAATATGGCATTTCTTTTTTTTTTTTAAATCAAAAGATTGTTGTGCAATGTTTTGTAAAATCGTTATTTTCAACTAAAGATTAACACATAAAAAATCTTCCTCTTGTAGATGATCAAAGAAATAACAGGCATTAAGCAAATCTTTCTCCTAACCTGGGGATTGATATTAGCATCCAGTAGTGCATCAATCAGTCGATGATAGAAGTCAATCCCAGCCTCATTGATGGTTGTAAGGGTGCCATCAGGCAAGACCCTGGGCCAGGATAGGGAGAAGCGATAATGGCCAACATTCAAACTCTTCAGCATAGCGATATCCGTCATGTATTTGTTGTAGCTGTCGCAAGCGATGTCTCCATTGTCATCGTTTCCTATCTTTCCAGGGAGATGAGAAAACTTGTCCCATATGCTGTAACCTTTTCCATCTGATGTCCAGGCACCTTCAGTCTAGAATTACAGACAGGAATTTGAAAAGGTGAGCACTACATTTCAGCTTTTCACCAAGTAAAGAGATAGAAAAGGACACAAATATATACCAAGGAAAATCAAGTAAGAAAGCCGAGTACATGTAATGCCTCCATGAAGAATTGAAAGTGTATTTAGCTTGCCTATGGATATGACAATTATACCAAATTGGGATACAAATTGAATAGGTCGAGAAATAGAATAAATTAATTTTAAGTGCAACAAATATTTGTATTTGTGAAGTTGTTATAGAGCCTCCTCAGGGAGGGTACAATCTAACTCAGTCTGGAAGAACAGAGATGCGGGAGGCAAGTATCTTTTTTACTCCTTTACAACTTCTTTAATGCTTTAAATGCTACTTAAGGATTTTTGGCAACTTGTAATGTGACAATGTGCTATTCACATTAAGCTTGTGCATATCAGTGAACCTTTTGATTTTCTTCCCTATAGGCCAATAAGGTGTGCCTTTAGATGTTATTATGAGCGTGATTGCTGTATTTCTTTTTGTATATTCAGTTCATTCAATTCAATTCAATTCAATTCAATTCAGTATATTCAGTTATATTTCAATTATATTCATAAATTGGAATACATGTATAATTAAGAGGGGAAATGAAGAAAAATTATATAATCACAGGAAACAAATGCAGACAATGTTTGTGTATGTAGAGTTACCTGGTAGGAAGCTGTGGCCGTGCTCCAGGCAAAATCATCTCGGAAATATCCATACAATGTCTTCTCCAGTTGGGTTTCGGGGAAGCCATTTTCCATAACTATTTTGTGATAGTAGTAAGCAGATTCCTTTGGTGTTCTAGAACGAAGGGGATTTGTGAAGGAAATTTGATGAAGCCCATATGATAGTTGATAGCCTCTGAGCCACTCAAATGAGTCCATAAGGGAATTTCCTATGTAGCCCTTAACTTTCACCCCATCCAGATTGTGAGCTGAGGAAGAAACATAATAACATAACATGAAGTGTGATAAACAGTGGGCAAACACACGCAATGATTTGCAAGATGAATTGTATTACCTTTTAGAGCCTCATCAATGTGCATTTTCATAAAGAAACGTCTATCAGCATCCTCTACTGTTATTCCAGGAGTTGTAGAGTATCCATTTTCAGTGATATATATATCTGGATTGCCATATTCTTCTTTGATCCAGTTAAGAAGTCGTCTGAGGCCCCATGACACAGCCCTTTGTGTATGGACAGAAGAGCCTGGAGAACTTGGCTCTTCCTCTTTACCAAGCTCCTGATCACCTTCATAAGATGGAGGAGTGAGCGCTGTAGCCAAATGTCGAACAATATATGTTGTGTGGGAGTTAATGCAAAAGACATCAGCAGTGCCCTGAATATCCATCTTCTCCTGGGCAGTAAAAGTTGGCAGTCTGGACATTTCGAGATCCTGAAGCTCACTCTTGTTGCTAACTTGCCATTTCATAGCTTCTGGATAGTCGCCATTTCTGAAGATGGGATGGGCAAACCAGCCCAGCTGGAACTGAAGTGCTCGGTCAGCAGCAGCTATCTGTCGAGGGTCAGTGGGGTCTTTTGGCTCGGCCCAGTCTGCATTGAGGCTAATGGACACTAGTCCTCCCTGAGTTGCTCTGTACTTGGTATCATAGGTGTGGTATGCTTTAGCGTGAGCTTTGAGGAGGTTGTGTGCAACCATGTATGGGGCATTTCCTGGATCTTTAACATTGGGAGGATACTGACCCAGTCCATAACCAAACCATGCAATGGTATAGGGATCGTTGAATGTGATCCAAAACTTGACTCTGTCACCAAAGGTGGAGAAGCAGAAGTCACAAAAGTTGTTGAAGTGGTCAATCATGCTGGCACTCTGCCACCCACCAGCAGTCTGCAGAGCCTGAGGAAGGTCCCAGTGGTAGAGTGTCACCATTGGAGTGATGTTATGGGCAAGGAGACCATCGATCAGCCTGTTATAATAGTCTACACCCTTCTGATTTATAGTGGTATGACCAGTGGGAAAGATTCTCGACCAGGAAAGGAAAATCTGTAGGACTGAACTCTTAGAGCTCTTAACATGTACAGATCTTCTTCTAGTTTATTGTAACTGTCACATGCCACATTGCCATTTTCAGCGGTTGGGTGGCTCCCAGGATTCTGAGTGAATGTGTCCCACACACTTGGTCCTTTTCCATCTTGGTTCCATGCACCTTCAATCTGATAGGCTGATGTGTAGACACCCCACTGGAACCCCTCAGGGAAGGTTCCATAGTAGTAAAGTTTCCTCTGAAAGTTGCTCTGATGGGAAAACTTCTCCCAAACTAATTTGGATGCTGATGGAACTTCAGATGGTGGCAAAGGATTCTTCCTTGGTTGGGGTTTTTGGAAAGTAACCTGATCTGAAGGTCTCGCTATCACACTTGTGAATCCATTGTTTTTAATTATTTCAGAGTAGGTATAGGCAGATTGCTTAGGGGTTCTGGGACGATTTAGGTCTTCAAAATGTACATAGTGCAACCCGTATCTCTCATTGTAGCCTTGAGGACCTTCAAATCCATCCATTAATGACTGGACAGTGAATTTCTGCAAAGTTACTCCATCTTGTATAGCTGTTGACAGAAATCAGGTATTTTTTAATGTGACAGAAATATATAAAACATAATTGTGATTTTACAGCTGGTCGACTCAGACTAGATTAACTCTGTCGCTTTTTATTATTTATAAGCTCACAAAATATTGTAGGAAAATTGAACATCAGCATTGTAAGTATATATATATTTAAGGCTGTCAAATTATGACATTTTTTAATTGCTATTAATCCCATAAAATTATTTAGTTAATTGGAATTTATCCTTAAACTGCAGAAAAAACTTCACTTTAAACATCTATTTAAACTGTACTCTGACCATTACAGCAAACTTTATCTACAGCCTAGCAGTTTAATTTCTTATGTTTGCAAGTTCATGTCAGTTATAATAAGAATCATCCTCTCTATGATAGACAGTGTTACAGAATATGATGCAAGAATCCATGGAATTCGGGGTTTGATATACACAATAATGATATTTCAGACATTTACTATTTATTAGACTACAGTCTCGCACCGCATGGCATGCAGGCTATAACTTAACTGGCCATGTTACTGATTGATTTGACAAGTTGTGGAGCTACATTTTACCACAAAGTTAATGTATATTGCATGGCAGTCACCCGTGAAAATCTGCATTGTTCCTTACCAAGATGAGCCCAGTTCATTGTAATGGCAAAACTCTTTTATTGCGATAATGTGACATTGGTTAATATTAACCTGTTAACTTGTCTTCGACAGTTCTAATATATATATACATTATTTTCTTTCATCTTAGTTTACCTTTCAGTGCCTCATTGATATAGTCTCTCAAGAACTGAGAGCGCTGGGCATCATTGAGCTGGTTCGCACTATAAGCTGTTGGCATCCCAGTTCCAGTGATGTGAATAGGCACTTTCCTGGCTGTAGTGTATTCTTTTGAGATGTAGTTGAGCAAACGTCTAAGTCCCCAAGGTACTACGTGGACCGAGCTCGATACTGTGGTTGGCCAGCTGGGATCAACATCAGACTTGAAGTCTCCAACATTGTAAAGACCTGGAACACAGGCTCCTGTACTCTCATTTATGAGACGGGTGGTGTAGTGGGTCAGCCCAAAGAAATCTGCAGTTCCTTGGATCCTCTGCTTCTCAGCTTCTGTGAATGCAGGAAGTCTTGCCATTTCACTAGTACATTGCTGGTTCTTCTGCTGAATCTGAGTTTTGAGCTCAGCTGGATAGTCTCCATTCACAAATATGGGGTGTGCAAACCAGCCCAGCATGAAGTTCAGGTAGCGCTCTGCTGCATTAACGTCCTGAGTACTGCCATTGTTCTTAGGCTCAGCCCAGTCTGAGTTCAGAGCTATGCCCACTTTCCCACCCTGCACCTTCCTATAGTTATCATTGTAGACATGCCAGGCCTCAGCATGGGACTTCAGGATGTTGTGGGTCGCCTAAGAAATTGAGGAAGAGATTTTTTTAGTTACAGAGTTTGAGGTTGCCCCATACTAGACAACTCCATTATACTCCTATTTATTCTGTATGTATCTGTTTAGCAACTCACCTGATAGGATGCAACAGCTGGATCCTTGACTCCTGGTGCATGCTGACCGGTGCCATAGCCAAAGTGGCTTACGACCCATGGACTGTTGAAGGTGTTCCAGGTCTTCACCCTGTCTCCAAATCTGGAGAAGCAGAAGTCAGCAAAGTCTTTAAATGCCTCCACAATGGTGGGATTTGTCCAGCCTCCATTGTCTTGTAAGGCCTGAGGAAGGTCCCAGTGATAGAGTGTGACAACAGGCTGTATGCCTGACTGAAGGAGAGCATTGATGAGGTTGTCATAATAAAGAGCTCCTTTCTCTGACAGGCTCCCCCTGAGCCCAGTCGGGAAGATTCGGGCCCAGGAAATGGAAAACTGATAGGTGTCGGTGAGCAGACCTCTGAGCAGATACACGTCATACTCCACCTTGTAGTAGCTGTCACAAGCCAGATCTGCAGTCTGGTTATCAAACACATGGTTCTGGTGTCCGAAACGGTCCCATATTGTTTCCCCCTTGCCATGTTCAGACCAGCCCCCCTCCACTTTGAAAGACTCACTAGAGACGGCCCACTGAAAGTCTGCAGGAAATGATCTAATCAGGAACTCATCACGCTCAGATGGGGACTGAGAGCTAAAACGCCGCAAGATGTTTTCATAAGAAGATGATGGTACTGCTTTTACTTGTGATTGTTGATTCTGAGATTCTGGAGAACTATAAGGAAAGAGGCACAGAAGGGAATAAACTTCAGGAGAAGTTGGGGAAACAGTTATGAATAATTAGAGCATTATTATACCGGTATATAAATACACACACACACACACACACACACACACACACACACACACACACTCACACTTTATATATAAATGAATTTACCCAGAGTAGATAGCGTCTGTGCTCTTCAAAAAATCTGTGATTTCACATCCCAGCATTTGAAAGTCGTCATTTTTCAATGCTGTAAAATCGGAATTTTTATGAATTAAAAACTTATCACATCACAACTGTAGCCACTTTCATTGTTCATTTCTCTGTCTAGAGATATTTTGGATACCTTTAAGCACTGATGATATTGGCTGGTAATTGTTGTCTTTACTGTAGCCACAGTTCTTCACTTTCAAACCATAGATGAGAATTGGTAGTTTACTTGTTGCTTTCTGAAACATTGAATTGTTTGACCACAAAATCATCATGAGGAAAGCATTTTCACAAGTTTCACAAGTGAACACCCAACATATAAAATAAAAACTTAGCTTTACACTAACTTAACTTAGACTGTTTTTTTTTTTTTATATAATAAATAGACATGCTTATTGCAGTGGTGGAAAGTGAGTAAGTGATCAATATTTTGCACCTAATTCTGATGTACTTTTAGGTTACTTAGGGTTTTTCCTGTAGGACTTGTTTCTACTTGTAGTGGCTGTTGTGTTGACAAGTCTCTCAAAAATTCATTTACTTCACCTTACCTTACTTGTAAGTAAATACTTAAATACGTAAATACATGTTGATTATTTCACCCTTTGATTAATTGTTCTAGAATTGCAATATTGATGGCAGTAATGCATGAATAATTATATGTGTTCATTTACTTCTCTTTTATTGTAATGCAGTAAGTTTGTTACAAGTAAGGCCAAGAAATACCTCTTGGACGTGTTTCAATTCCCCCTCAAGACTTGTTTGGGAGGAGCAGTCATATTCAGTCATCACTGTCACAAAGTCCACATTTCTCTGTCAAGTAGATAAATACAGAGGGATTATGCTATTGTGAGGATTACGTAGAGAATATTTAACTCTAACAGCATCTGTGTGTGAATATTTGACAACTAAAGGACAGTAACCTCACCATGTTTATAGGTCTACTGTGATAAAATTTCACCCTGGCTCCAAATGACATCTGGACACCTAAAACATGAAAAATCTGTTATCTCAAGTTCAAGGACATATATTGTTTCTTTTTACTCTCCCAATATTCAATATGTTTTTGAATGTCAGTCTACAAATATGATATCATTGTCAAATATATGATCTTTTCATAAATATGTGATTTACAACTTTATATGTGTTCATTGGAGATCATTCTCGAAATGACAAATAAAATGCAGTGATATGAATATTGTGTCTTCTGTATACATTTTTATCATCATAAATGCAAAGAAATAAGCTGTTGCTAGTGATAATAACTAAGTAAGAAAAAGTAGTACAACAACTAAATAGATTTATCTAAAACTGAGCCACATGCTTTTGTATGTGTTTTAAACGCATGTCTATGCGGAAAAGCGGCCTTCAATACAAAATTATTCATTAATTGTTCATTAATTTCGTATAACAGCACACCTTGACAGCCGCCATTCCTTACTGAATACAAACTTATATGATTTAAACCTTTAAGGTACACAATTTAATATTTTGTAAATAATATGATTGATCAGGTCTTACCTTTCACAGAGAGCTTATGATGGTACAGTTGATACACCCTATCATGGGCATGGAGGGCACCTTGCAGGCCAGAGGTCTTTCTTCCATCACCACTCAGTTCATCTAGATGACTGAATGTGATCCAGTACTTGACCAGGTCTCCAAACTGTGAGAAGACAAATTCTGCATAATGCTCAAAAGCGTCTGGCAGCTCAGGACTGTTCCAGTCCCCAAGTGTGGCCCTGAGTCCCTCTGGGACAGCTGAGTGGTGGAGGACCACCAGGGGCTGCAGGCCTGATTCAGTCAGCTGCTCCAGAAGGGTCCTGTAGCACCTCACTGTGTCCTGATGGGGCTGGCTGGACTCTCCTGTGGGAAGGATGTGGGACCAGGAGAGGGGCACCTTGAAATGTGTCACCCCCCGACTCTGAAGATACTGGAAGTGCTCTTTAATCTGGGAGGGCAGTGAGAGACTGCAGTCAAACACATCATGAGTCTCTGTCATGTCTGATGGGAAAGTCTGGCTTGCAGAGGGATTTGAGGTCAAGTCCTTCACTAAACTGTGGGTCAGAGGGCCAGCAAGAAGCATGAACTCTTCTGGGATATCCCCTTTCCCATGGCAACCCTGAAAGCCCAGGAGGCACAGAGAGAGCAGAAACGTTGTCACCACCATCTCTGCAGGTACTCAACTAAGTCATTTCACTCCAATTTATAGCAATACAGAAGGCCTGTGTTTCATAACATGACTTTGCACCAGCAGGGCTCACAGTTTATTGTGCCTGTGCTGATAATGTCTTTCTATAAATGCTGATAGTGGTATTGTTCAACATTGGCATTCGCCCCATAAACCACAAATATCTGCACCAAGGTCACAGCAGCTTCTAATAATATTTACATAACTTCCGCCACATTTTCTTTCATTCACCTTGAATTATCCATCCTTTGGAATTTTAGTTTTCAATTTCTGTTGTATGTAATGTAACAAATAGATTGTTTTGTTGTCGTCATTGTTTCTCCTTGTCTGTCTGTATTGATGTCTTTGTGACCTTGTGTATTAATATGCACAATATAGATAAATTCCTCCTAACTTACTTATTTAATTAACATAACTTTTAGCAATTTCTCATTCATGTTTCCCATACTGTTGAAACTTCACAAGTTTTCACATGTCGTTTTTGAAAAATCCTCAATCAATCAAAAAAAAGGAAAAATCATTTCGATTTGTTTGTTGTTGTTGATGCCTACTATTAATAAAAATCATCAGTGTGTTGTGGAAAAGTATATGTGTGGAGCCTGTGTGTGTGTGTGTGTGTGTGGGGGGGGGGGGGGGTGTGAATCTCCGGTCAGTTATCCAACAGGTTAAAAGGTTAAACTGAATTGTTAGGTAAGTCGTCTGGTACACGTGGATTGTATGTGGTTTCTGCTCTGTTATCTCAAGTTCAATAATTACACCTAAGGGTGATCTGAGGACATCAAAGCTGAAATAAAAATTCATTATTTCAGCTTTATCCTTGGAAGCAATGAGAAGCTAAATGAGGCTAGGGCTACTCCGTATAAGTTACTGACATGTGAAGCTCATGTTGTGTATGCCACAACAATTAGTTTAACAACTGGTTACACTAGACACAACAGCGCTGTGAATATTATATTTTAAAAAATGACCAATGTTCTAAATGAATTTTGATGCAACATGATTTCTACATGACGCCTCAGTAACTTACTTAGTGTAACCCTAGGGTCACCTTCAAATAGGACTTAACTAGTCTTCAATCCATAGATGACACAATCTTGATTTGAGCCTAGTTTTACATCTAGTTGAGTCCCATCAAATCACATGCGCATATATAAGGCTGTAAGCATATATGAGGCTGACAAGAAGTTTGCAGAATCCTCGTCTTAACTTGTCAAAGTCAAAATTAAAGATATTTAGAAGAATTATTGCATCTTGTGTCTTGATAATTTGAGTTTTCTCATGATTCACTTCTGTGGCAAGTTCATCCTTACATCTTCAAAATACTTAAGAACCATTGTGTGTGTGTGTGTGTGTGTGCGTGTGTGTGTTTTCTCATTCGCACTCACATACACACACACACCAAACAGTAGCATGAAATGATGCATTAGTGGACAGACCTTATTTTGCTGTTTTTTGTCTGTGTATGGAGTGGAGTTTTAATGGCTATTTACAAAAATTCCATGGACAATTCATCATGGCAGTATCACAAAGTCAATAGAACCTAATCCAAGCTATGTTGTACACACATCAAAACAAATCAAATGAATTGATCTGCTTGAAATATACCATTACTACAGCTACTACTCTTAATGGTAATAAGGTTCAAACGTCTTGTCTTGATAATACATATCTTTAGACAAGATGACAATCAACATATAAAAACACTTGAATGTAAGCAGGAGTAGAAAAATACATACAAAATATGCTACATCATGTTCCTGTTTTATGACTTAATACTGGGGAGGCGTTTTTTTAATCACAGTCATTACTCAGGTAATAAACAAATTACTTTTACTACCTGATCATCACAACCACTCTTGCACAAATGCAGTTTAGCATAATCTTATCAATTTTTTTGAAATGTTGCAACAAAGAACGTGTGGCCATAAATAAACAAGATGAACTTAGTTATGTTTGTGAAATCTGCTATTAATCTCTATATTTATCTTTATTTGCCTCTAAAGGGAAATTACACCCTGGCTTTTATTCCCATAACCCACGAACGATGTTTCCTCTAAGCTGCGCGCGTGCGCTGCCGCAAAGGACATTTCACATCCCCGCGCACAAAGTTTGTCAAGCCGCGCCCAAAATAATCTCAGGAGAAAAGTAGGGAATTCCGATACTTTTGTGCGATCTGAGAAAAGCGGAGCTGTTTTGTACTCTCGACTCACCTCTTTTGTTGCTCTTGCACTAATATTACTCTGTCTAGAACGCAAGATATACGGTCAGGGATTTTCATTTTTCCCTTTTGTTGTTTGCGATATAGTTGCATTTTTTTCTCAGCCGCATCTTCCGAGCATTACACGCGCGGTGCCATAGCCTACGTCATGTCCAGTGGCGGTTCAACAGTGCATTACCCCCCGGGCAAGACCGCCTCCGAGCGCCCCCACCCCCCGAAAAAACGAAAAAAATATTGGCAATGCCAAAACAATATTACTTAAGCATAACTCACTAATTGGATTAGAGTATTGCTCTATACAGTGGATCCCCGTTCCCCCCCTGGCGTTGCGTTGCATTTGCAACCCAGAGGTAAACTTTTCCCCGCGTACCCTCCCCTTTGCCCTTCTCACACACAGCTTCTGTGCATGGCACCTTCTAAGCAAGCAAGGACGCCTGCAGTTAGGGGGCACCAATATGCTAATTGCCCACACAGTGATATGATAGATATTCAGAGACAGTTTTTTTCCCTAAGCGCTCGTGCCGCCCCCTACGAAATGGCGCCCCGGGCGGCTAACCTGTTCGCCAGTGCCTAAAACCGCTACTGGTCCTGTCTCTTGCATAAAAGCACTCCGTCATTATTCATATGGCCGTGCGGGCACAGGCTTAACCTACCACGTTTCATCAAGTCTCTTTTATTTGCAATATTTTCAATTATTTCACCACTGCCGCATCATATGTAGGCTGTTTTGCTGTGGAAACGATGAGGTTCATCCTAATGAAACCGCATGCATTAGGCCCTCATTAGACACGCAAGCTGTCAAATGCATGCCACGCCTAGTTGCCTATCAAACAACGAGTTCAAGAAAATCATCAGAAACAGCATGGTTGGTCTTTCTGTAGTGAATAACTTCAATGTGAGGGGCCTGTACTTGACATCTTCAAGCCTACAAGTTAGGCAATGCGTTCATGATGACTGTCATGTATGATGGGTGATGTGTGTTCATATTAACTAGCTTATTATTACAGAATTAAGGTGGTGAAAACTCTTCTCTTGAAACAATTAATTTATTTTATTCACCTTTATTTATTGTTTTTTCCATATCACTGATTAATTATTTCAGTCTTTTGATTAAACTTTGAAACTTAAGCATGAGCAGGCAACTCAAGGGTGCCCTGTTGCTCCCCATGGAGGGTATTTGCAAACAAGACGTACGTCTGTATGATGTAAGTTTGTCAATTACCAACTAAATACAAAACAGCCAAATAAATTACTGTGTGCCAGTTATCAATTATCAGTTGTCATTATCGGTCGACCACAAAAGGCCGCTCATAATGCCGAAGTATGCCGCTCAGACAAATTTAAATGTGCTCAGTGTTGAAAAAAATTAGAGGGAACATTGCCCCACGAATACATTTTTAATTTGTGTTTGTATGACGCAGCTTTTCAGATCCCTGGCATGACTCATCTGGCATCTGGCATAACTGTCCAGCACGACGCTCCAGGACTAGTCATAAATGCTTGGTATTAATGCTAAGTCATACGACTAGCAAGTTAATGAACAATGCTGAATTGTAGGGAACACGCAACTTTTATTGTAGCTTTTATTACCTAACAACATTATAGTTCTGAACCTTACAACGTGACACAACCTCTCATCAGCACACCGTAATTTCAAAAGGCACTGGCCGTCATTATTTGGACAATGCCACAGAATTAACGCTGCTCTTTATGTAGTAGTTAGCGTGCATTGATGATGGCCCATTCTGCCCATTCCTCATCTTGGCCACTCTCATATAGTACTAAACCAGGTGAATCCACTAACAATTAACCAATGCCTGCAGCTTCCCCATGTCCCACAGTGTTTTCATATATGTTTGTTTTACACAATTAGTTTAGATGTCTTAATACCGCCTCGGTAATATCAAAGCACAGCAGGTGCATGCATAAAATTTCTGTTGTGGTTGGTAAGTTGGTTTGCATAAAAAACTAGCCGACAGATTTTCATGAAAATTGCTTGCGATGTGCAGAATAGGTCAAGGATGAACCCATTACATTTGGCAGACTAATCAATCAGTCAATCAATAATTCAAATTCACATTTTTTTGTCATTGTTAAATAACAACTGAATTACATTCGGGCATCATTTGACATGGACATAGTGCGCGAAATGCAATCCCATAAAGTGCAAGTAAGAGTATTTCACGGGATGCGTAATTAAAAACATTTACAAGCTTGAAAAATGAAAATTATGAATTCATCAAAATATATATTTTTTGTTCTGGTGATTATATTGGAAGTAACTGAATGATAATAAAACAATTCCACCATTCCACCAAACATTTTTTTTAGATGTCTGGACAAGTTTGTGCTAACTGCATGACTGTAAATTCGCCCGCTCAGTTTTATCCCATTTAAGAGTTAAAGTCAGGGTTAGATTAGGGTTATGGTTAACATTTAACATTCCTTGGATAGTAAGACATTTTGACCTTGATATCAGCTATATTCAAGGAGGTAGGCTCAGTCTCAACTTTGGTTGGGATAAATATCAACTCCCCCACCCCCCCCCCTCCCCTTCCCACGCAAAAAAAAAACAGCCTAAATTATCGCACAGCCATAATAGGCTACTTCATTATCTTGGGCTTCCCATCTAAGACTGAAAAGCCTTCATATGTGATGTAACATATTAAGCCTACCTCACCTAAAGCTTTGAAGTTGCGTGTAATAGGGAGAGTAAGGGGCATGTCTATTTCATTTTGGATTTAACAGGCCTATTGACTGATTGATTAATATGGTCTGAATAATAATATACACTGTGATAACAGACACTAAAATAGGTGCCTGTGTCTTTAGGACATTTTTAAATACATCAAAACTAGAAGACACTTTTTGGATAAGAACCAACAGGCATCAGCCATATACTGTTCATCATGGATATACAGTAGATCACTGGGAAAATCCTACATTTTAGGCCTATATGTGAAGTTAAATAATTAGTCCTGTTAATATTTGATAATTTAGTGCTAATGAAAACATGTAAACCTTCCATCACACTCATAGGCTTGGCCTATAATTTATTTGTAGTTCTATTGTAGATAGCATTATCCTTTAGTAGAATAATGTCAGACACAGCAGGTTGTCTTCTTCACAAATTCAATGTGGCAAATGATAAAGTTAGATTATTTCAGATTATTTGATCACTCATATTTTGGGGCATATCAAATGCCCTCACCACTTTTCAAAACAAACAACAAAAACAAAATGGTGGCAGTGGGGTCAGGTAAACACACTTTTCTCACATTGGAAGTTGAATTTGCTCAAAGAGAGCAGTAGTCTAGAATTTTGGTCATATTGATGTCTTCAGTTCAAGAAGGTGAACTATTGAAAATGCAGTAGTGGAAACCCAGCATTCACATAGTATTATAAACACATTCATAAAGGTTCATGCATAAAATGTACATTTGTTGTGTAAGTTCAGATTCAGTCATTCATTACGTAAGGGATAATGTATTGTCCTTATAGGAAAATATTTCCCGACTGTGAATGACCGCCTCGCAGAACGTTATCCCGCACTTAATGAATGAATGAATCTGAAATTATACACCAAATGTAAATTTTATGAATGAACCTTTATGAATCACCGCTGCAAAAGAATAATAATCGCTGTCGATGACAACGTTTTTTTTGCTTCAGATTCACATCTGTATCGCATTCCGCGAGTAGAGAAAAATCCTATTTTCAAAGCAGGGCATATTTTTGAATGGTGCAAAGACAACGTCTCAGTTTTTGACACAGATCAGTTTTATTGTTTTAAGGGGCAGTATGTTAACATGTTTAAGGGGCAATTAATGACACGTTTTAACAAATTGGAACAAGGGAAATAAAAGACTAGCCCATACAGTAAGTTTAATAATGCAAAAAATGTATAAAAGAGAGAGACTCAGAAGTGAACATGCAGAGGTTAATTTATTATTATGTGTATGCATATTTGTGTCACTGCATACACATAAGATCTAACCCTTATAAATATAAGATCATTGTATAGGTTTAGTAAAACATACAATACATTGTGAACATACATACAACTTTTTTTTGGTAATCATGGCCTCCTGCATCCTCAGGGCTAACCTTGATGCCTACTAAAATTCATAATTGTGTCAAATTGAATTCTGCAATGTAATGCATGTCAGACAATTGCTTAAAAATATGCTGTATATCCTGTCATCTGGAATGCAAAGTCAAACAAAAAAATAAAATAAAATTCAACCATTTTCATAGTATATCATCTTCAGTTAAGTTCATTGATAAAAATGTGTAAAAATGAAATGAAAATGTGTAAAAATGAAAATACACTTAAGGTAAACAATGTATAACTTCTCATTTTCCTGAATAAAAATGGGGGGGAGTCCTGGACTTATCAGTTTTCAGCAACAGATTTTTTTTACTTGTTCTTGACCCTGAAATACTGAAAGGTCATAAGTGCTGCTACTGCAGCACCAATAATGGTGAAGCTGAAAAGCACATTTAGAGTAACCGTAGCATCAGGAATGGACACCTCCATGCCCAGGAACTTCACTGCTGGAGATGTGACTGGAGATGGGGAGGTTGAAGTAATGGTGTGAGGTGTAGCTGAGGGGGTTGTTGTACTTGTGGTACTTGTGGTACTTGTACCTTTTTTAACAGAAAAATAAAGAATTATTTTATTCATTCATTCAGAAAGAATAATTAACCTATATTTAATACACAGCTATGAAACTGGAATGGCATTATATCTTCATGGGCATGACTGCTGAGCCTGTCAAAGGGATTATCTTTGGTGCCTATTGTGATTTATAAACCTTGATAGCGAAAAAAAATAGTGTTTACCTTCAGGCTCAGGAGCAAGGCATTCATGAGGACCCTGTGAGGGGTCTGGGAATCCATTGCAGCGGATGATAGAGGTGTACCACTGTGCAGATCTTTTGGGAATACGAGGCAGGGATGGGTCAGATCGGTTTACATAGAAGAGTCCAAACCGCTCTGAATACCCACTGGCCCACTCATAGTTGTCCATCAGGGACCATGCTGTGTATCCACGGAGATCTACACCATCAATCAGATATGCTGAAAACGTATAAAAAGCACAGTTGAGCCAATTACTTTAAATGGATGATTGCCTTGTGAGTTTTAGGTAAGCAAGTTAAGCTGCTTAAATTAATAGAAATGTTAGTTGAGGTCCAACAGAAACCATATCAATAATACCTTTCAAAGCCTGGTTGATGTAATTCTCATAGTAGTGGATTCTGTGTACATCATTAAGATCTACAGGACCTTGTTCTGAGACACCGTTCTCCGTTACATATATGGGAGGGTTCCCATACTCATCTTTGATGAAATTTAGGAGTTTGCGGAAGGCATCTGGTGTAACTTTCAGCCATGAAGATCCTGTCTCCATCCAGGACCAGTCATAAATGCTTGCTGTGCCCCTAAACAATGTCATAAGAATGCCAAGTTAATGAATATGCTGAATTGAGGGGGATACACAACTTTAATTGTCAATTTTATTACCTGTCAGCATCATAGTTCTGAGTGTCACCATAATCTGCTCTAAAAGCCTTGACTGACGTGTAGTGGTTTAACCCAAAATAGTCATGAGTTCCGTTGATCCTTTCTATTTCAGCTGGTGTAAATTCTGGAAGCCTTCAAATCAGAAAGAAAGATGGTCAGTAAAAGTATATACTTCCCAGTTCATAAAAACATGTCAAAACATTCACTGCAGGAGCAATATGCAACCTTTCAATCCAACCATCTCCACCAATTCAACTACTAAAACTAGTGTTTTTTTTTATCAGTTAGTAGTTTAATAGCTGTCCCCAACCATCTCCAACAAATTGTCAAGTGTAAACAATAAACAAACAGCCACAGGCTGTCTTACAATCTAACTTTTTGTCCTTCCATTTGTCCTGCATTAATATCAACATTTTTCAGTGGTGTGCATTCTAAAACATGTAATGTTTTACTGTTACTTCTGTCAAACAATGCATTCTAACAGGAGTTCAAGGAAATATGCACATTAATAACAGCATGTGCTTGAACTTCTATTCACAGCCACCACTGCTCATCTATGGTGACAATGAAATTCTTAAAACCAACATGGCAAAAATGGTCTGGTACAACACATTGCAAACTCACCGAGACTTGGGAAGACCTGCAGCAAGGCTTCTCTCTCGAACAGCATTTTTCAAGAGCTCACCATAGTCGCCTTTGAAAATTGGGTTAGCAAACCATCCGATAAAGAACTGTCAAAAAATAAACCAAGAGTAAATTTAAATGTTTTCAACAATATAGTCCTACATACAGGACATTTAAGAGGAAAAAAGGGCTTAAAACCTGGTTACTAGGTCAATTTCTAGTTGTAGAATGCAGTATGTCAAAACAATGTGTTGGAATATATTTTCCACATTTTCTCAAAACATATTTCTCTAAACATATTTTAATGTGCAAGACAAATGAGGCCTTTTTTCTATTAAAGTTTTCTCCTTATGTTGTTCCTTTCGCAAAATGGTGAAATCTGCAAAGAAAATGTCCTACTTTGCACATACATGATTACTTTGATCTGACACGCAGCTTTGGAAGTTTGTTATTAAGGCTAACTTATTCAAATCCGCTAATTTGAATTTTTTCACCTTTGTGACATGCCCCAAGTCTTAACCTGTTCCAAACCTGCTTTCTGACAAGGACTCTGAAGAGAAAACTTTGAACAGAAAAAATATTTTTCTAGCAGATAACTTACTTGGTTGTAACGCTTGACCATATCCAAATCATCCTGCTTTGATGGATTGCGAGGGTAAGCCCAGTCATGATTGATTGTGATGGAAATGATGCCTTGCTGTGTGGCACGGTATTTGTCATTGTAAACATGCCATGCCTCAGCATGGGACTTGATTATGTTATGAGTAACGATGTAAGGGGCTGTGGCTGGTCTCTCACTGATACCTTTCAAAAGAATGACCAATCGTCATGAGTACTTCCAACCATAGTGCTGTTGTTAAAGCTAATCAAGTGCTGCCAGTAGGAAGAAAAACAAGAGGATTTGGTACAGTACTGCCCAAATAGAAAAACAGCAGCTAATGCTAACTGAATGGGGTGTAAGCTGCTGGTTCGCTATTTGGTCTATGTTGTACAAAATTCTATCATTCTTCTTCCTGCACTTATTCCACAGATGTCAGTGCAATTAGCTTTTATATTTCTTGAATATAATTGAACCCAAAACTTGTAATGAAAAAAAAAAACCTTAATATTTCATTGTCAATATTATACACATATCTGACAAAATATAACTGATATGATATGATAGGTGTACCTGGTGCAAAGGTGCCATATCCATAACCAATAAGGGAAACAATCCATGGCTCATTAAAAGTGATCCAGAATTTCACTTTGCCACCAAGGCGACTAAATACAATATCTGCATAGTCCTTGAACCACTGAACACAGTCGGGATTCTCCCATCCCCCCCTGTCCTGCAGAGCCTGGGGAAGATCCCAGTGGTAGAGGGTCACCTGAAAATACAAATGTAAAAGTGGTAACCAACATAGTAATGTTCATTTCAATAAGGAAAATTGTTTCAATTTTATTTTTTTAACAAATTGCCTTTCAATAGGTGAGAGAATGTCCTAGCAGTTGTTGATCAAGAGTTCTGAAAGAAGGCACATCTTTACAAAATTTTTTTTTGCAAACTGTGTATAGATTCACTATACCATTATGAAACAAATAAGTATGTTTGATTGTGCAAATTGACTATAGTATAACTTCCCAACCTGAGGCTTGATATTAGCAGCCAGCAGTGCGTCAATCAGGCGATGGTAGAAGTTGAACCCAGCCTCGTTTATGGTTTTAAGGGTGCCATCGGGCAGCACCCTGGACCAGGATATGGAGAGGCGATAATAGCCCACTTTTAAAATCTTCAGATTAGACACATCCACCATGAATTTGTTGTAGCTGTCGCAAGCAATGTCTCCGGTGTCATCATTTGTTATCTTTCCAGGAAGATGAGAAAACTTGTCCCATATGCTGAGACCTTTTCCATCTGCTCTCCAGCCCCCTTCAGTCTGACAATTGACAGTGATAAAAAAGTAAAAATATAGACAAATACATTTCTGTTTGCGGGCCACATACTGAAAAATCTAAGCTGCAAAATTAAGAGCACCAGTTTCAAGTGAAAGAGCGATTGTGCTTTACATCAGGAAACCCACGGACCGTCTAAAACATTCTATATGATGCTACACTGCTTAATGAGACTATTAACAAATATGTCACTCTAACAGTACTCAAACTATGATGTGCAATGCACATATACTGTAACTTTAGATTAATGTAACAATGGGCCACATTGCATTTTATTTTTTGACATCGTGGTGGGCCACTTGAAAGAGAGCAAAGAGAGCCGTAGTTTGGCCACCCCTGGCTTAACACATCTACTGTCACGACAAGAGCCATATGTCATGCATGTATTTATAATGCATATCAGTACGATAGGTATTTTTATCCCAAGTAATGTTTGCTAGGTAGATAGCAATCCAGGTAAGGACAGATAAAAATAAAAATAAGTGCCACAATGGCCAAAGTAAATACAGATGCTATTTTGGAATGCAGATAGAGACTTAAATTTATATAGGAAGACTTATCAAAAAGAAGAGGATATTCCAACTTCATCCATCTTGTTCTCTCAAATGCATAAAGAGATATGCTTAACCCAATAAATATATCTAATTAGTCAATATATTAGGCTTTTGAAGAGGTCACAGAAGTATGAGTTCCCACAGCATGTGGTCTTAAAGGAAACTTGTTTTGACCCCTATGTGCCCTTAGAAGAAGGCAATAGTAAGTATTTTATAATAAATGTCAACTTTCTCTGAATGTATCCACAAACACTGAAGATTAGTAAATAAATCTGTCAAATAATACATTGTTTACAAGCTTTTTTTGTCACCTGATAGGCTGCTGTTGATGTGCTCCAGGCAAAATCCTCTCTGAAATGACCATATATCAGTTTGTGCTCTAGGGTTTCGGGGAATCCATTATCTCTGATGATCTGGTTATAATAGTGAGCTGATTGCTTGGGTGTTCTTGGACGGAGAGGTTTTGTGAAGTCAATGTGATGAAGCCCAAATCCCACTTGATAGCCATTGAGCCACTCAAATGAGTCCATGAGGTTGTACCATGTGTAACCTTTCACCTTCACCCCATCCAGATTCTGAGCTGAGATGTAAAACACAATTTAATACACAATTTAACCATAATCTTATAAAATGGTTACAAAGAATGAAATGGTTATGAAGTATAAACATCTTTACCTTTCAAAGCCTCAACAATGAATGTTTTCAAAAAAAATGTTCTGTCAGTATCTTCCACAGTTATTTGATCTCGGAGAGAAGCCATTCCATTATCTGTTATGTATATATCTGGATCTCCATATTCTTCTTTGATCCAGTTAAGAAGTCTTCTGAGGCCCCATGACACAGCCTTTTGCCCTGGGAGAGCAGTGCCTGGAGAACTTGGCTCTTCCTCTTTACCAAGCTCCTGATCACCTTCATAAGATGGAGGAGTGAGCGCTGTAGCCAAATGTCGAACAATATATGTTGTGTGGGAGTTAATGCAAAAGACATCAGCAGTGCCCTGAATATCCATCTTCTCCTGGGCAGTAAAAGTTGGCAGTCTGGACATTTCGAGATCCTGAAGCTTACTCTTGTTGCTAACTTGCCACTTCATTGCCTCTGGATAGTCGCCATTTTTGAAGATGGGGTGGGCAAACCAGCCCAGCTGGAACTGAAGAGCTCGGTCAGCAGCAGCTATCTGTCGAGGGTCAGTGGGGTCTTTTGGCTCAGCCCAGTCTGCATTGAGGCTGATGGACACTAGTCCTCCCTGAGCTGCTCTGTACTTGGTATCATAGGTGTGGTATGCTTTAGCGTGAGCTTTGAGGAGGTTGTGTGCTACTCTGTATGGGGCATATCCTGGATCTTTAACATTGGGAGGATACTGACCCAGTCCATAACCAGACCATGCAATGGTATAGGGCTGATTGAATGTGATCCAGAACTTGACTCTGTTGCCAAAGGTGGAATAGCAGAAGTCACAAAAGTCATTAAAGCGGTCAATCATGATGGCATTGTCCCATCCACCAATATCCTGTAGAGCCTGAGGAAGGTCCCAGTGGTAGAGCGTCACTACTGGAGAGATGTTATGGGCTTGGAGACCATTAATCAGCCTGTTATAATAGTCTACACCCTTCTGATTCACAGTGGTCTTATCACCATTGGGGAAGATTCTTGACCAGGACAAAGAAAATCTGTAGGACTTCACACTTAGAGCTCTTAACATGTAGAGATCTTCTTCCACCTTATTGTAACTGTCACATGCAGTGTTACCATTATCATTGTGTGGGATGCTCCCAGGTCTTTGAGTGAATGTGTCCCACACACTTGGTCCTTTTCCATCTTGGTTCCACGCACCTTCAATCTGATAGGCTGAGGAGGAGACACCCCACTGAAACCCTTCAGGAAATGTTCCATAGTGGTAAAGACTTCTTTGGAATTTGGTTTGACTTGAAAGCGTCTGCCAAACAACTTTGGCTTTGGAAGGTACTTCAGATGCTGGTAAACTTGGCATTCGCGTGGTTGAAAAATACTTTATACTAGTTGAATCTGCAGGTTTTCTTTGTACATCTGCAAAGCCATTTTTCTTTACTATATCTGAGTAGAAGTAGGCAGATTCTTTTGGTGTTCTGGGTCTGTTGAGGTCCTCGTAGCTGACATAATGTAAACCATACCTCTGACTATAGCCATGAGGCCCTTCAAATCCATCCATTAAAGACTGAACAGTGAATTTTTGTATATGAACTCCATCTTGATTTATAGCTGTTGTAAATATCAAAAAATATAGTTAAAACATTATTAAACATTATTTTTTCAGATCAAGGTGATTCACTTGATTAAGCCTCAACTGTACAAATTACCTTTCAATGCTTCATTGATATAATCTCTCAAGAACTGTACGCGTTGGGTATCATTGAGCACGTCTCCATCATAAGCTGTTGGCATCCCAGTTCCAGTGATGTGAATAGGCACTTTCCTGGCTGTAGTGTATTCTTTTGAGATGTAGTTGAGCAAACGTCTAAGTCCCCAAGGTACTACTTGAATCCAGCCAGATGCTGTGGTGGGCCAGCTGGGGTCAACATGAGACTGGAAGTCTCCAACATTGTGAGGACCTGGAACACAAGCTCCTGTACTCTCATTTATGAGACGTGTGGTGTAGTGGGTCAGCCCAAAGAAATCTGCAGTTCCTTGGATCCTCTGCTTCTCAGCTTCTGTGAATGCAGGAAGTCTTGCCACCTCGCCAGTGGGATTACATTGCTGGTTCTTCTGCTGAATCTGAGTCTTGAGCTCAGCTGGATAGTCTCCATCCACAAATATGGGGTGTGCAAACCAGCCCAGCATGAAGTTCAGGTAGCGCTCTGCTGCTGCAATGTCCTGAGTACTGCCATTGTTCAGAGGCTCAGCCCAGTCTGAGTTCAGAGCTATGCCCACTTTCCCACCCTGCCCCTTCCTATAGTTATCATTGTAAACATGCCAGGCCTCAGCATGGGACTTCAGGATGTTGTGGGTAACCTAGAAAGAAAGAATGGGATTTTTTTAAAAAATGTAATAGATGGTTAATATTTAATACTTATATGAAGGTAAATTTAATTATAATGTTGTGATTTTCACCCCACAACATAACTCTTTTGTGTGCTGATTTTATCTACCTGATAAGATGCAACAACTGGATCCTTGACTCCTGGTGCATGCTCACCAGTGCCATAACCAAAGTGGCTCACGACCCATGGACTGTTGAAGGTGTTCCAGGTCTTCACTCTGTCTCCATATCTGGAGAAGCAGAAGTCAGCAAAGTCTTTAAATGCCTCCACAATGGTGGGATTTGTCCAGCCTCCATTGTCTTGTAAGGCCTGAGGAAGGTCCCAGTGATAGAGTGTGACAACAGGCTGTATGTCTGACTGAAGGAGAGCATTGATGAGGTTGTCATAATAAAGGGCTCCTTTCTCTGACAGGCTCCCCCTGAGCCCAGTCGGGAAGATTCGGGCCCAGGAAATGGAAAACTGATAGGTGTCGGTGAGCAGACCTCTGAGCAGATACACGTCATAGTCTACCTTGTTGTAGCTGTCACAAGCCAGATCAGCAGTCTGGTTATTAAACACATTGCCATGGTGTCCAAAACGGTCCCATATTGTTTCTCCCTTGCCATGTTCAGACCAGCCCCCCTCCACTTTGAAAGACTCACTGGAGACGGCCCACTGGAAGCCCGCAGGAAATGATCTAATGAGAAACTCATCACGCTGAGATGGAGACTGGGAGCTAAAACTCTGCCAGACACTCATGTATGAGGACAGTGACTTTTTCTTTTGCAATTCATTATTCCCATTACGCCGTGTCAATCTGCAAGCAAGAAAATAACCAGTTTATATGTAATAAGTTTTGCAGTTTATGTATGAATGACGATTGAAAACAGAAAGCAGTTCTGAGAAATCACCTGTCTCTGAGCTGCCTAGGGAAGACTTTTACATCACAACCCAATACTCTGCTATCTCTCCAGGTTTCCAGGACTAGAGAGAAACAAGGTTAATTATTCTCTTCTTATTATACAACCCCTAATTCTGAACAGAGTAATATTTAGTGCATATAAGCTTACCCTTTAAAGCATTCGAAATGGTTGGTGAATATGTGTCCTTTTGGGAGCAACTCTTGGTATTGAATTGATAGACAATAACTGGTAGGTCACTGTACACCTAGGACAGTAAATGCAATTGTTCTGTGGTGTTCAGAAATATAAGAATTTCTAAAAAAACACTTATATATACACTTACAATTAAAGTATCTGTTTCTGACTGTCAAGCTTGTTATGCTATGCCTATGTCAATAAATAGATTAATGTAGCATGTTAAATGCTTCACCATATTCTAGTACTATATTCCAAACCAATATGGAAGCTGTCTTCCAAATATCCTGAAGCTACACTAGTGGATGTGTTTTCGTTTAAAGTGGATCAAAACACTGAGTTCATGGATAAGATTAGCAACGTTTTGGATTTAGCAGCAACTATTAAAATGTGGTTGAAAGTGTGTCCCAAACAGATCACTTACACAATGACAATCACAGTGTTGAGCTATGGACAGTGAAAGTGCGACCCAGACAGATCAGTTACACAATGACAAACAATCACAGTGATGAGTTCTGGGCAGTTCCTGTGCATTACCTGTCTCAGTTGTTCCTCCAGGCTTGTTTGTGGGGAACACTCATAGTCAAACACCAGTGACACAAAGTCTGAATTCACCTGCGGAATTACAGGGTCAAAAGTTGGCATGTGTTGTTTTTGTAAATGTATGACTACTTTCACCTTGCTCCTGGCCTTCACCTTACCATTTTAGTGCTTCTCCTTTGATAGAAGTCGGCTCTCACTCCAAAAGCTACATGGCCACCTAGAGATAAATAAAGATTAATTGATTTTATTGTCATGTCATATAACCTTGATTGGGTTTTAGATTCAGTTGACCCTTTCACTTACTGACAGTTTGAGGGAAAGGTGCTGACTAATTTATGAGGATAACATATTCCAGTGCAGTTTGTGACAAAAAACTTACTTCACTGATTGAAAGTAAATATACATTGATGATTGTCAAACTGTGGTTAGCACTAATATACCAGGAATATTTACTTTTGTATTCCATTTGAAGAAACCATAACTAGCATGTTGATATTTAGATGAATACTAACTATATGAAATAATAATGTATTTCAGACATGGCAAATTATATTATGCTGGTGTTAATGTATATTGCCACAAAACGTTTTAATATAATGCATAATTAAATTCTCTGACATTAGAAGATTAAATTATTTAATAATTATGGCTTTATCGGGTCTTACCTTTCACAGAGAGCATATGATGGTACAGTTGATACACCCTATCATGGGCATGGAGGGCACCTTGCAGGCCAGAGGTCTTTCCTCTATCACCACTCAGCTCATCTAGATGACTGAATGTGATCCAGTACTTGACCAAGTCTCCAAACTGTGAGAAGACAAATTCTGCATAATGCTGAAAGGTGTCTGGCAGCTCAGGACTGTCCCAGTCCCCAAGTGTGGCCCTGAGTCCCTCTGGGACAGCTGAGCGGTGGAGGACCACCAGGGGCTGCAGGCCTGATTCAGTCAGCTGCTCCAGAAGGGTCCTGTAGCACCTCACTGTGTCCTGATGGGGCTGGCTGGACTCTCCTGTGGGAAGGATGTGGGACCAGGAGAGGGGCACCTTGAAGTGCGTCACCCCTTGGGTCTGAAGATACTGGAAGTGCTCTTTAATCTGGGAGGGCAGTGAGAGACTGCAGTCAAACACATCATGAGTCTCTGCCATGTCTGATGGGAAAGACTGGCTTGCAGAGGGATTTGAGGTCAAGTCCTTCACTAAACTGTGGGTCAGGGGGCCAGCAAGAAGCATGAACTCTTCTGGGATATCCCCTTTCCCATGGCAACCCTGAAAGCCCAGGAGGCACAGAGAGAGCAGAAACGTTGTCACCACCATCTCTGCAGGTACTCAACTAAGTCATTTCACTCCAATTTATAGCAATACAGAAGGCCTGTGTTTCATAACATGACTTTGCACCAGCAGGGCTCACAGTTTATTGTGCCTGTGCTGATAATTCCCTTTCCATATAAATGCTGATAAAGCATCATTGTTGCTTAGCCATTCTCCTCATAAAAACAGGTAATGTGTAAAGAGATTATAAGAAAACTGTGTGAACAGTCCATGTTTTCAGCTGCACATAAATTGAGTTAGATACAAAATTCAAATCAACTGAAACAAGATCTGAAAAGATCTTGTAAATATTTGTATACTTGACAATTGCTCAAATAACAGCTATATCTAAATAAAATATTTATTACATTAAGATTTTGAATGATTATTCACACTCTTAGATTTTGGTCATTATTGCAGAGGTTTGGTTCAATGTTTAACTATTCATTTTGTCATTGAAGTTTTTTTTTCTCCTAAAATGCATGCACTGTGACTCATATACTGCGTTTTATTGTTAACACAATCGTTCAGTTGTAAATTATTTCCATTTCAGTGATTACAGAGTTTTGATGTCCTTTCCACTGAAGATGTTGAATTGAATTCATTGATTTCATTCAGTATGTAGGCCTATCAATTTATTAAAGTAAAGAAAACCCAGCAGGTGTGGTCCTAACCTAGGGTGTGTTTCCCAAACCATATTTGCTAACCAGTTAGCAACTTAATTGGGGCAGTTTCCCCAAGCCTTCTTAACCTTAATGTTATGACATGATTCCCGACCTTAAGGTTATGACATGATTCCCGACATGTTCGTATCCTAAGTATATCTTCTATAAGTCATACTTTCATAAGAGTGGTCTGGGCCACTCTTAAGCTTTACCTTAACACAGCTGTTATCTTAAACACCTTTTACAGCTTTAAAAATTGTCATGATAGTCTCAAGACTTGTGTACTTACCACCATGGAAAATCTGATATGGTTGCCTTGCATTTTGTGCGTGATTTTATATGAAGTAAAAGTAAAATAATAAATAAAATTAATATATTTGCTTTGTTTTCATTGCATCTAAAATGCAAACATGTCACCTATACAAGTCATATTGATTCATTCAATCTCAAATTTCAATTATATTTTCACTTGCATATTTCTTGTTGATACCTGCCCTTTCATGCCCTTAAAACAAATTTCACACATGCTCAAAAACGGCACATGACAATAATCCATGCCAGAGAGTGGATTCAGCCTGATAAGATAGTTGAGTACAACTTAGTTATGAAGCCTCTAAAGAAATAGGTCGGGGAGTACATGTAGAAAAATAAACAACTTTGGTAAGATATATCTTTAGAGTCTTCTTACCGCGCTAACAGTGAACATTACCAGGAAACCATGCCCTGGCTGGCAACTTAGTTAGCAACTTGGAAACAGACGCCTGTTTAGCACCGTGGTACATGTGAATATATACATGTTAAGACATATAATTGTTTGTATTGGTGTTGACTGTCCGTCAGATAGTGTGGGGTAGGCAATTCTATGGCTAAGCAATTTCCAAAAATGTAACTATATTTTATTCAATAATAGTTTCATTTAATCAACCCATTTGATGAAAAATGTGTCAATACTGCTCTGCATTTGTCACCTGAAGTGAGCAGTGCTCACAGGCACAGATGAGCTGAGCATGCTCTTACCATCTTTCACATCACTGATATGGAACGCAAAAATACATTATTTGGGAGTGTAATGTCTGCCCAGTGTGAGACAACGCAGTAGTTTGCTGTGATTTCAAACCTGATTTATTCAGAAACACCCATGGTCGTAGCTACCACAGAGGACACCGAGGTCATGTCCTCTTTATTTTTTCTAGAGCTGATGAGATTTATAATCCCTGTATCAAATCTACCGTATTTCAGATACAGCCTATCAAACCTCTCAAAACGAGAATCTTTGACAAATAATGCAAACTTGTTTGGAATCTTTTCCAAACAAGAACAACTATGTTGGCAAAAACTCGCTCAGTGTGTGCTATTTATAGAAAGAGCGCTTCGAGCGCGCGGCTCCCGTGAACTTTAATACACTTACACTCAGTCACAAACAAATGAGCAGCTGACATTTGCCGTGGTGAAGCAAAGCTACAACGGGTCTTCTGCAAGAATGAGATGGTAATCTCTACAGAGGTAGCCTAAACACTTTTTAACTCCAACTGTCAAAACTGCAGATCCTGTCTCCGCAAATCACAGCCGCTCCCGAAAAAATCTTTTTGCGAGTGGGAGAGCCACAGACGCAAGGCGAAAGAGAATGACAGGGAGAGCTATTTTGATTATGTACCTTTGCAGTACCTCTATCTCCCTCTCAATAGTCTATTGATCAGTCATGATGAAAGTTTCTTGCATCTCAAACAGTCTTTTAAAAAGTAATAGGTCTACGCATTTAAATCTGTATGGTCGCAGCACAGTGTAGTTTATGTAAATAGCCCAAAACAGCTATCCTACATTTCCACTGCCTTGGTCTGGTTTAATGGCAATTGAGTTTAACAGTTTTTCTCTGTTATTCAAAGCCAGTATATTTTTTGCCGTGCAGGATGTCTGAAACTGCATTTTAGTGGAATTATTTGCAGTTCATAATGCAGGAAATATACTATTTGGGTCATGAATAACTATTGCAGTATATGCATTTGGCCCATACGAAAATGCAGCATGTTGGACATTAAGATTTTATTGTTGGCCTGTACTTTGCCCCATAAAGGGGTAGGCCACATAATATTAAAATCTATTCAAATTCAGTGAAGGGTATGCCAACCTAACCTGCAATGACTGAAATTAGGGCTGTGATGATTTGTTAAGTAAAGTGATGATGGATTGAATATCATTTTTTGTCAAATAACAGCTACAAGGAATCAGATAACTCCTTTGGCCATTACAAAATAATAAACAGGAGAAAGAAACAGTCTGTTAAGAATAGTCAGTAGAAGAGAGGGAGATTACAGGGATAATCTGTACAAATGAGTGATAGGAACAGCTAACTGCAGATAAACAGCATTCTATAAATTCTACAGTTTATTTTTATACAGGCTATGGTTTGTTATGTGGTGAATGGTGAGCTCATGCAGTCAGAGGAGTGGCTGTTGCGATAGGACCAAGCGGAGCCAATAACAAGCACCATTGGAAAGCCAAAGGTTGTGCAGTTTTGTAGTTGTAATAGGCTAGCCATGCACCAACTAATTGTATTAGTTATGCTATTATGCATCACTGGGCACTGGTGAAGCAGACAAGGTTCAAAGAATCCCCTTCCCCCTCCCTAAAACAACCCAGCGAGACCTTAACCTTAGCAAGGTTTACATATGCAATGACAACTCAGCTCTACTCAAAATGCAACCAAAAAGTTCCTCATGTATCCACAAGATGGCTACAGATTAATCATTTTAAAGAAGCACAGTTTCAGTTGTCAGTCAGTCAGTTGTCTTGACATTGGTGATTTGCTTCCCTAAAATTCATTAACAATTCCAGAAGATCTAATATTGTAAATAATACTGTAATATTGTAAATAATAATAAGTAATTCTGTAAAGTTTTTTCAAGATAATGTTTAAAATCTCACACAGTAATTGTGTACAGACTTTATTGAGACCAAAAATTATTTTTTCATGAGTGTTACATAAATATATAAAAATAAATATCCAAAGTGGAATTGCCCTTTAACAGTTCATCTTAGGTAAAACCTTTACATAAGAAAAGAAAAGAATAGACATAGGTTATCAACTCAGAATCTTTTCTCGAGGCTGACATTTTCAACAACAGGCAATTTTGACCTCTTTGTAGCCTTGAAAAACTGAAAGGTCATGAATGCTGTTGCTACAGCACCAATAATAGTGAAGCTGAAAAGCACATTCAGAGCCACAGCAGCATCAGAAATCGTCACATTCATGCCCAGAAACTTCACTGCTGGGGATGGCAATTTGGTGGGGAGGGTTGCAGTGGTGGGGTGGTCTGCAGTGGTGGAGTGGGTTGGGGTTGGTTTGGTGGAGACGGTTGTAGTGGTTGTAGGTGCACTTGTTCCTACAGGAAAAAAAACATCAATAGTTAATTTTCACTCATGACATAATCATAGAGTTTTGTGCTTGAACTTTTTTGTGGGCTTTTACCTTCAGCATCAGGGAGGAGGCATTCATGAGGGCCCATAGAGGGATCAGGGAAGCCATTGCAGCGGATGATGGTGGAGTAACGCTTGGCAGACTCCTTAGGTGTCCGAGGCAGGGAAGCATCAGAGCGGTTGACAAAGAACAGGCCAAACCTTTCCTCAAAACCAGGTGCCCACTCAAGGTTGTCCATTAGGGTCCAGGCTGTGTAGCCACGGAGGTCAACGCCATCAAGCAGGTATGCTGTAGAATTTTAAAGACCAAAAACAATAGTGATTTGTATGTCCTCATACAGTTAAGTTGATCACTCATATGTATTTAGGGCATTTATATGGACAACTAATGCTCTGTGAGTTATTACCACCCTAACAATATAATGAACAAAGCAGTACTGAACCTTTCATGCCATTGTTGATGTAGTTCTCATAATAGTATACCCTGGGAGCATCATTCAGATTGATTGGACCTCGCTCTGAGACACCATTCTCTGTGACATATATGGAGGGATTTCCATATTCTTCCTTGATAAAATTCAGGATATTTCTGAATCCACTGGGAGTCATCTTTAGCCATTGTGAGCCAGAGTCCTGCCAGGAGCGGTCAGAAGTTGTACCTACTCCTCTGGAGTGAAAGTACATTATATGAGGATGTAGTATAAATTTGTCAGAGAGTTAAGTCAGCAATTGGCTTGACAACTCTTTACTTAAAATATGGAGTGCATATTATAAACAAAATCTAAGTGGTTGTTAGACCTCAGTACACGACATTAATGGTATTTGTAAAGCTTAATGAAACAATACAGAATAATGGAACCTCTCAGATGTGCACATGAAGAACGAGTACCCACCTATCCGCATCATAAATTTGAAGTTCTTTATTAAAGTTCTTTCGGTAAGTCAGCACTGTGGTGTACTGGTTAAGTCCAAAGAAGTCATGAGTGCCATTTATTCTCTTAATTTCTTCGGGAGTAAATTCAGGGAGACTGTAAAGACATATACATCACATTATTAACACATTATTACAGTACAGTTTTCTGCACATTGCCATTAAAAACAATTATAGGATTTGGGTTTATCTAACCTAATACTAATAACTCAGGAGGTTGTCATACCGAGATTTGGAAAGTCCTGCAGCTAAGCTTCTTTCACGTATGGTTGTCTTCATCACCTCATTGTAATCACCTTTGAAGATAGGATGAGCAAACCAGCCCATATAGAACTGCAGAAGGCAAAATATATCACAGAGCTAAAAACATATGTAAAATATCTGGTATTCTGATATTATGTTCATGTAATTTAATCTAGTGTTTTGCCTTTTTTGTTTGCATATTTTGCATTTTGGTTCAGAGAATTTAGGATGGCACCTGAATGTATCGTCTGGCTGCATCAATGTCTTCCTGCTTGTAGGGGTTGCGAGGCTCTGCCCAGTCAGAGTTGATGGTAATGGAGATGATGCCTCCCTGTTTTGCACGATACTTGTCATTGTAGAGATGCCAGGCTTCAGCATGGGCTCTCAGGAGGTTATGACCCACAATATATGGTAAAGTGCCTGGCCGAAGGCTTATGCCTGTATAGTGATAACACAAGGACAGCACTGAATCCAGTTCTGCTATAAATATTTTAGAGCTTCACAAGGCATTTCTACAAGTACCTCAAGGATGTACAGAATCATATCTGGACAAAAATCCCAAATACCAAGTGAAAAATCAAGTGTTATTCTGTGGTGTGGTGTAGTGTGTTCTCCATGGTCAGAGAAAGCAGGCAGCAGTAACAAACAGGGCTGAGACTGAAAAGTTTAACCGTAATGCACAAAAATATGTGCAAACGAGATACTTAAAATAGATCAACCTCAAATTGCTAAAGAGAAAGCTATCAAAGATAAATAGAATAGTAAAATCGCACCTAGAGCTAACTAGTGGGGGCAAGTGAAGTTATCAAATTTAATTGTAATTACTTATCGTTAAGGATAAGGAAGGCATAAGGCATTAAAGGAAAAAAAGAAACATCTTAACAAAAGTTCATACCAGGTGCATAGACTCCATAGCCATGTCCCAGATTGGCCACAACATAGGGCTCATTCAGTGTGATCCAGAACTTCACTTTGTTTCCTAGGCTGTTGAACACCACATCAGCATATTCCCGGAAACGCTGAACAACAGTGTCATTCTCCCAGCCACCCTTATACTGCAAAGCTTGAGGAAGATCCCAGTGGTACAGCGTGACCTGTAGATATGCACAGAAAACAGGTTGTAATCCCATCATGCTAAACACAATTTCCTCTCTATAAAAGACAACCATCAAAACTCTACATGTACTGTATTTATTATGTGTTAATGGCTCTGGGTTCAAACCTGAGGCTTAATGTTGGCCGCTAGCAGAGCGTCCACCAGACGGTGATAGTAGTCTAGTCCTGCCTGATTGATGAAGCTGGTGGTGCCATCAGGGAGAATCCTGGGCCACGAGATGGAGAATCTGTAATGGTTTACTTTGAGTGTCTTGAGCATGGCCAAATCCTCTGGAATCTTGTTGTAGCTGTCACAGCCAATGTCTCCATTTTCATCATCTCCTACTCTCAAAGGTGTGTGGGAAAACTGGTCCCAGATGCTTAATCCTTTGCCATCTGTCCTCCAGCCCCCTTCAATCTAGGAAGAAAAGGATTGGTTCTATGAAATCTGCTTAATTTAAAAGACATTCAACAAAGTAGTCTATTTTAAATTACCTGAAATGCTGCTGTTGATGTGCTCCATGCAAAATCATCACGGAAGTGACCATGCAGGACATCATGGCCCTTTGGTTGTGGGAAGCCATTGTCTCTTATGATCTGGCAATAGTAATGGGCAGAAAACTTTGGGGTCCTTGGGTGGATTGGGTTTTGAAAATCAACATGGTGAAGCCCAAATCCCACCCTGTAGCCATTAAGCCATTCAAAGGAGTCCATTAATGAGGAGGCCATGAATCCTTTGACCTTTACTCCATCTAAGCTAAATGCTAATTTGGAGACAGAAAGACATAGATTAGAAATTATTCATAAAATAATAATTTAGACCAGAGAGACTGCAAACAGCTTCAACTGACAATGACAATAAATGTCTAATTAGAATTAGATAGCATTTGAATTCTCCTGAACAAACCCCTAATTGAAATACATTACCTTTAAGAACCTCATCTATATATGTCTTGTAGAAAAATACTCTGTCTGGATCATCAACAGTTGTTTCAGGGGTTGTAGCTACTCCATTTTCAGTAACATAGATATCAGGATTAGCATACTCCTCTTTAATCCAATTTAAAAGTCTTCGTAGACCCCATGGTACTGCTTTTAGATCTGCAATAGCTGTGTCCACCGAGTCCACTGCCTCCTCCCAACCCAAATCTTGATCTGTTTCATAGGATGGTGGCTTGAGTGCTGTGGTCACATGACGCACCATAGTGGATGTGTAGGCGCTGATGGAAAAGAAATCGGCTGTTCCTTGGATACTGGCTTTCTCCTCATCACTGAATACAGGTAACCTGGACACTTCTAGATTCTGAAGGTCACTCTTGTTGCCAACTTGCCACTTCATGGCATCTGGGTAGTCGCCATTTTTGAAGATAGGATGGGCAAACCAGCCCAGCTGGAACTGAAGAGCTCGGTCAGCAGCAGCTATCTGTCGAGGGATATTGGGGTCTTTTGGCTCCACCCAGTCTGCATTGAGGCTGATGGACACTAGTCCTCCCTGACCTGCTCTGTACTTGGTATCATAGGTGTGGTATGCTTTAGCGTGAGCTTTGAGGAGGTTGTGTGCAACTCTGTATGGGGCATATCCTGGATCTTTAACATTGGGAGGATACTGACCCAGTCCATAACCAGACCATGCAATGGTATAAGGTTGATGGAATGTGATCCAGAACTTGACTCTGTTGCCAAAGGTGGAATAGCAGAAGTCACAAAAGTCATTAAAGCGGTCAATCATGATGGCATTGTCCCATCCACCAATATCCTGTAGAGCCTGAGGAAGGTCCCAGTGGTAGAGTGTCACCATTGGAGTGATGTTATGGGCAAGGAGACCATTGATCAGTCTATTATAATAGTCTACACCCTTCTGATTCACAGTGGTCTTATCACCATTGGGGAAGATTCTTGACCAGGACATGGAAAATTTGTAGGACTTCACTCTTAGAGCTCTTAACATGAAGAGATCTTCTTCCACCTTATTGTAACTGTCACATGCAGTGTTACCAGTATCATTGTTTGGGATGCTCCCAGGTTTCTGAGTGAATGTGTCCCACACACTTGGTCCTTTTCCATCTTGGTTCCACGCACCTTCAATTTGATAGGCTGAGGAGGAGACACCCCACAGGAACCCTTCAGGGAATGTTCCATAGTGGTAAATCTTTTTTTCAAATTTGGTTTGATGTGAAAACTTCTCCCAGACCACTTTAGCTGTGGAAGGCACTTTAGATGGGGGCAGACTTGGATATTTTCTGGGGGTCTGTGACATTTGAACATGTGAATCTGATCTAAGCTCTTCAAAGCCATTCATTTCAATTACACGAGCATAGAAGTATGCAGATGCTTTGGGGGTTCGGGGTCTGTTCATGTCTTCAAAGTCGACATAATGCAAACCATATCTTTGGCTATAGCCTCGTGGACCCTCAAAACCATCCATTAGTGACTGAACAGTATACTTCTTAACGTCCACTCCATCAAGACTTATTGCTGTGTAAAAACAATGATAATTATTATGTTATCAAATTGTCATGACTGATCATTTTTTTTGTATGCATCTAGATCAATTCACACAATACACCAAAACAATGCATGATGATTTTAAAATTAAGCAACAGCAGATTATTTAGTAACAAAAGAGGCAAACATCTTTACCTTTTAGAACTTCATTGATGTAGCCTTTCAAAAAGTCAATACGCTCAGTATCATTAAAGCGTTCATTGTTGTAGTACATGGGCATCCCATTTCCTGTAATATGAATAGGTACTTTGGTGACAGATGTGTATTGTGCTGAAATGTAGTTGAGCAGACGGCGAAGTCCCCATGGCACTGGGTGAATCCACTCAGAGTCTATGGTTGGCCAGCTGGGGTCAACATGAGACTGGAAGTCTCCAACATTGTGAGGACCTGGAATACAGGCTCCTGTACTCTCATTTATGAGACGGGTGGTGTAGTGGGTCAGCCCAAAGAAATCTGCAGTTCCTTGGATCCTCTGCTTCTCAGCTGCTGTGAATGCAGGAAGTCTTGCCACCTCGCCAGTGGGATTACATTGCTGGTTCTTCTGCTGAATCTGAGTCTTGAGCTCAGCTGGATAGTCTCCATCCACAAATATGGGGTGTGCAAACCAGCCCAGCATGAAGTTCAGGTAGCGCGCTGCTGCTTTAACGTCCTGGGCACTGCCATTGTTCTTAGGCTCAGCCCAGTCTGAGTTCAGAGCTATGCCCACTTTCCCATCCTGCACCTTCCTGTAGTTATCATTGTAGACATGCCAGGCCTCAGCATGGGACTTCAGGATGTTGTGGGTAACCTAGAAAGAGTGGAACTGCACTGTAATCAACACGTTACTGAAGGTGCAGTCCTTGATCCTATTCAGCCCTCCCCTCCATGCCCCGTAGGCAAGATTATTGTTTGGTTGAAATAGTGTATGGCCAAGTTCAGCCATTTTGTTTTGTTTCCCTTTTACACATGCATTATTATTAGGCATTTCACCTTCAGAACAGAAACAAAATGTTTTAGTTGATTGTTCAGTGATTATTCAGTTTTTTTGGTTTTTTTTAAACAGGGAAAATTTGAGGGTTACACCACACTACACAACTCGTATACATTGTATATGCTGATTTAGCTACTCACCTGATAAGAGGCAACAACTGGATCCTTGACTCCTGGTGCATGCTCACCGGTGCCATAACCAAAGTGGCTCACGACCCACGGACTGTTGAAGGTGTTCCAGGTCTTCACTCTGTCTCCAAATCTGGAGAAGCAGAAGTCAGCAAAGTCTTTAAATGCCTCAACAATGGTGGGATTTGTCCAGCCTCCATTGTCTTGTAAGGCCTGAGGAAGGTCCCAGTGATAGAGTGTGACAACAGGCTGTATGTCTGACTGAAGGAGGGCATTGATGAGGTTGTCATAATAAAGAGCTCCTTTCTCTGACAGGCTCCCCCTGAGCCCAGTCGGGAAGATTCGGGCCCAGGAAATGGAAAACTGATAGGTGTCGGTGAGCAGACCTCTGAGCAGATACACGTCATAGTCCACCTTGTTGTAGCTGTCACAAGCCAGATCTGCAGTCTGGTTATCAAACACATGGCCCTGGTGTCCAAAACGGTCCCATACTGTTTCTCCCTTGCCATGTTCAGACCAGCCACCCTCCACTTTGAAAGACTCACTGGAGACGGCCCACTGGAAGCCCGCAGGAAATGATCGAATCAGGAACTCATCACGCTCAGATGGGGACTGAGTATTGAATGTTGTCAAAATCTTTCCATATGTGGAGGCAATAACATCAATCTCCAGATCACTGTGAGTATCTGTGGCTGATCTGTGGTGGTGTATTATTATGAATAAATGTTAATGCATACATTATGTAAATTTGCATTTTCTTTATGGTCTTTATTTTTATAAAAATTTACATTTTCTAAATAAGCTATAATGAAATGTATACCTTAATGCATCTTCATTAAGGGGCCACTCTCCATAAAGATCAACAATGTCACAGCCCACAAGGTGAGGTTCTGTATTTGATTAAAATTGAAGGTCATTACTGCATTACATGACAATACACTTATGTGCTAAGTTTTAAACCAGGTGATTTCTTGAATTAGTTTGTCTGTAGTTCAAGAAGGATCTTCTTTTCCAAAACAATAGACGTTCTGATTATAAAGTGTTTTGACATTACCCTTCAGTGATCTGGTAAGAGATTGGATGATTGTGCTTGTATCTGCAGCACAGTGATTCAATATCAGTCGATACAAAAGAACAGGAACTGGTGGTGCATTATGAACCTGAAAGATGTTGACCTTTGTTAAAGCTGAAGTTCATACTATGACTTGTATGAGCAAAGAATTTACTGCCTGCATGCTAAAACAATGATCTGATAAAGATTTGTTTGATCATTCAGTGATATTCAGAGGTTGCATAACAGTCATATCACTATCACATCAGTCACATCAGTATCTAAATGACATAAAATCACCCTTTAATATCTTACCAAAAGTTTTTTCAGTTGTTCCTCAAGACTTGTGTGAGAATTGCAATCAAGTGACACTGACAGAAAGTCAATAAACATCTGCAATTGTGTGCATGTAGTAAACAGAGGTTAGTCAATAAAGATAAATTATGATTTGGGTGAATATATATTATTTGTTCAGCAAATAGAACAGCATGTTATCCATTTTTTGTAGCCTACATAAAACCAGATAGACATGCATAACACGTGGCAAAGGATGTGCCTTACCGTGTTTATTGCCTTTGTCTCATAAACAAGAGCAACTTCACTGGCCTTCACAGCCAAAGATATTCTGCAATCTGAAAGACATCTCTTATGATTAGATTATACTCCACAACAGAACTTGTGGGCGGTGGTAGTGTAGTGGTTAAGGAACCTGGCTAGAATGTTAGTAGCTTGGAAATTGTGGCTTTGAATCCCAGCTGCCACTGTTGTGCCCTTGAGCAATGCTCTTAACCCTAAGTTGTTCTAGGGGAGACAGGCCCTTTAGTAACTGATAGTTGACAAATGTAAGTTGCTGTGGATAAAAGCATCTGCTAAATGCATTGTACTAAACTTGCTTGTGTTTGTTTTTTACTGTAAATAAAGTTCACTTTATTTAAAATTGTAAATTGTGGTTTAAAGATCCCTCCAGAGGATAGTTACAGTTAAAATGTATAATATATAAACGTGCAATTTTATAAACAGATTAAAAATACTTTGCAAATAAATACAGGACAGCCTTTGTGCATTCACAAAGGTATTTGCACATTTCCTATCTCTTTTTCCAATCTACACCAGCTACCAAGAAGAGCTACCTCAAACTTTCCTTCCTTCTTCTGTCTGTGTGCACTTCATGTCCATTAGTGTAGCTGTGTGTTTTTTGCGTGTGTGTGTGTGTTTATAGTTTAAATTGTATATTTGGTGTCTGGTGAAACGCAATTTCAGTCCTCTGTGTAATGCCTGTTACATAATGAATTGACAATAAAGTACACTTTGACTTTGACTTTGATTTCCACTCTATGAGTAGTATTTATAAGCAGAAAAAGCATTCAGATGGCAGAATGAAGGTACACTGAGAACACCCAACTAGGACATTTGCTCCACCACCAACTAATACATTTGTCCTGCCTTACATCAATGATTTTCATGTGTGTTTGCTTTCTATAGCACTTTTACCAAAGTACTTAACTGGAGTAATTAGAAAGAGCTTATGTGTTCTTAATGATCAGGTTACACGAAAAACTAACAAAAGAATATTGTAATATTGTGAGACTACTGTGAATTAAAGTCCATATATTAATGCCAGTACTTACCCCTCTTGGGTGATAAGCGATAGTATAGTTTATGAACTTGGTTGTGAGCTTGGATGGCATTCTGAAGAGAAGACAGGGAACTAGGTTCTGTGAGTTCCCTACCCTTCCCCAGTTCATCTAGATGACTGAATGTGATCCAGTACTTGACCAAGTCTCCAAACTGTGAGAAGACAAATTCTGCATAACGCTCAAAAGCGCCTGGCAGCTCAGGACTGTCCCAGTCCCCAAGTGTGGCCCTGAGTCCCTCTGGAACAGCTGAGCGGTGAAGGACCACCAGGGGCTGCAGGTCTGATTCAGTCAGCTGCTCCAGAAGGATCCTGTAGCACCTCACTGTGTCCTGATGGGGCTGGCTAGGCTCTCCTGTTGGGAGGATGTGGGACCAGGAGAGGGGCACCTTGAAGTGTGTCACCCCTTGGCTCTGAAGATACTGGAAGTACTCTCTAATCTGGGAGGGCAGTGAGAGACTGCAGTCAAACACATCCTCCCTGTCTAGAGTGCCTGAAACCCAAGACTGACTGGCAGCATGATTTGTGCTCAGTTTTTCCAAAAAGCTTTTTGTTAATGGACCTGCAAGAAGCAAAAACTCATTCTGGTTTTCAGCCTTGCAACTGCTGCCACCAAAATACAGCAACAGAGAGAAAATCCCTAACAGTATCATCATGTTAACACTCTGTGAATAGTAACAACATTGCCCTCAGTGCAGAATTTATAGCTATCCACAGCATCCAATTCACACCACATGTTTCGAGGAGCCTGTCACGCCATATTTTATCTCACTCAGCTTGATAATTAAGTAATAATTCCAGGGACCCCTGACTAACCAACCTCTGATAATCTTCAGCCTATCATCACTGATAAATGAACTATGTACAGAGGTTGTGGCCACACATCATTTCATAAGCACCCATAAACTCTGCATAGCTTTTTAAACCAAGAATACATTTTTAAAATTTTAAAAGTGTAAAATCTTGTCTGAGGCATAGAAACACACAATTGTTTGTTTTAGTCATAGCTTTCTGAACATGTTTATGTGGCCATGTGATTTTATGTTAAGTCAGTATGCATTGACATGAGTGCCTTTATATATTTAATATGTAAAGGCGCTTTTTGTCGCTTATAACTGTATACACATTGTAATATCTAATGCTTTATGCTTATGTAGGACCAATAGTCTCTTTGCAGTTCCCTATATGCTTCATTGCCAGAATGCCATTCTCTTCAGTGCCACGTAATGAGTCATTAAATGCTTAAATCATCAGTCATTAACAAGCAGATACTTTAGTTACACATTACTTTAGGTTAATTATTGTAGGCTATTGTTTACTTTCAAACCAATAATACCTTTTGGCATACAAAACACATTTAACATCAAACACTTAAGTTGAGATTTAACTGTTCTTGCGTCTGAAATGAGACATGGTATTTAGATTATTAGAATTCAGTAAATAAAATTGAAAAATTCTAGTGAAAAAGTTCCTTGCAGAGTATTAGTAGCATACTATAATGTATTAGATGTTCAGTAAGTTTAGTCAGAGATTAGAAGAGTGAGTTGCGTGTGAGACATGTTGTGACTTGATGAGTGAGCAGTAGAGTTGTTAATTTATTTAGTAGCTGAAGTTTGTTTTGTTGGGACACCTCGTACTGCCTGACCTTTGTGGCTCTGAATATCCCTTCACTTCTGTTTCCGACTCCATCCTTCAAGTTACCACTTAATCATTGGCCTTACAATGTTCATAGCAGTATTTGCTCATTAGTTTTTTCTTTGTCAAGATTTTTATTTTATATTTATATATATTTTTTTATTTGATGTGATGGACAGTCATACGTTGTTTGACTGTAAAATTTTGAATAAATAAATGAAAAAGGTTAACCCTAAAAACAAAGATGAAGATATCAACTAAGGAGTGAAGCCACCAGAGTTCAGCTGTTAGCTCCCAACTACCTGTAAAGTTCCATAGAACTGTATGATTCCATAGAAGGGTATAGCAAAAGAAGCCAGATATTTAAAGTTCTTCATTAAAACGTATGCTTAACATATGTGGAAGGGTGCTCTGGTCTTATTACATCAAACAGGGCTTTTTGGTCAGCCCATTCCCTATGTTTATAGGACGGTATATAATGGCACTCTAATAAAGCAACACTGCTGTTTATTTCATACTTGTCTTTTTAAATTCTACCTCACCTTTCCCTACTGCGACCCCTGGCTGTGCCATGCTCGATGTTGTGTGCTCCTTCTCTGCTCTGTTTGGTCTGCATTCATGCGTGCCTGTTGTCTGTTCTGTTTGTGACCTGCAGGTGGAGCTATTCAAGTTGGTTCGGCATTAAAACCTTGCCTGTTGGTCGGCTCACTAACTACTCCGGTCTGAAGCTATAAGGCTGGCTGCAGCACCCCCCCCCCCCTTCCTCTTTCTCTTTTGTACTACATTATAACACTGACTTGCATTACCCTTTTGCTTTGTCTTACATCTTCTTAGGAAAATAGTGATAATAAAATAATATTGTATTTTTTGTCAGACGGTAATGTATTGTCCACCATCATCCAAGTGGGCCTGACAGATCTTTCCTTAATGTGGCAAGCATGAAATGTGTTTTAGTGCACTCAAGTCCACTAATGTGGTTTCAAAAGATATTCAGTTTTTATTACCAGTCATCTTTACAACATCCAACAATTACCAATAAACTCAAACACAGACAACATGATCTTGCTATAACAATATGTAAAAAATTGGCTTGCTCAAAGGCAGGTGCATTTTTCTTTTTACATAAGCTAAACTATTCAGTTGAAAATTATAATTGTAAACATACACACACTGTGTCAGATATAACATCACCACATCATTCTGTACAAGCAATGATGATAATTAAAGAACACTGAATACACTTGTGAAGCATATGTACTCAGAATCTTTTCACCATACTAATATTTTCACCTGGTGGACACTTTGATCTCTTGGTAGCTCTGAAGTACATGTAAGACATCAAAACAGTTGATGCAGTGCCGATGATGGTGAGGCTGAAGAGGGTGTTGAGAGCCACCTCTGCATCAGGAAGAGACACCTCCATACCTAGAAACGTCACCACTGGAGGCGGGGAGATGGGAGGCGCAGTGACCCCTATAGATACAGAAAAACAATGGATCTTTACTGGAAGAGGAGAGATCACAGTTCATAAGGTAGTTCAATTGACATTGTGGATATTTCTTACCATCTGTTTCAGGGGTTAGGCAAGGGTGTGGGCCCTGTGATGGGTCTGGGAAGCCATTGCAGGTGATGATGGTTCCATAGTGCTTCACAGATGCCTTGGGCAGACGGGCTAAGTTATCATCAGAACGGTTCACGTAGAAGAGACCAAACTTCTCTTCAAAGCCAGTGGCCCACTCTAGGTTGTCCATAAGAGACCAGGCAGTGTATCCTTGGATGTCAACCCCATCAATCAAGTAAGCTGAAAAGACGCATTATCAGGATTTGTCCTTAGGACATTAGCTTAAAAAAGTTTTAAAAAGTTATTTTTAAAAATATTTAGTGCATAGCTAATAAAGTAGTTGTAGAAAATAGGATGCACTCAAATATATAAAAGATATTAAAATTCTTAATATGATTGTATAATAACCTTTTAGTGCTTGATTGATATAATTCTCATAGTAGTGGATTCTATGGATATCATTGAGGTCCATAGGGCCACGCTCAGAGATGCCATTCTCTGTGATGACAATAGGAGGGTTCCCATACTCCTCCTTGATAAAGTTCAAGATTTTCCTGAATCCAGGTGGAGTAACCCTAAGCCAGGTGGAGCCAGAGTCCAACCAAGTACGGTCAGCAATTGTCCCTGCCCCTCTGGAGAAGGATTCAAATTTTCAGTCTTTGACTTTAACCATACGCTACCTTTAACCAAAGACTGAATATTTATACTGATGAACTGAGTGCAAGTTAAAGACTCACCTATCTGCATCATAGTGCTGAAGACCCTTGTAGTCCACTTTAAAAGCCAGGACAGTTGTGTAATGGTTGAATCCAAAATAATCATAGGTCCCTTTGATTCTATTGACTTCAGCAGGGGTAAATTCTGGTAGCCTATAAAATTGAAGTTGCATGAATTTATGTATGCATTAGTGTGTTGCTCTGGAGGTGGATATGTCATCTGCAATGTTTTCGAAAGATCTACATAAAAAGGGACAAACCGTGACTTGGGTAAGCCAGCAGCTAAACTCCTCTCTCGAATAATTGTTTTCATGACATCACTGTAGTCTCCATTATACACAGGGTGAGCAAACCAGCCAATATAAAACTTGAGGGAGGAAAAGAAGATAGCATTATGCACATGTCTTTAACTAGCTAGTGCATTCTGCTTAAATATTTGTTTTGTACTGATCTTTACAAATGGTAGACAAACTCACCTGGACCACACGTCTGGCTGCATCAATGTCCTCCTGCTTGTAGGGGTTGCGAGGCTCTGCCCAATCAGAGTTGATGGTAATGGAGATGATGCCTCCCTGTTTTGCACGATACTTGTCATTGTAGAGATGCCAGGCTTCAGCATGGGCCTTCAGGAGGTTATGACCCACAATATATGGTAGAGTGCCAGGTCTAAAGCTTATGCCTGTGGAGAGAAATAACATGTTATAAATGGCCCTATTACATACAGTACATACCTCATCAGCTGACATAATGCTGAATTGGATGCTCAATCTGGCTAACCTTATAGTTGTATTTGTATAGTATTTGTATGTGTTTATTTGTGTACTTTTGTATGTGTATGTATGGCATATTATACCTGGAGCAGCACTTCCATATCCATGCCCAATATTGGCCACATTGTAAGGTTCATTAATGGTGATCCAAAATTTCACTTTGTCTCCTAAGCTTTCAAAAATGACATCAGCATACTCTTTGAACCGCTGCACTACTGTGTCATTCTCCCAGCCACCCACTCTCTGCAGGGCTTGTGGCAGATCCCAGTGGTACAGTGTCACCTGGCATTAAAAAAAATACTTAGGACAGCTGTATTTTTTTCTGTTGCAAAGTTATGCAGTAACAGATACCTACCGCAATAATAAATGGTTATTAGTAAATTATGTAGGCCTAAGGGATAATGAACGACACAGAGTGCGTATATCGGTTGATATTGCACGTTCAACTAACTGTGTGACAGTTTGGTATGGAAATTGCTCTGTTGCTGGTCGCAAGGCTCTGCAGCGAGTGGTTAAAACTGCTCAGAGACTCCACTTCCTGCCATTGAGGATGTCCACAAGAAAAGATGTCTGCGACGGACATGCAGCATTCTGAAGGACACCTCTCATCCTGCCAACAAACTGTTCCAACTCCTCCCCTCCAGAAGGCGCTACAGGAGCCTTCAGACTAAAACCACCAAGTTCAGGAACAGCTTCTTCCCCACAGCCGTCACACTACTGAACTCTGTCCCCCACTGAACCTCACACTGCACTCTGCTGCTATTGCCCTGGGACTACACATCTGTACATCTGTATATACTTAATACATCTGTACATAACTATCTCTATAGCACATCTGTATTTACTTAATACATCTGTACATAACTATCTCTGTAGCACATCTGTATATCACCCTTATTATCTCTTTACCTTACATGTATACTGCTTTTCTGCCTATTTATTTTTACTACTCTTACCTGTATATAATTTGCTCTTTAACTGTACATACTGCATAAACTGTATATACTGCACTTGCTGCTCTTTGCACTTCTGATTAGATGCCAAACTGCATTTCGTTACCTGTATTTATACATGAGTAATGACAGTAAAGTTGAATCTAATCTAATCTAATCAACTTGGGGATAAGGCACCGACAAGGAGTGGAGGGGCCTTTACAAGGACTTGGAGTGCAATATGGCCACGGAGGTCATTATCTCGCTTATATGTATACCGCTGTTTACCACGTCTGCACTATGTTGTTTTGCTAACAATTTACACGTTTTGATGAGCTAACTCAAGCTCGCAGAACTACTACTTTCCGCTGCACATCGATTTATTCAAAATTTACGGGAATAAACTGCCGTTCCTAGGATGATTGTTATGATCAAAAGTGGGTCAGTATCTGTCGTTGTCAAGCATCATACCTAAGCATTGTGTAATCACCCTTTCCCATACTCCTAAATGCAGTGTAACAGAGTTAAAATCCATCTTGGTCACACCATGTTGCGAACGTCGGTCAGGCCGCTAAATCGTAAACCTGCGACAGTTTATTTAAACTTCACAGCGAGTTGGGCGAATTGATATGCAAGTGTAATACGTCCAGAATAGTAGAACTAGGCTACTTCATAGGTGTGAGGTTATCTGGAAATAATGCACGGCCTAAAAAGCGTATCACAATAGGAAATTTGATCAAGCAGTGGTATAACAGTATTAGTATTGAACATTTCATTAGTTCCCCCATAGGCCTTACAGCTAATAAGGGCATGTCTAGTTTGATAGCTAGCCCTGATATGCCTTAAGTACATATTGGAGATATTCCCTCCCATGGATAGAGGGAAATATGAGTAGAGCAACAAGTAAAGATGGGGAGAAAGGGTAGATCATTTGGGATATCGAGATACATGACAAATGGATGAGATAGCGTGAGGTAGTCTCTGTCAATCATCTTGATTAACATTTATAGTGAGTGAGTGGACAAAGAACAGTTGCACCCAATTAGGTACTTGAGAACCGTTACCATTTAAAATTGAAAAGAATAGTGCTTGAAATTTTCGTGTTTTAATTCATATTTTGTGATTATAGGCCTATAATATGTTTTACTTTTACATTCATATTTTACATATTTGATCATAGTCTATTTTTTTGTAATTAGTCTTGAAATCGAAAAAGATGTTTAACCTGAGGCTTAATGTTGGCCGCTAGCAGAGCGTCCACCAGACGGTGATAGTAGTCTAGTCCTGCCTGGTTGATGAAGCTGGTGGTGCCATCAGGGAGAATCCTGGGCCACGAGATGGAGAACCTGTAATGGTTGACTTTCAGTCTCTTAAGCATGTCGACATCCTCTGCAAACTTGTTGTAGCTGTCACAGGCAATGTCTCCAGTGTCATCATCCCATACCCTCAGTGGGGTATGAGCAAACTGGTCCCAGATACTTAAACCCTTTCCATCAGATCTCCAGCCACCTTCAATCTAAAATAAACAATACACATGTTGTAACTGTATTAATTAGGAATTGCTGTTAGTGTATGTTTTCAGAGGATATATTAGTGTGAAAATAAGTAGCTACATTTCTAATACATTAAGGAGTCTTTTTAATCTTTGTCATTTATATATTATAATTTATATGTTATGAGCTAATAATTTTTTTTGAGTCATGGTCACCTGATATGATGCTGTTGCCGTACTCCAGCGAAAGCCCTCTTTGAAATGACCATAGATCATTTTCTCTTCATCTGGTTGTGGAAAGCCATTATCTTTTATGATCTGGTAATAATAGTGAGCAGATTGCTTTGGCGTCCTTGGGCGGGAAGGGTCTTCAAAGTCAACATGATGAAGTCCAAATCCAACTTTATAGCCATTCAACCACTCAAAAGAATCCATGAGCAAAGAAGCCATGTATCCAGTAACTTTCACTCCATCCAGGTTGTGAGCTGAAAACACACACACACAAACACACATCATCATCAGCATACATTAAAAATTGTGCGACTGGCTGAATTTAAGACAAAGTATGTATTAGATTAAAAAAGTATAAAAGCTGTTAATAGTTCTACCCTTCAGGGCTTCATCTATATATGTCTTGTAGAAGAAAATTCTGTCTGTGTCATCAACTGTGGTTTCAGCGTCTGTAGCCACTCCATTTTCAGTGACGTAAATATCAGGGTTGCCGTACTCCTCCTTTATCCAATTGAGAAGTCTTCTGAGTCCAAATGCTACAGCTCTCTGCTCTTTCACGGCAGTTGAATGAGAATCTGCCTCATCTTCCCATCCCAGGTCCTGGTCAGTTTCATATGATGGAGGGGAGAGCCTAGTGGTCACATGATGAACCACTTTTGTAGTATAAGCGTTGATACTAAAAAAATCAGCAGTTCCTTGGATATATGCTTTGTCTTGATCAGTAAAAGTTGGTAATCTGGACACTTCTAGATTCTGAAGGTCACTCTTGTTGCCAACTTGCCACTTCATGGCATCTGGGTAGTCGCCGTTTTTGAAGATAGGATGGGCAAACCAGCCCAGCTGGAACTGAAGAGCTCGGTCAGCAGCAGCTATCTGTCGAGGGATATTGGGGTCTTTTGGCTCCACCCAGTCTGCATTGAGGCTGATGGACACTTGTCCTCCCTGAGCTGCTCTGTGCTTGGTATCATAGGTGTGGTATGCTTTAGCGTGAGCTTTGAGGAGGTTGTGTGCAACTCTGTATGGGGCATATCCTGGATCTTTAACATTGGGAGGATACTGACCCAGTCCATAACCAGACCATGCAATGGTATAAGGCTGATTGAATGTGATCCAAAACTTAACTCTGTCACCAAAGGTGGAGAAGCAGAAGTCACAAAAGTCATTAAAGCGGTCAATCATGATGACATTGTCCCACCCACCAATATCCTGTAGAGCCTGAGGAAGGTCCCAGTGGTACAGTATCACCACTGGAGTGATGTTATGGGCAAGGAGACCATCAATCAGCCTGTTATAATAGTCTACACCCTTCTGATTCACAGTGGTCTTATCACCATTGGGGAAGATTCTTGACCAGGACAAGGAAAACCTGTAGGACTTCACTCTTAGAGCTCTTAACATGTAGAGATCCTCTTCCACCTTATTGTAACTGTCACATGCAATATTTCCAGTATCATTGTTTGGGATGCTCCCAGGTCTCTGAGTAAATGTGTCCCACACACTTGGTCCTTTTCCATCTTGGTTCCACGCACCTTCAATCTGATAGGCTGAAGAAGAGACACCCCACAGAAACCCTTCAGGGAATGTTCCATAGTGGTAAAGCTTTCTCTGGAATTTTGTTTGATGTGAAAATTTTTCCCAAATCACTTTGGATGTTGAGGGGACTGCCGATGGAGAAACGATTTGGCTTTTTCTTGTTATTGTATTTGGAACATATGAGACTGATCTGGACTGAAGATTTTCAAAGCCATTCATTTTAACTACACGAGCATAGAAGTATGCAGATGCTTTGGGGGTTCGGGGTCTGTTCATGTCTTCAAAGTCGACATAATGCAAACCATATCTTTGGCTATAGCCTCGTGGACCCTCAAAACCATCCATTAGTGACTGAACAGTATACTTCTTAACATCCACTCCATCAAGACTTATTGCTGTGTAAAAACAATGATAATTGTTGTTATCAAATTGTCATGACTGATCATTTTTTTTGTATGCATCTAGATCAATTCACACAATACACCAATACAATGCATGATGATTTTGAAATTAAGCAACAACAGATTATTTAGTAACAAAAGAGGCAAACATCTTTACCTTTTAGAACTTCATTGATGTAGCCTTTCAAAAAGTCAATACGCTCAGTATCATTAAAGCGTTCACTGTTGTAGTACATGGGCATTCCATTTCCTGTAATATGAATAGGTACTTTGGTGACAGATGTGTATTGTGCTGAAATGTAGTTGAGCAGACGGCGAAGTCCCCATGGCACTGGGTGAATCCAGTCAGAGTCTATGGTTGGCCAGCTGGGGTCAACATGAGACTGGAAGTTTCCAACATTGTGAGGACCTGGAACACAGGCTCCTGTACTCTCATTTATGAGACGGGTGGTGTAGTGGGTCAGCCCAAAGAAATCTGCAGTTCCTTGGATCCTCTGCTTCTCAGCTGCTGTGAATGCAGGAAGTCTTGCCACCTCGCCAGTGGGATTACATTGCTGGTTCTTCTGCTGAATCTGAGTCTTGAGCTCAGCTGGATAGTCTCCATCCACAAATATGGGGTGTGCAAACCAGCCCAGCATGAAATTCAGGTAGCGCTCTGCTGCTTTAACGTCCTGGGTACTGCCATTGTTCAAAGGCTCAGCCCAGTCTGAGTTCAGAGCTATGCCCACTTTCCCACCCTGCACCTTCCTGTATTTATCATTGTAGACATGCCAGGCCTCAGCATGGGACTTCAGGATGTTGTGAGTCACCTAAGAAATTGAGAAACATTTCATTATACACCACAATTGAAATTCATTATTATGTGATATCCTTGATCTTAATATGAGATCAACAGCCAGTCAAATACAGCCCTCTCCTCCATGCTCCTTAGACAAAATTGTTAATTGGCTGGAAGAGTGGATGGCCCAGTTCGAGCTACTTTGTTGTTTCCCATTCACACATGTGTAGGAACACACAGGAGTTGTGCAGTGATTTTGTTATCTACCTGATAAGATGCAACAACTGGATCCTTGACTCCTGGTGCATGCTGACCAGTGCCATAACCAAAGTGGCTCACGACCCATGGACTGTTGAAGGTGTTCCAGGTCTTCACTCTGTCTCCAAATCTGGAGAAGCAGAAGTCAGCAAAGTCTTTAAATGCCTCCACAATGGTGGGATTTGTCCAGCCTCCATTGTCTTGTAAGGCCTGAGGAAGGTCCCAGTGATAGAGTGTGACAACAGGCTGTATGCCTGACTGAAGGAGAGCATTGATGAGGTTGTCATAATAAAGAGCTCCTTTCTCTGACAGGCTCCCCCTGAGCCCAGTCGGGAAGATTCGGGTCCAGGAAATGGAAAACTGATAGGTGTCGGTGAGAAGACCTCTGAGCAGATACACATCATAGTCCACCTTGTTGTAGCTGTCACAAGCAAGATCAGCATTCTGGTTATCAAACACATGGCCCTGGTGTCCGAAACGGTCCCATATTGTTTCCCCCTTGCCATGTTCAGCCCAGCCACCCTCCACTTTGAAAGACTCACTGGAGACGGCCCACTGGAAGCCCGCAGGAAATGATCGAATCAGGAACTCGTCACGCTCAGATGGGGACTGAGAGTTAAAACTCCGCCAGATGTTCTTATAAGTGGATGATAAAGTGTTTCTTTCAGACTTGTCACTTGGGAAAGTCTTATCGAGGCTAAAATGTCAATAGAATGAGGAAGAATTAATAGAAGAGGAGAAATTATGACGACGTAGGATAACCAACCTACAAAGGAATTAATCTTAAAGCAATAGTCTGAACTCAGTCAAACCCATATCCCTGTTGTTTTAGGTTACTGAGTGTTGTTGATGGGCACAAATAAAGAAAATTTTTGGTAGAGCGTAGATTAAATAGTGAAACAGCAGCCAACATTAACTGATGAGACCAAGGAAATTTGTTTTCAGTTTTGTTTTCTCATGTTCTGTTCAGTTAATGTTAGATGCTAGTTTTCAAATTTGGATTGTGTTGTACCAGATTTTGTTGTTCTTATACATATTACACACAGCAACCTCAAACAACAGGGATATGGATTGACTGACTCTGGATTGACTTGTTTTAAAATGGTACATGCGTGAATTCTTCATACCTTATTGGCTTGTCCTCTGATATTCCAAATAGGTTAGTGATGTCAAAGCCCTGGACTGGTAATTCTCTGCTCTGTAAAGCTTGAAGCGGGATAACATCAACAATGTACATACCCTCCACAGTAGTTTAAGCATTTTAGCAGTTCATGGGGTCACTGTGATATATCGCAGAATCTTATCAACCAGGTCACTTTGTTGAAACACTGCAGTTAGATTTTTAATTATCTCACTCTCAGTCTATAGCCCTTCTCACCATGGAACCTGCTACATTCCAGGGACCTAAATTGCGAGTTCATCACAGGTCGAGCAGTGTGAAACAAGGCTTGTTATCTGCCTAAAGCCAGGTTGCATGTTGGGACAGGAGAGTTGCACAGGGTAGCCAGCAGAGGGAGCTCTGCAGAGCAGTAGACTCAATAAGCTTATGATACTTTCTGTGAAAATCCAATAAACAAATCTAAAGCAATGGTAATGGTTACCTTAAGATGAATGTAGATTATTGATTATTGAGCTGGACCATGTAAGGTAACATCTTTCCTGGCTGTCTATAAAGAAATCAGTACGTACATACTGATGACATAACTGAATTGCTCTAGTCCTTTCTCTCTAAAGAAACACACACAAAATGTGTGTCAAGGGGGTCTAAGCCCATCACACAAATTGTTACATGCTGAATTCTGATACATATATTTCCACTGGTTGGGTATAATGTTTATATTTTAGTACATCAACCACAATTTCCTCAATTTCAAGGTTGCAATCAATGTAAAGCAACTGAGATTCAGTGGAAGCAAAGCTGTGTATATAGTTTTTTTGGAGTTGTGCCAGATACAGCTACATAATTATCAAGTGATGGCCAGTGACAAGAGAGGGTAACATAAACCATCAAGTTTTGACTACCAGCCATATTCAGTAATATTTCAATGCATTACAATGGTCATTTGTGCCATGTACATTATTTCAAAATGTCTTTGAGGGTTACTTTCATCCAGTTGCTACCAAATTTGGTACTTATGTAGTTAACAAATATATACAACTGTCTGCTATTTACCTTTTCTCATATCATGCAACATTAAAGCTGTAAAGGACTTTATATTTAAAAACTGTGTCAGTTTGGAATATGCATTTTTGATGCAAATGTACGTATGCTAATTAATAATTATAAATAATATGTAAATTCAATGACAAGCACATATTTGTGTAGCCTATTTGGCTTCAGATTTGGCTTAGCTTTCACACTGAAAACGCCTCGACTCTGACACTAGGGTCCGAGGTGGGTCAATTAGCAGGTCGAGTGGACACCCGACCCCGTGTTGATCAGTGTGAGAAGCACAGGAGACATGCGAAATTTGGGTAATTACCACGGGATATTTGTCAGTGTGGAAAGGCCTTGATGACTGTGATCATGTGTCACGTCCCTATTATGAAGCAATAAAATGATTTGATTTTCACTGGTACAACATGAACAGTATGATTCAACAATCTGAGATGTTTATCAGAATACTCAAAAACATTGCATAGAATTTTGGATAGCTTAGAATACAACTTTATTGTGAGTTATTGTGAGTTACATTTCACTCACAATTTTTTGTGAGTGAAATGTAAGTGAAACAAAAGTGAAGTGAAATTGTAATGGAAATTAAAATGGAGTGATATAAAATACAAGACCATTTCAGCAAACAATTCATAGTTCATTTAAACCATTTAAAAATTCCCTTGTCTATTTTACCATAATCTCTGTGAGCTCACTTCACTCAGTGCCTCTGTAATCTTTTGTTTTTCAAGTGTTATCTTGATGAACTTTCTTCATACAGGTGAATAGGGACGGTGTATAAGCGTCTTACCTCTCAACGCACTGGTTAGTGTCTGGAATGTTTCTTTAGAGCACTGCTTGATGTTCAGGTTGTAGATTAAGATCGGCTGACCACCAGAGACCATCTGAAATTATATTGTTAAAAGGCCCATCTTGTTTTGCTACCTTGTTTTGAATAAAGTATGAATAAATAGAATAGATGCAAACTGTACAAAGCTCCATATAGGAGCTGTTATAGCAAATCACCTGAATATCTGTCAGCTCTTGTATCAGACTTGACTTTCTGGCACAGTCATATTCAGTACATACTGATAGAAAATCCATGAAAACCTGTGTAAAACATATTTTATGACACTTTTCATACTGATCTACACTCAATGTTTTAGAGACACCTTGTTTATTAGCATGGATTACTTAGTTCTATTACATTAAAAATACTAGTGTTCAGTGAATATGGTAGTCAACAAATGTTTAAACATGTATCATACCATAGATAATGTGTCACGTTGGAAACCAGCACCAAAATCTCTGGCCTTCAACCCAAGGGATACTTTACCACCTGATGAAAGTAAAGCATGAATGTTGTGTTGTGATAGTGGAATTCAATATGTTTATGTGCACTTAAATGGCAATATGAATTGGTGACAAGAACATTGAATCTAACTAGAAAGAGAACACAGATTATGTCAGATTTATCACAATAGACATGCCAATAATTTGGTACAATATTGGACATGTTGATCAAGCATTTATTTAAGAGAGATCAGAAAGAATGTCTGAATTACAAATGATCAGAGAACATCCACATTTTTACCTTTGGCACTGAACCTGTTGTGGTAGAGCTGGTACACACTGGAATGGGTTTGTAGGGCATTTTGGACAGATGGTGCATCTAGAAGTTCTCCATCCCCTTTTAGTTCATCTAGCTGACTGAATGTGATCCAGTACTTGACCAAGTCTCCAAACTGTGAGAAGACAAATTCTGCATAACGCTCAAAAGCGCCTGGCAGCACAGGACTGTTCCAGTCCCCAAGTGTGGCCCTTAGTCCCTCTGGAACAGCTGAGTGGTGAAGGATCACCAGGGGCTGCAGGCCTGATTCAGTCAGCTGCTCCAGAAGGGTCCTGTAGCACCTCACTGTGTCCTGATGGGGCTGGCTGGGATCTCCAGTGGTGAGGATGTGAGACCAGGAAAGGGGCACCTTGTAGTGCGTTACCCCCCGGTTCTGAAGATACTGAAAGTGCTCTCTAATCTGGGAGGGCAGTGAGAGACTGCAGTCAAACACATCCTCCCTGTCTAGAGTGCCTGAAACCCAAGACTGAGTGGTAGCATGATTTCTGCTTAAATCCTTGAGAAGATGATTTGTCAAGGGCCCAGCAAGAAGCATAAACCCATTCCGGCTTTCAATTTCACTGCTGCAACGCCAAAGATTCAGTACGCACAAAAACAGGATCCTCACAAGCGTTTTCATTTTTAAACAGCAAGAATGACCACACACAGTTCTCAGACCCAATTTATAGTCATGGTTTGCAGACACACCGCGTAATCAATCATGCAGTACAGCTTGCTATCGCTGTGTCTTGTTTAGACTCTGACCTCGGAGATCCTAAATCAGGGAGATAGGCTGATAAAATTATCAGTGAATGGAGGCTGTTCTAAACATACATACAGACAAAAAAAGCTAAGGTGCAAAAGGACTTCGTAATGAAAAACAAAAGTTACAAGCAAGCTTTTTACAAAATCATACTTCCCGTAGGTGTCTAGCTTTTCACATAAAAGAGGAAAATCTGTCAATCAAGTTAATGGATCAGTTAATACCATTTATGCTTTTTACAGCCTAGTGAATTTACAGTCAGTCGCTGGCTGAAGTAGCTTGATAATGTTTAACTAAGGCACAAAAATACCACGTTACTTTCCATTATATTAATATACCATAATATTATTACTGTCAAAATAGCCAAATACTCAAATGTGGGAAGAAAAGAGCACTGCACATGTACAGGTTGAAAAGTGGATTTATTGAAAGGGCACAAAAATACTATTTGTACAAAAAGTATAAAAAAAAGGAGAAATATCAAAAATACCATGAGATGACAACGTTTTGCCTCAAGGCTTACAAATGCAATGAAATGTATCAATGGAACTATAGCTAACATTTCTGCTCAAATATTCTCCTGTACTGCCCCAGTCATATGTTTTTAAGATAGGCTGTTGCCAGACCCAAAGTTAATATTGCCACAGGTCAAGTACCAATATTAGACTGAGCACATGAGATGCCATAATGATGTTGCATAGTAACGCTTTATAATCAGTTATACGTACAAAAGACAAAAGGAAGTCAATAAATCAGGCATATGGCTTGTTCCCCTGTTAGTCTTCCTAGTGCTTTTTTGCATTTATAGGACAGGCAGCGGCTTTACACTAAACACCTGGGCATAACTGGCACATGAACATGATAAGACTGACGAGAGATTGGTCTGAAATGGGAATCATGGGTATATATATATATATATAAAAAAGCATCAGAACATAAACCTGACAATCAACCATTTAGACTTATCAAAAGCTTCTTATGCTCATACTGTGATACAGTCCACAGATGTGCTCCTTATATACAAAAGGAAAGAAATTGTACAAAAGATGAGAAATACAACGCTTCAAAAACATTACTTTAACGATACGATTCACAAGTATTTCAAGCATTTCCCAGGTTTTTTGTTTCATTCATTTGACAAAGGCACCAAAACGTGGCTTCCTAATGCAACACTTAACAAAGGCCATGGTCTCTGATCTATTCACACTAAAAACAAAAACGACCAATAAGAACTGTCATGCACATCACTGGATGGACAGAGTTCTTTTCCACTAACAATCACCACGTTTTGTACCAGATCACAGCTATATAAAAAGCATACTCACTATGGGTCTCTAAACTAAACATAAATGACCTTTTGTCCTATGACATGACATTTGACCCCAAGTCAAGTTTTTTTTGGAATGACAAATGTAAACTCCAGTTAAAGTTTAAGGCATTTTGAGATGTAAACCTCGGGGCTTCATCAGAAGAGAGGTAAAAACTGCCTATCAATTCCTATGACACGTTAAGAACAAACATAAAAACAAAAAAACTGCACAGTTGCCTTCTGGATGAGTATTGAAAGCAGCTCCTCTACCATTGGCTCTCGGGCACTTTGGATAGTCAGGTGTACTGGCTCTCAAGTATGGCTGGTGGGGGAGATGTTCCTGTACAGAGTTTGGCATGTTTCCTTGGTCTTCATTTGCCATAATACTGTGAGGCATAGGCTTTCCACCAGTGCACACACACACACACACACACACACACACACACACACACACTCACAAACAGTTATTACCACTCAGACACACATGTTAACAAAAACGCAAATGCCCCCCCAAGAATGTGTCCATGTACCTTCTCCCATGGGGGGCATTTAGGAAGACTTTGAAGCAGAGCAAGTTTTGAAGAGAGCTCAGGCCCGGATTCCTATAATACAGGAGGGGAAAAGAGTTTTACTGAAGGTCATATTCTACATTACTGCACTATGACTACAACATTGTGCCATCTCAGGTCATGACAGATTGCCACACTCGACTAACCTTTCTCACAGGTTCCTCCCTGTTTCTCCTGAGCAAAGTTGAGCCGATTCTGTTCAACAGCTGTGCCATTCGACTCTGGGCTGCTGCTCCGTGATGGACTGCTCTCCTCATTCTGGTAGGCCAAGTCCAGATGCTGCTGGGCCAGCTTCAAATGCCGGCGCAGCCGATCCAGCTCTCGGGATGACGCCTCGTCACCGAAAGACTCCCGACCTGAATCGCCAAGGTTGTCACGGAAGTCAGAAGGCTTCATGCCAACGGGAAGCTTTCCATCCTTTTTGACAGCTGTGTGGTAGCCTGGCGGGGCGCTGGGCACCTGCCGGCAGATGGAGGGTCGCTGGTTGGCAATGGCGATGTTTCCACGGTGGTGGTGGTGGAGTTGGGAGCGGGAACGCTGGCGAAAGGCATCCCTAATGCCGCTGATGCCCAGGTGGATAATCTCCATGACTGTGAGCAGCAGGCACAGGCAGCTGACAGCATACATGATGAGCAGAAAGATGGTTTTCTCGGTGGGGCGCGACACAAAGCAGTCGACCGTGTGTGGGCAGGGGCTGCGCGTGCAGACGTAGGATGGGATCACCTCCAGGCCGTACAGGATGTACTGGCCGAAGAGGAAGGCCACCTCCAAGCCAGCACGGATCAGGAGCTGGAGCACGTAAACCTTCATCAGGCCATCCCGCTTGATACGCCTGCGCCCGTCGTGCTTCTTACTGGGTTTCTCTGTCTCTTTGTCCTTATCTTTCTCCAGCTCAATCTCCTCTTCGATCATGGGGTCCTCCTCTCCATTGTCCTCCGCTTCTTCATAGTCGCGGGCGGCGCCGCGTGTCACCATGGGCATGCGCTTCCGTGCCCGTGGCTGGTACTCACCGTCGTCGGCGCGGGCGATGCGGTGCATGGCATAGCCGAGGTACATAATGGTGGGTGTGGTGATGGAAATGATCTGGAAGATCCAGAATCGCACGTGCGAGAGTGGTGCAAACGCATCGTAGCACACATTTTCACACCCAGGCTGTTGCGTGTTACACACAAACTTGCTCTGTTCATCATAGTAGATGGACTCTCCACCCACCACTGTTAGCACAATCCGGAAGACTATGAACATGGTCAGCCACACCTTTCCCACAAAGGTGGAGTGGTTGGAGATCTCCTCCAGCAGGCGTGTCAGGAAGCTCCAGCTCATGGTGCCGGTGAATCTTGGGGCCTCTCAACACTGTAAGAAAACACAAATACACTTAGCTTAACATAACAACACAGATCATTTCAACTCATACCTTTAAACCTACTCCTATGTAGCTAACAACATGCATGATCAAGACATTTATAATACCCAACTAGGAGTCCTAATCATCCAACGGTGTTACTGATCAGTCATGTCCATTTAATATAACAAAATCAAATGAGTTCCATAACTAACCTGCAAGAACCTTGCAGAAACATGACGACTTGGTGAGCAACAACAAAGGGCTATAAAATGTAATCTAGAGGCGTCTAAGTTCTCAAGTGAAGGGTGGTGAGCTACTAATAGGGCTCAGATGCCATACAGCTCTGTTGGTCATGTTTTCTAGGCTATTCTGTGGTAGAATCCCCTCATTCACTGTGATTTAAAGCAGATCAGCTTCATGAGTGAGTCACTGATCACATACTAAAGGCCAGTTGCTGAGGAGACAAGACATAGTTTTGCTATTCCCATCATCATGGCAGATGATCTAGCATAACGCTGTGCTGACAATCCAAGTGCGCATTTTTAAATACTTCTTCCCAATTGAAAACAGCTCTGTGTTCAATCCACTAGATGGAGACAGTGCTGCGCTTGGTGGTGGTTGTGGGGGGGGGTCACAATCGACACCACCGATTTTTCTCAGACTTCTGTGACTTAGAAGAACAATCGTCTTTAAGTAAAGATTAGCTGAATAAAGTACTGATCAACACCCACGACTGATGTTACTACAGGAGAAAGAACAATATTAGAGTTAACCTTGTGAAAACTTATGACTGGCCTATGTTGAAGTGATACCTGTTTGAAAAGAGCGTAAGACACAATAACAATGCATCATCCTTAAGCAAGAACCCTTATAATTTTTTTTTTCACACCTCTTTCCAAAATTCCTACAGTAACAGCTTAGTCACCACACCTCAGCCACAGATTCAGACTCCTGAATAGCACAGATTAATCACAAGTTCAAATCTCAAAATCAGCTTTTGGTTTACTCCATTCTAACTCAAATGACAGCGCCAGCTAGTCTATGAGGACAAGCTCTAGCAATTTGTAGCTGTGACTTCTCACAAGGCAAGTTCAGCTCATTACATGGTCACATGAAACACTCTAATCAGTGGGGAGTCAAAAGTAGACCTGACTTCTCGACTTCTTAAATCAACTAAGCGGCTTCTCTAAACATGTAGCCATTCATAGCCACATTCCGACACTGATTTCAAACTGCTATGAGGGGGCAAACACCAGGCAGGCTCCTGGGGCTGCATCCTGACCCTTGGGGTTTAGCACCTACTTACTACATCACCATGGCATCCCCAACATCAAAGACAAGAATGCCTTCACCTCACACCAAACCCACAGATCTGAGGGAGAACAGTCAAATACCCCTCAGAACATACTGAGCCAAATACATATAAAAGAGGTAGACCTAAAAATAAAAAATAAAAACAATGATCAGGCCTAACCAGAAATAAGAATATAAACTAAAGTAGAGATAACACTCACTAACACCTGTGGTAAGTTAACTGTATTAAAATCAACGGTTAAATTTCAAGAGTAGTAGCCTAGTTAAAATTAAAGACAGGGAGACTGGTTACCTCAGCCTCCCTAATTTTGGTTTCTTTAGTCTTGAATAGTCTTAACGTGAATTCAATTTTTAAGCGATTGAGGATTGTTATTGTAGAATAGCAGGAACTGACTATATGCACAGGTTACATACACAAAGATGAACACACCCGCACGTCTGTTTTAACAACTAGACAAACACCCATGTTAGATCATGCAGTTCTGACCTCAAAACCTTTTCAAACACAGGTGTGCCTTTAGCAAGGGTGATCCCAAAAACCTAAACACACCCAGCCTAAAGCTCTATGACAACACAACCTGCTTAAGAGCCCTCAGCTGACACCCCTGGTTTTTCAACCAACACTACTTGCTGGGTCCATGCAAGGTACTGTGGTGGCATGCAAAGGCCACGGTGGTTGTGAAACAGTGCCCTCTTCTCAGTTAGCAGGCATGCAGCAGCATGTCAGACACAAAGCTGAGCCATGAGACCAAGGGCATAAGAACAACAGACTGTTCTTAGACAGACAGTGCTTAGAGATGAGTAAGAGTCCAGTGATTTTAAAAATGGGGGAAAAAATAAAAAAAAAGATTAAAAAAATGGATTTCACTGGCCTGGTGCAAAACAGAAATAGCCTACTGATTCAAAAATTGTCACCTAGACATAAAGCAGCAAGCTTGTAGTCTGTAACCACTTAGGTTAATCACAACTCTGGATAGCGGCGCTGACTCGGAACACAACAAACCAAAATGTAATTTGCATTTTTGGAGAAAAAAAACTATTGTGGTTGTGCCTTTTACAGCACCACTGTATGAACTGATTGCAGCTGTCATCCAGACACCTCACAACTCCCCTCAAGTCCAAACTCCAGTGTTATGGCCCTGTCCATCCACAGCTCTACTGTGTAATAATCTCCATCTGTGTCCTCCACATGCTGTTGCTACTTCACACCAACTCTTTAGGCCAGTTGGGCGGGCGGGGGTTTTATGTCCACTAACAAAAGGTGAAGTTGGCATTTCATTAAACTGAATTCCTGAATTCAACCAGAATAGCCTAAATTACACCTGGTTTTCACCAGTGAATTGACGCAAGGAATGATTGGGTAAATTTACATCTCATACAAATTCTCACACCAAAAATCAGTTAAAGAGGACTTGACCTAAAACCTCTCCAAAACAGTTAACATGAAGACATTTAACCAACCAATGCTTTCTTTCACGGGACAACTAGACGGGCCTTCCATTACAGAAAAAAAAATTGTAGTACCATCTGGATGAGAGAGATTGCCATTCCTATACAGAACCCCTCTCAGCGTAAAGAAGTTTGACTTCAAGACATAAAACTTGAGTTTTGAGAACAAAATTAAACGGTAGCACAAAATGAGTCTGAGCACTGAATCTCTAATTGAGGGAAATGCATACATTTTAAAGAGTTTTGTAATAAAATATAACAAAAATGGAAGATGCCTCACTCGTTGAGGCAGTCTTCTCTAACGATAGGTTACGAACTTCGTTTCTTCAACTAGAGCAAACCAAACGAATGTGAAATTACAACAGAATTGGACAGATTAACTAATTACGATTGAATACATAACCACCATGGAACTACAGATAAAATGTAGCCTTCTGTGAATTTGTTAATATATGCCGACCAATATTCCTGATTCCAGGACTACACCGGGAATAAGATTGGATGGATCAAATTCTAATACGAATTTTAGTTAACGTAGTGAGAAACGTTGGGGTACAAAGTATATACCCACAATTTTACAGATGATGGCAACAGAAGGTGCCAAAAGGTGAGTACGAGTTTCTCGTTGACCAAACTTCTCTGCGCTGTCCCCAAAAAGTGCAACGTGTCGCCTCCTCCGAGCTAACGCTAGCAGACTACCTGAGAAAACCATGGAAGGACCTCGCGGTTTCCTTCACACGGCGTCTCGCCGAAAACAACTCTCAGCCACGCGGTGACGGAGAGGATGTCTGTAAGAAATAAATCCACATGCGGCTCTAGGTAAACTGTTAGCCTTTCATCACAGAAACACTAGTTTCCGACCTAACCCGAGTCATAAAACTCCCGCGTAAGTAACGTTAACGCTAACGTTGCCCGTAAGTTAACGCTACAGCATTCACACAATTCACTATTGTCCTCAACCTGATGCAATCTCATCTTCACAGCCAATTTCACCTCGCTTTTTACAATTTCCTGTTGGCAGGGATTGAACGACTATTCGGATTGTAGTAGTTTTAGTTTCCTAACAATAACGCCCATGTAATCCCCAATTAATGTTATCACCAGTGCATCAAATGCGCTCTGGCTTCTGGGTCTAACGTTATCCAACTTAGATAGCTAGCATCGTTCAGCTTGAATAAAAAGGCGATGTGACTTACCTCTAACTAAAGTACCTCGCCCTTATGCCGTGGTTCTTCTTCGATGTTCGTGTTGCCAGGAATATATAACTATTTTCGTGTCACTTTTCACTCTTCTCTCCTTATTTAACAAAAGCGCAAGCTTGTGTTAACCCATTCAGTCCAATGGGGTACCATGTGACCATCCTACCAGCGGCAGCCTGCTAAATACGGGGGAAACAAAGAATATCCCCAAATCCATTTTCCTCCTCCCCCTCAGTCTTGAGTACCCCACCCCCTTTTGGGGGCCCAAGAAACCTGATAGCGCGATCTGTGTTGCCATTCGTTCCTTCTTCCGTCCCACTCCTGATGCGGTCCCAATTTCCTAACAAAATCTACTATGCTAAACACGAAATGAGTGTAGCCTAATAGTGCTTATTCATGGCAACAATTCGGAGCGCACGAGGGGTCATGTTTGTTTTGTTACCACTAGGACCTATTATTTATTTATTATTATTATTTACGTTTTTTTTATTATTGCATTTGTTTTCAGTAAAGTAGAACGTTTGGATATTGTAGCCCTAACATTTTCAAAACTGAGACAGATTTCCTTTAATGCTCAAAAGACAAGGTGGTGTAATGTCTGATGCTCATGTAGACACTGTGAGGGAATTTAAATGTTATTTTGTTCAAGGCTATGATGTGCTCGTAAAAGGCAGCAAACTTTTAGCATATACCAAACAGACAAAATTTAGACAAAATACATTTTGCACAGAGAAATGAATGTCACACCGGGCAGCAAGTCAGAGAGGGCAGCTGGATAAGTGCACTGTTTTTCATTAGCTGCGGCTGAATGGGAGCCGAACCTCTTCCTGTTAAGCTGCTGTTCGGAAGTTGTTGAACTGCAAGTCTTTTCCTCTACCACACTCTTATTTGTGTGATGTTTCATCAGGAGAGTGGAGTGGCTGGGAAAGCTTGAGACTTTTGTTCTCTCTCAAAACCTCATCCTCCCAGTTTTGTACGGCAATAGGCTATTTTTGCTTTTTTTTTTTTTTTTACCTTTACAGACGTGCATGACATAGGGTCTCAGTTGTGCAGTTGGTTATGCTTGGAGAAAGAATTAGAAGGCAATTTGAAGTGACTGCTACAAGACAGAGAGACACATTAATAGAGGTGATTAAAGTTGTTAATTGTTTGAATATCATTTACACCAACAGTAACAAAGCCTGACATTAAAACCACTGCTGAGAACCCATTTGACTACTTGCATTCCTCTGGAATGTCAGTAGTTCACAATATGAATTTCATGCTGAGCTTCATGGGTTAATCTTATCAGGCATGGAGCATAATGTGTTGCTGCAGCAACATTTCTCAGAAATATGAAGCAGGTGCACTGTTCATTTTGTGACATTTAAAGTGAATTAGCACATTGTTCGCAGAGAAATTTAATACTGATGTAACTTGAAAATGAATGCTACTCTAGTAACAGAAAAAATGCTAATAAACTTTATCAGTTGTCAGTGACATTATTTAATATGCTTAGGAATCTTTTGATGCTGTGCTACCCTGGGGTGTTTAATATCCACTGTTAGCACTCAGGAACAAAAGAATTTCTGAGCTCCCTCCCCATATTGGCAAGGCTCTATTGTCCTGCATCACATAGGGATGTATTGTGGTAAAAACATGCACTGATTTAAGGTCCTGCTCATTAGGGAAACGTTATCACATGCAAACTGTGCACTCTAACCTTGGTTGTTTTTCACCCTCACCCTGCCTGCAGTGGCAGGAGGAGCAGGCTGTGTCTGTAAATGAGAAATCAGGTCAAATGCCATGACCGAGAGTGATGTCTCCAAACAAATGCAAGTGCCCACTCGTGAGTCATGACATTCTCCTAGAATATTTGAAAAAAGTGTAGACTTTTGCACAATCTAACATCCCACAAAGTTCCCTCTGCAGCAGAACATGTTCAATTTTTGCTCCACATGACAACAGCTTCCCCATTAAGAAGCTGTGTTCAGCAATTTCAAAGGCTCCCTGAAATTTATTCTGTCTGATGTCAGACTCAAATGAACCTTAAGACTAAGAGAAAATGTCTTGATAGCAGACATCTACCTTTGAGAACCCATATCCTGTTTATACAAGACACATTTATGCAAGGAATATTAATTGTCATTCTTTATTTGAAGATTATATGCTATAGCTCTGTCTATATTTGCTAAAGAGATATTTCATGCAACAATGCGTTTCTGCTAGTGATGCCTGTGTGTGATATGTAAGGGTTCTGAGAAACTGCTCTCTCATGCTACTGTTTGTATTACTCACAGATTCTTCTGCGTCACACTCACACACACTCACACATACAAATGCCCTTTACCAATTGAATAAATACTCTTGGCTTATTGGACTCATGCCACTCTGCAGTCTGTTTGAAGCATCAGATGGGAGGGGATTCTGAAAGGCCTTACTGGCACATACCTGGAGCTATCACCATACCAACATGAACTATGTGGCTTTGTCATTGTAAACCCTGCAGTAATGTTCCGTTTGTGTTCACCACATACTGAGATCAGTCACATGGACTTGTGCAAGGGGTGGGGGTTGCACGTGAAGTTTTAAATTCCTCTTTTGCATTTTTTCAGACACATCTGCATATATCCTCAAAAGATATGCTGCAGTCTAAGTAAATCTTTGTTGTGGAACTGAATTATCTAATTACTCCAGCCAATATTGTAGTCTTGTGGCTTTTTTACGGCTTCCCCTGTTGTTCTCTAAAACCATATAATTCCGCAGGTTTTGCATCTCTGTGATCGTCAAGAGTTTATACCAAGTGAACTTCTGTGGTCAGTTAGCGCTTATGAAACACATGTGTACTAAACACCTGCAGCTTTTGGATACAGAGTCTGTCTACATATTAGACTAATTAACTTGTGTAGTAAACATTCCCCTCATTGTTACTGTTAATTTACAGTTCTACAGGGAAGCAGAGACAGGTGCCAGTCACTCTAATATTTACCATGTGTCTGTGAAAGTATTACTGCATGCACTGTCTGCATTGCATAAACCTGTGTGCTGATTCATGGTCTCTGGCTCAGGCACACAGACTTATAAATTTTCACAAACTCTTTTGGTTGGCCTCCTTTGAATTAGACCTATAGATCTTTTGGAGGGGTTTCAATTATAGTAAGCTTAGGTCTGTTTTGTATTACTACAGTTGGATCACCGGAACAATATGCACAATTATTTGTTTTAACTGTAACAACAGTGTGGGACATTGTTTTATGCAAATCAATGATGGATAGCACACTGGAAGAGGTGCCTGTGTATTTGTGTGTGTCTGTTTGTGTGTGTGTGGGAGGGGGCGGTTAACATAAATATATGACTATTGCTTTATATTAGGTAGTACTTTTTGTTTTAAATACCGGGCTACACAATTAAAAGTATGAATCAGTTCTATGGTGATTGAAGGTGACTTGAAATGCAGTCAGGGCCTTGAAAGAGAAGTACTCATAATACAAGAGTGGGGGTTAGGATTCCTGCCTGGTGAAGCTGTCAGTGTGTGTGTGTGTGTGTGTGTGTGTGTGTGTGTATGTGTGTCGTTGAGGGGGTTGGTCGGTTGGGGGGTTGGGGTACAGGCTTAGGGGTGGGGGTTGGGTACAGAGGTTGGCTGTTTTGAAGGCTTGCTGCCCTGGTGGATATCAAGGAATGGGGGTTGTGATGAAGCCCTCATTTCAGTACTGGTTTTCTTGCCCTGTCCTTTTTTCGCTGTAAGAGTGGTCAAGTTACAAGGAGAGAAGGGCATAGGACACAAAGGCCCCCCACACATTTAGGGAATAGGGCAGGGGGTTGCCATGGAAACAGACAGATCCACCCAGTTCCTCCCCCAGAAGCTGTAACAGATGGTTAGTGGTAAAGAGAGTTCGGGGGTTGGTTACGGTAATGTTTTTCTAATTATATTGATTTATTAGAAGTTTCCCGCATGAACTTATGAAACGATAAAATGATTAGTTCTTACCTTTTATTGAGGATATATCAACTATTTGCCAGTTGGATTATGGAAATGCTGATGCCTTTATTTCCCTTGTCTCATTCCTATTCTACACCATCAGCCAATAATAATGCAAAATATATCAAATGTATTTAAACTTAAATCTGCATCTTCCAGGAGTGAGGTGTTTGTGTACAGTCATACTGACATGCCTAAGGGAAAAAAGCCCTAGAGGGGTCAACAGAGAAAATGTCTGATCATAGAGGCCTCTGCTCCGCTGACGTTTGTTTGGCCAGAGAAACTTAAGAGATGGCAAACAGTGTCAGGTATCCAGCCACGTGGAGGAAAGCTGGTGTTCAGGGGGTCTCAGGGGTCTCTCACTGTGACTAGCATTTATCCATGTTTGCTCCCTCCCTATTCATGCCTGGGCAATGAGGTCATGGACTCGACCTCTCTCACTGGATTGGCTTCAGAGGGTGCGTGCTTGTTAAAAAATTGTTGAGAAAGTGCATTTTGTAGGTCAGGTAGGTTTGTCATCAGCATTTTACGAAAACAACAGACAAGTATACTCTCTGTCAAGGTGGACTGAATATGATTGCTATGGAATTTGAAGTATGAGCCAGATTAGGAGGAGTACTCAGAATGATAACAGTGAATAACAGGATGACAGTGCACAGCTCTGACTATAGACTTGGCATTGTCCAGAGCAAGAACTCATGCCTTTTCCATCCCCAAACACACATGCCATGAAGCAAACAATAACAAAAAGCTAACGCTTGGACACAGAGAATGCCACTGAGAGTGCTTCTCATGGAAAAGTTGATGACTTCCATCTGGTACACAGTGTGCTGAGAGGGTGGGGGTGAGTTTTCTGTGGGCTGGCTTCTGGACGCTGGTCATGCTGTCTAAGAGAAGAGGTCGGCCATTTGTTACAGGCATAACGTCCCAAAGTTCTTGCGGGGGTTTGCTGTGTGTCTTTAGCAAACTTGCTATTTTCTTTATATTTGTAAGCATGAGATGTATACTAAAAAAACACTGTCTTTTCATGATTTAAAATATCTCACAGAGCCATGAGATGAAAAAAAAATTAACCATGTCATAGGTTTCAGCAAAGGGATGAACACATTATTGATATTTGGTGCTTGTGGTGAGTCTCCATCTTTGTTTCACTTTCTCCAAAAGTTGCACTGATAGAGCTTCAGTGTTTCTGCTCTGTTGAGAAACTACTGGGATGTAACCACAAGTTCCATGGATGCAGGCAAACAATGGCTCTGAACAAAGACCCTCCGGTTTAATGAGAAACTGGTGGCAACCGCGTGATGGGTCTTAAGACATACACTTCAGTGGTCTGGTGAGTGTACCTCAACTCGACTGAAAACAATCCTCTTCAAGGTCGACCCAATAACCTCCATCTGCCCATCACCTTTATACTATCAGCCCTGAAAGCACGTTTGGCACACTTTAGTGCTGTCTGACCTTTAGGGCTTTCACTACACTTGAACATGAGGAATCTATAAATAATGTTTGCAAGGGTTTTTGTGTGTGTGACTGCTTTGCACTTTCATGACCTTTGTTCTCAAGCTATTGGTGGAGGGAACTGAACTTCTACATGACAAAGAATCAGGCCGAGGACAAAGGTCCCCAACAGAAAGGCCAGGTCAGTGGCTTGACCCAGCAAACTGAAGCCCCCTTCTCATTCTCATTCGCAGGTCTTCAGCTTTAGTTTTATTTTTCTTCATATGTGTCATCATGCAGTGGCACTGGTGCAACATGTACCAATACATGTATGTATTATTGTTGGATTTAACCGTGTGCCTATAGTCTAATTAAGACACTTCTGGACATTGAGGAATCCATGGATTTTGTATGTTTGCAAACTCTTAACCAATGATGCAATCGAGTCAGTGCTCTGTGTCAAAAGGAGCTTATAAGTTCAAATCCATGGCATGGAAAATTTTATTTAATTTCTAATTGCTTAATTGAATGACTGAACTTAATTTTGTCTACTCACGTCTGTATTGCTTTCTGCTATATACATTAATTCAAACAACCTGTATGAAACCTGTAAAAGATGATGGCAAAGGTGTAATATCCAACTGCAGATTGCGACACAGTTGTTGATTATGTTGTCTCAAACTCTTAAATCATATGAGACATACCTGTAAACATCAGTGCACTCCTTTGGCCAATGACAAGCAGCTGATGTTGACGTTCAGTGCCAAGTGCAAGCAGTGGTATGAAAGGTTTACTACAGAGATTTCCTCTTTTGTTTAAGTCATTGTTTGAGTAGAGGGGCTGAGACTGTTTTCCTTACCGTTCTCAACCCATCATGAAGTTTTATATTGCGAATGGAGACTTCACTCAGTAGCAAGCCAAAAGGCTGAACATCAACTCTACTGTCAAAATCTGCTGTCACTCTTGCTCTGTCCCCTGCATTTTGTCCTGCAGAAAGACTGGATGATGGAGAGCGGACAAAAGGGGCGATGATGTGTTTTACATAACCCAAATTTCAAAAGAAAAGTCTGTAAACGTGTTGAAAACTTAAATAGGCACATATTTACAGTATGGCAAGTCAGCTGAGTTGAGCCCACAGCAAGACAAATTTATCTCCATTGATTGTGAATGTTAATGAAAAGAGGTTTAGCTTTGTGGAAGCTTGAGTTTTCATTCACATGGTTGTGATCAATGCTCTTAAAAAGGCAATGATGAATGTGCAGGTCGTGTTGAGTTGCTCTGAGCCGTACATGCGATGAGGTTTTAACCCCATTCATGTTGAAAATCCGTTTCCCTTGTCATTTTATTACACTGGATTGTGAAAATGTACATATTCTTTTTCTCAATGTTTACGTAAAAATCCACCTCAATTACCCTCACATATAAATTTCAGTTGTGTGAGAATGTTTGAGTGGAGCTTGCAAGAAATAGATGATATGTTTGCTTTGGCTGCCGCCGAAAGAAAGGCTCCAAGCCTCCTTTTCGCCTTTCACCACTAATTAAGATTCACGTCAGCAAGTGAAGGCCTGTCCCCAGTGCTCCAGACTCCCCCACCATATAGTCGGGCCCGAGGCAATGGAAGTTGGTTTGATCTGTCTTAACTCATGTATCCAAACCCATTGCCCAACAGACTGCACAGCTTTTACCAGACCACCGTAACGGGGAAGCTGCATCAAAGTCTGGCTTCATGGTCCCATCCTGCTCTGGCCTTTGGGACAAACAGGGAGATCAGGTTACACTGGTGCTGCTTCTGCGTACTCACATTTGGTGGAGCACACACACGGCAAGAAATCTTCTTATTTGTCATTTGAGACAATCCTTGTTTAACCAAGGTGGGCAGTGCTACTGTTCAGGTGTTTACAATCCAAGGCTTTTGTTGTTCCAGACAATGACAGGATATAGGCTTTGTGTCTGCGTGAGGGGTTTGTTTATCACGAACGTTAGACTGACTTGTCAGTTTCAGGGTTGTGACCAGTCCTGTCTCTGATGCAGATTGCTTAAGCATGCTTTAAAGGAATGAGTAAGCATATTGGCAGACACAGAAATGTGAGTGCACAGTGAACAGTCTAATGGACTGTTAAGAGTAGGAGTGGAAGAAGAACTCCAAAAGGGGACATTTTTCATCAGTTTACATTGGTCATGTATTTACACAAGGAGGTTCTAGCGTTTGGCTGTACAAAGGCTAAGTCATCCCACTTTGACGCTGAAGAGGGGGGAAAAAGTGGTTGGAGCAGTTTCAATGTAAGCAGTGATTTTGGATAACATTCTGAACTTGAGATACAGGAAGAAATGTAGAATACAATTTTCTGCGATCCACATGACTTGAGATGCACATGTGCTCCATGTACACATGTGGCAGAGAGCAGCCAAATGCAACAACAGTGTCTCCCTCCAGAAAGGGAGATTGTGGGACAAAGCAGAGTTGCTTTAATTTGCAGTGAAGACAGATAAGCAGCTGCTGTACCATCAAAGGAATCCTTTCATTTATTCACACATTTCAGTCTGAGCAGAACTCTCAAACCCTGGCAACAGGGGATGACCTGCATGGGGGAAAAAAAAACCCTCCCTCCCTTCATTCTGAATGAAAGCTTTAGATGGGGCTTCAGCTGTAATTCCTACTTATGATGTCAGCAAAAGGAACTGCAGGACAGGTGCAAAACAAACAAGTCATCAAGTCTGCAGAGAACTCTTGTTTTTTTTTTTTTTTTTAATATTTTTGCCTGACTTCCCACTCAAGCCAGTATGATTATCATGCGGTTTAGTATCGAATTTACATGATGAGAGAGCAAGTAGCATGCAGACTGTTTTTATTGATGGCAGTCCAATCAGCGGTGCATAGTTGACTCGTTTGTCTCCAGATGTGAGTGCAGTCTGGCACAGCCTGGAGTGGCTGAGTGGGAAGCGTGGTGAACTGAGCTGAATGGAGCTGAAGCTGGAACTGGAGCTGAGTCAGGTACTGGGCAGAGATCTATGGCCACTGAAGTAGATGGAGGGTAAGAGAATGAGATCAAGCTACTTAATGTTATGGGCCCGCTGGCAGAGAGTTCCAAATGGATGGCTATATGTGGGGCAGGCCAAAAGACTCACGTGTGTCAGTGCTATGGTTTCCAGGAAGGACAGCTGAGAGAAAGAGCTTTCTTGAACTGTAGACCAAGCAGGAAATTATGTCATTCCTAACAGTCAATGGAGTATGGAAAATAACTTATGTGTCAGTCTGTAGGGGACTTTTTTACATGAATAACCAGAGGATTTTTAAATTAAAACTTAAATTCTATTTTTGAAAATCTAACTGATAAAGTTTAGTTAGTTTTCTTGGATGGCAGCATGGCTGCGATGGTTTGTTTGGAAACAGTTCACTGGCACCAGCTTAGCCCTGTCACTTTGATTCAAAGTGGATCCAAGCACACATTCCACTCTGTGTGATTCCAAGAGAAGCAGGAGCCCCGCAGAGCGCAGGACTTTGTCTTAAGACTCCCAAGGTGCTCCCCCTCAGTGGGATGATTCAGTAACGCTACTCCCTCTTTAGTGGCTGTTAAAACTATGCGTCCTATCTGATTCCTACAGACTTCCATCACCCCAGCAGGGTTTTTGTATTTCCTCAACAATAGTCTTGGTCTGGCCTCTGTCCAAGAGACTTTTTCTTTGTAAGTTGATATCGATCAATGTCCCATTCAAATAAATTAGATCCCAGTAGTGGGTTGGTCAGCATACTTAATCACACTGCTGCTGCGAATTGGAAAAGAACTTAAAGACTTAAAATGCAGCTGTGGCACATCCTTGCAATCATATCTTTTTTTTGATAACTCATTATTTTTCCGGTGATTATGCAAGTCACAGTTTATACAGTAAAGTCCAAGCAGGTTATTTCAGTCAAGGGCAGTCATAACAATGTTGAGTGTTTAATGGCGTTATGGAGCCAGATAGCACACACAGGTGACCTTGCAGATAAAAACATTCAAGTGTTTGTTTTACATTTTGATGACATACAACCAGGCATGGGTACATTGGTGGGCTAGGCCCACCCAGATTGACAGCTGGCCCATCCAATCAGATCACCCACCCAACCAGATCAGTTTTTTTTTTTCATTTTTTCATGAACTAATTGCAATTTCTGAAGATTATGAACCACAGCCAATAAGAGTGTCAATGTAAAGCTACTGCAAATGAAAATGAAAAAAATCATAATCATAGACTAATTTTATCCTTCCGAAGTTTCCTCCTCACTGACCAGCATTTTAGTTCAGTTGCTCTATTGTTGGAGAAGGAGGCTCAGAACTGAAAGGTCAAAAGAATCTGACTGCACCTCTTTTATAACTGAATTACTGCGTTGCAGATACTTTTAAGAACATAGAATGACTTCCTGTTAAGAGGAACTATTTTTTTCAGGATTGAGAAACTTTTACATTGTGCAGCTTCTTTGGCCCACCTATTAACCATGTTCTAGATCCACCACTGCATACAATGTCGGATACGAGGCACTCTGAAACAAAGGTTCTCCAACATACACATGCTACTCAAACCTTTAGCTAACAATGGTGCAAACATTGACTCTGTGCTTTGTGAAGGAGTGTCCTGTGCCCTTATGTCACAGAGAATTTATAGGACTTCGTATACTTTTGCACTTACTTTTTGCATAGTCAAACATGCAATGCAAACTTCTAGGAAAAATGAAATGTTCTCCTTACTTTTGATGATGCAGACTGTGTGGAGAAATCAAATACCATATTTCTTTGAAAATAAACCTCTTGACCCTTGAGGATTTGGATGAGGTTACTTCCTCTGCCATGTTGGAAAAGAAGCAAAGTTTGTGGTTGGAAGATTTAAATAGCCTTTTTAGAATCCTGCTGACTGTAAACTTGATGGTACAAGGAAAGCATTATATTTTGTGCCATGGGAAAGCCAGAAATTACATGCTACAGATTGAAAACAACTCTTCGACAGTGGGAATATATCCATCCCAAGCAGATAAACTGCATTTGTATGTGCATAATTTCATACTTGATATGACTATGTTACTTTAAGTTTCTTAAATTTTGACAGGATGCAGTCTCAAAATACAGCTACATTTAAGATTTGTTACAGGAGCCCTAACATCACTGAATGAACAAAATACTCTGGGGCTTTTTAAAAAAGAAAAACAGCTGGGCCTTTAGTTCCTGGGACTGCTTGATATACTGATTTATAAAGGGGGGTGGGGGGGTTGTAGCAGTACACAAAATGTTGTTTAAGTGTCTTGGTAGTGCAGACACATAAAATCAAATTACCCCAAAACTCTTCAATGAGCCAAGCATGCCATTCTTGAACTGGAGTTCCAGCAGACTCTGTGCCCCTGCTACACATTCCCTGACCCCAGGGCCTGGTGGCTCTGTGCACTGGAGGGCCCTCTGTTTGGCTGAGTGGTGCTGGGCTGCGCCCTCTGGTCCCCCTGAAGCCCCTTCTGTGCTTGTGTCGTCCCTTCTTGTGGTAGCCACACAATAGGGCCCAGTGTGAAGATCTGTGGAGAGACATGTGCTGCCATGGGCCAGTCAGGGAGCCTGTTGTCCTTCATGTAAGTGCGCTAACAGGGGGTCAATTATCGATTACATGATATCATCATATCATGGTCTGTGCATACCAAGAAAGGGATATTTGGTTTTGGTGCATACTCAACATTTAAAATGACAACTCTTTGACATGATAGCATGCTTAGTGTTCAGTGTTCAGTGTCAACCTTATAGCTGAAGATGTGGATTTTATATCTGACAGTAAGGGTTGCACCCCCCCCCCCCCCAAAAAAAAAAACGCCATTGTGTTCTATTTTAAATGGACTAAAGAAATGAAATGTTATTTGGACCATATCCATTTCATCTTTTGTGGGGTGTTTCCTCCCATGTCAGCTCAGCAGTGTTCAGAGATGATGCTGGAGAGCCAGAGGGGCTTGTGTTGCGTTCAGACTGTATCGTTAAGATGCAAAAGGCTGAAAGGAAATACGTTTGCAAGACCACTAAACAAAGGCCATAACTGTGACAACCCTATCCATTTTCATGGTTCCCAAAACTAGGCCCTGTTTTGTTCAGATGAAATAGGAAGCCTTTTGAGGAGAGCACAATGTACTGAAAGTAGAAAAAAAACATCCCACACTCTCTTCCAGAGCACAGAAAATAAAGACAGAAGGGGAAGGGAATGCAAATATGCATTTTCATAAAAAAATTTCACTTAGTTTCTTCTCACTGATATTGTGCATCATATTTTTGTTCCAGGAGTATTGTACTTCAGTACAATCAGCAGACCCATTGTCATGATCATCCCATTAGAAAGTTGCCTTGTGTATCCTCATCTTATTTTGGCATTGCAAATGTACTGTACTTGCTTTGGTGGTTAGTCAGGGCAGTCTGATCTCTACACTGTCTCTCTGCTGGTTTTCACTGGTCTTAACTGAACATAATATCCAGGTCATCTCCCAGTAGGGTGCTTATAATAGGTGTGATATTTCCTTTTCACAAGACAGTTGTTTTCACAAGCTCAAAGACAGATCACTGTTCCCCTTGAACACTTAAGTATGAACAGGTTCAAAGACGCTCATTATTTATTTGGGAAAGCTGATCCTTGGCCTGCATGTCCCAGAGCTTGAGATTTCTTCCTCGAGGGAAATATTAAAAGATGATCTTTTGGATCCACTGTGATAATACCAGCCTCAGACCCACAGCCAATGAGTGTTTTCTTTTCAGGTTGCTTGTGCAATCAGGCCTGTTTTATAATAGGAAATCTGGGACACTTTATCCAGGAATGTTAGGCGGTGGAATGCCAAAACATCTTTTTGTCTGTATTTGGTCATATATGGTAAAATTAGTCGCACTAACTTTGGCAATCTTAGTTTCATTATAGACCATTTTGCTTATTACAGGAGGACATGTGTAAATTCAGTGTTTCTTTCCAAGCAGCTGTTGCAATGTGCATGAGAACAAATTATTTGCCAGTATTCAAATACTTCTAAACATAACCATCTGTGTCTATGGTTGGACTGGTACTGTAATGTTATCGACTGTCATCACATCGATTGAAAAGGAATTCACAAATCAACACTAGCAAATGAGAATACGCTGGCTGACTAGTGCAACACTTTCACCTTTAGAGTGTTCAGCTGTAGAAGGACTGTGCTGGTGTAGCAACATCATGCATGCCACCGCCCTAAAATTACAGCTATAAAAATATTTCAACCAGAGAGGGCATGAGTGGGATGTACAGCAGCACACGAGCGGCAGACCAGCCGCCATTTGTGGTTAAGGGGGGGAAGTCATCTAGCCGTTGGTTTACTCACTCCACACACAGCTGTGGGATCACTTGCCTGACACCAAATCCAGAGGGCCAACAGCTGTAGAGGCCTCATCCTGTCTGTATTGTAAGCACAGGCCTGGATGTGCACCATAGGCACACACACACACACACACACAACATCTACAGTGTTCTCACAGTGCTTGCTCTGCCCAGGCATTTCCTTATGCAGTAGAAAAAAAAAACGTAGACTACCATTTTTTATTTTTCATCACATATTTGATTAAAGCAATCACATAAGCCATCATAAGAGCTGCAGTGTAGCGACACTGACATCTGTAAACACATTTTGTTGACGCTGTAAATAGTTAATGGGTCAGTTAAAGCTGATGACTGCACTCTCAGATTTGCCACTGCAGCTCCGCAACGTTTTTGCAGACACTTGGAAAGTACAAGCTCCTGTCTGTCTGTAACCTATATCCCTGTGCTAAGGAGCTGCCTTGACATTCTCAGTCGTCTGTCTTTTCCCTCCAGAAAGAAAAACATGAGATATTCTGGGATCGGCGCTGATGCTTGAAAATACAGAGACCGCCGTCTGTAACCTCCACTGAAATGCCTGTTCATTCAGAGTTTGGTTTTGGAATCTTGTCATGGTGGTTCAGATTCTCATTTTGTTCGGGCAACCAGCAAATGACAATAACAGATCCTGGCTTGTCTTTTTGACAAGAGAAAAAAAATGGAAGTTGAATAAGAAATAAGATTCAATGTCATCAAATGAAGTCAAGTCAGCATGCCAGACTCAAGAGAGAATTGAAATAATTAATAGTTAATAATTGATGAAGTGTGGTTGGTTTGGGTGAGTCTGTATTTGGGTGAGGCTGAGTATTTTGCTGTATTAAAACTGGATGAGAGCCACATGCCATATTATGTCACAGTTAACCAAAGAAATCATTTTGGCTTTTGTATTCTACTCAGTAATGACCTTTGGAGTTTACTGTACCAGCACATTAGCATTTCTACAGCTATAAACTTGCAAAATGAGACTGACATCTCTGATGCTCAAAACGGATCTTGACTGCAAGGCTTTCCCAGCAAGAACATGCAGAACTTGTTTTGACTGACAAATTACATAAACACAGTTAGTCTCCCAGGCAGATACTCATCTCCTTTGAAATGTAACTGAGAAAAAAACTCCAACTCTAAGAGGAAGCCTCTCTAACACACTTAAGTTGTGAAAATCATATCTTAATGTTTACCCCTGGAGCCTCTGAGTTTCAAACACTGGCCCAGGTCAGGTGTCATGAGAGCTGCCTTCCACAGATGCTGATCTTACAGTTTGCCCATTAGAAAAACATAACAGCTAATCCAGAAGAGGCCCTAGACCTCCTGTTAATCTACCAGGAATGTGTTGATGTGACTAAGAAACTCGGCACACACCTTATTACGTATAGAAGTTGTGGCAGCAAAGCCTTTACAGAGCTCAGAACTTATTGCACTCTTCCACTCTCGTAATCAAAACCCTAGCTTCTAACTGCCACTTGCTGCACTGATAAGTGGGTGAGGTGTACCAGTCCAGATATCTATGTATCTGCCAGAGGGCAGTGTCATCGGCAATCACATGCAAGACTACACATGAGTTATGTTACAGTTATGATTTGGGCTGGCAGCCCCTGATCCTCCGCTGTATTGAGGCCAGGGGCTCTCTATCAGAAGCAGGAAGAAGTGGGTAACTCAGCTCAACAGTCATCCCTGCAGTCTTGCAATCTGCATCAGGCAGATAACTTTATTAACCCTCAAGACAGTTTGTTGTGTGGCATGGGAAGTTAAGCAACTGAAGCAAGTATGACTCAGAAAATATGATGGATTGAATGCTTGGACGGGATTGGATATGAGGTGTCCAGTTGGGTGAGTAAGTCATGTGTGTGCGTGTGGCGACACTGTGACAACTCCAGGAGGACATGATGAATTAACTGAAAACATCCTGTTCCGTAAGTGCTGTCAACTTGTCACCCTGGAAAAATACTCTAACTATATTTCTACAATTGGGTGGTGAATGTGCTTACTGTGACTGTTGTCAGCAAATTCAAATGTATTGGTGTTCAACATTCCTGGGTAACAAGGGCAGTGTCAAGCCCGCATAGCCTAATAGTGTTCAGGAGGATGGATCAGGTGGAGCTGGTGTGGATATGCATGTTATTGAAATTGCACCACTCAGATTGCTTAGAAAACTACAGAAAAGAAAAACAACAACAACAACAACAACAACAAAAAAAACAGATATTCAGTCATATATTTTGTCTGTGTTTGTTAAGTTACTAAACCACAGCAGTCTTTACATGGAAACTGTCATTCTGCAGTAAGGTCTTCCATGCTTGCATGCGAGTCTGTGAGGAGAGTGGGCTTTGGTTCCGCATTCCTGATCAAGAACAAGAGTCATAATTTGTGTTCCATGTGTCTGACATCATCGGTTGTGGTGACTATTATCAGCTTGTCACTGATGGCAGGTTTCTGGCAGAGGTCTCTTAAAGGAGAAATCTAGTATGATTCAATCCATGTTGTTTGAGATCACTAAGTGCTGTCTGTAGGAAAAATAATAAGAAAATTTGCTACAACATAGACCGAATAGCGAACCGGTAGCTAACATTGACTGAAACTGAAATGTCTGTGCCTTCACTCACTATTCGGTCTGTGTTGTATCAAATTTTCTCATTCTTTTTCCAATCGACAGTGCTCGGTGACCAACGCTATCAATAGCTACCACAATAACCAGTTCTTATACATTCTCCCACTAATGTGAAATCTAACACACAAGATTGGAGTTACAGCAAGCAGCCCCTACTTTCCATTATTTTAAACCTTATCACTGCTGATATCTGATACTACATGTCTTGAGGCATTGTGACATTTTGTGTAACGGGCCTGTACCAGATAGATGGTTCCATAAAGGAGAAATCCAGTGTGATTCAACCCATAGCCCTGTTGTCCAAGGTCACTGAGAGCTGTTGGTAGGAACGAGAAAATTTGACCCAATAGTGAATTACCAGCCAACACTAACTGAATGGGGCATGGAAACTCGGTTTCTGTTTGATTGTCCTATGCCCCACTCAGCAGATGTTACCTGCCAGTTTGCTTTGTGGTCTATGTTGTATCAAACTTTCTTATTCTTTTTTCCTACAGGCCGCACTCTATGACCTCAAACAACTGGGCCAGGGATTGAATCAACGGATTTCTCCTTTAAGCAAAAGGCATCACTGTAGTTATTATTTACAAGGTTTACATAAAGTTCAGGTGTGAAGTCCTCATCCAGTCACAGCATACTTTTCTCAATGATTCATGGAGGCATTTTAAAATGTGTGCATGACAATTAGCTAAATAAACATGTGTTAATTTTTGCTGTTATAATCAACAGTAGAGAGCCACATGTTTGTCTATTTGCCTGAATCTTGAAACGGCATGCTGGCCTCACAAGACCTCACATATGGCTCAGCATTCAGATGCCAAAAAGATACATAACCCCAATTAAAAATATGCCTCCACCTAAATTCTGGTTAATTTTGTGATCAAAAGTAGCAGATGTCACAACAATAATGCCGAAGATGAAAGTGTGTGTGTGTGTGTGTGGGGGGAGTGGTAGTGTGTTTGTTCTGCGACGTGTGCCTGGTGGGAGCTCGTCACAGCCACTGTTGTTTTTAGGAGTGTGTCCACAAGCTTATCGGCTGTAATAGAGAGGCGCAGAGCAGAGCAAACACAGCCGCCGAAGAGGCTGACAGTGTTGCAATGTCTCAGCCCTGTACTCCACCCCCTGCCTCCGGCATTAAGTCATTTGGGTGTCCTTGTAGAGTTCTGGCACCGAGGCTATCGGTTCCATCCAAGCATTGCAAAAATGTACGTCACAAGGGGAAGAAAATAATTCTCAGTTTGGATTGTTCTGCAGAGAATAGTAAACACAAAACAACTCTAGCTCATACTGATGAGTGGTTAGAGTGAATTAATGGCTAAATCAATGCAGTAATTAATCTGATTGGCCTATCTGTCCTTCACAGGCAATTAAAGCTGCCTTTTACTGGAAACACACACTGCTGAATCAAGGCAAATACAGCAAGAGTGTTTACTTTTCAGTCCAAGCAAATGAAAACATTTTCATTTTTCTGATGAAAATAAATTTTTGTTCAAGATAAGAAACAATGGATGGTGGCAATGATATTCTTTTTCAAACACCAGCAGGTTGTTTTAAATGTCATGACTAGCAGCGAAACAGGGTCAGTACTTTTGGCATAATCATGTCTACAGACAGATAAACAATTTTGAAAACACGTTCTCTTTGGAGGTATGAGAGCCACTTGTCCCAAGCCGAACAAAAAAAGACTCGCGTTGACTCATCAAAGCCTTTTATTGATCCATCTAGCAGTATTGCCCTCCATGTTATCAGTGTGAGATGATTATCAGAGATTATCATAGCAGCCATTTTCTGTTCTTGTCCTTTGACTGAGCACTTTATAATCACTGTTTATACCATGCAACTTCATAAGTTTATCATTTATATAAGTACTGGGCTGTGAGTGACTGTGACTGGCTTTCCAAGCTGTCATTTTCACCCACTGGAGAACTATTTTTCGCTCTGCCTTGGAAAAAAGCTCCTCAAGATAGCCAATTGACCCAAGAAGGAATGCACCTAAGTACACATTGAGACCCTAGACAGGTGGGGTGCCACTCCTGGGTGTACTTCCTGTCTCCGTCTTCCTCCCCCTTTCTCTCTGTGAGCAGAAATATTTAAGATAACAGTGCTCCAGCGAAGTGTCTTCCACCATACAATAGGACTACTAAAGGTACTGTACATTTCCTGTTGACAGTGGCAAGTGTTGGTGTGGTTGGGGGAAGACGGTGCAGGCAGACTGCCATAAGTAGAGACACAGAGATAAAGGATTGTTGTTGCCGTGCTCAGCTACCCATATGTTTCTTTGTCCCATCCCCCTCCTGGGGACGCAGAGCAGAAACCCACTGGCTGCCTCTACCACTCTGCCACAACACAGATTCACTACTGTTGGGAGAGACAGGAACATGCCTGTGAAAATCACATGGCTGATTTGTACTGGCATTTTATTACTGCTCTCTGAACAGGCATATGTGTTTTACATTGCCTAAAATGAAGGCTGACACAACAGCCAAACTGTGGGTTTAGTGATTTTTTGAAGTTTAGGAGACTTGAAATCTTTGAAGTTTAGGGCTTAAAATGCACCCCTCAGGGCTCAGAGGTTTGAGGGGGCCAAAGACAATCACACAACTATCTGTTTGTGCTGTAGACAATGAACTGCATGACTCTGAGCATTCTTTTATTCACTCAGGAGGGGAAATGACGGAGCAGAGGTCTCTACACTACAGTCATGAAATAATGGCAGACACACAAAGCTGTAAGCTAAGAAAATCATTTAAATTCCAAAGTTATGTTGACAGTGAGATAGGACACATAGGGATGGCATCCAGAGCTCCAGATCCTATCAGACAAGTGTTGACATTCCTGATAGACTGTATGCCTGAAACTGATAGCCCACACAGGCAAATAAATCTTCCTTAGATTCACTACCGTTCCTAACAGACAGGTTTTCTTATCGAAGGAGACAAGCAGAATCAAAGAGCACATAAAATAAAGCTGAAAACAGCTTTATGTTGTTCTTTTTCAGACAAAAATATCTGTTATTGCTACTCTACCGCCTTGACCTACCCACAAAGTCTAGTCTTGTTTGAACAAGTTAGGCAGCAGCTGCACTCTAGATTAATTCCGTCTCTCAAGATACCTTCCAAGTACAAGGAAACAAGGATATCTTATTGTCACATGCATAGAGACACTGGTGTAAGACATGCAATGAAATAGCAAAACAGCATTTGTTTGTCATCCTATACTGTGCATAAACTGGAGGGATAGAAGTAAAAACCTCAGCTACTAGATTACGTTGATAATGAGCAGAAGCCATAGCCCTTTGAATGAATACCATGAGTAATCATTTTTGGTAACCACACAAACAGTTTTCATGATAAAGTGTCTAGCCTGTGTTTACTGGGCACTGAGAAACATAAATCACACCCACGCAAAAAGTATTGGCTTAAGGAAGAGTAGGGCATATTGCTTCTATCCTAAAGCTTACTCATGAATGTTTCTGGTGTTGATGCATCACCGCATGACTTAGTCAGTTAATTTGTCAGTCATGAGGTGTGAAACTGGTGCACTGTTGAGACATTATTTGCCGTCTGCAGTGACCTCTACTGCATGTACCTGAAATTGCAGCTGTTTTGGATTCGTAAAAGTGTCTTATTCAGATACCAAGAACTACAACAACACAGACGATTAGAAAACAGACATTTAGTTTCAGCATGCTTATCTAGACCTTGGGGTGTAATGCCTTTACAGATTAAGAGGCAACTGTTTAGTGCTGAAGGAACACCTGAAACAACATGGGCTAACTGACACCACTCATGCAGGTCCAAGCTGTGTTGAAAACAGAAAATAGAAAGTGCTGGGGTGGCACTTGCTTGGCCAGTACACTCGTTTGCCATGACCTCTGGTCCCCCCTCCACTCCTTGTCCTGGAGGCCCTCATGAACCTCTCCTTATCCAGCCTTATCAAACCTGCCACTCCCCAGTGAAACACTGACTCAGCAGATCAGACTAACAGGTGACCTCTCCAGGGCATTTTTATGAGCAGTATGAGCAGGTGTCAGCATGTCTTTGGAGCCAACCTCTCACCCACTTTTGTTTCCAGGCACTCTGACGTAAACAGCAGCAGAGCTCTTTGCCAGATAACATGGCTAGCTCCGCTAAGTAAGAGGCAGGCAGCGACTGGGATCCCAGGCGCCAGGTGGTATTTGGATGTAGCCTCCCTTTACTGAGCCTGTGAACTTGCGCTTCTCTTTAAGCACGTCTTGGGCCTCCCCTGCCAGTGAATCACAGGCTTATCACGGAGACAGGCTGAGGAATGATGTGAGCCACCAGCTCTCCTGCACTCCCTCAACCCAGGGTTCCTTCCCTAATGGTATGGACGTGTCTGCCTCTGCTTGAGATCTTCCCATCAGGATAGGATCAGTAAAGACAGGAGCTTTTGGAGCCAGTGCAACAACAAGTTTGATACAGAAACCAACTGTAGCCACAAAAATCTAAATGCTTCTACTCACTTACTACGTTACAGGAATTTTGGTATGAAACAGAATCTTTGTGTTAACATAAATGAATACCATAGCTCAGTATCTTGTATAACATAGGCCACTGTTGTCAGGCAACTACATCATGTTACACAATCTGTTTAACAATACTCTTTGACTTGAATAATACAAGTAACCTTTTTGACATTGCAGATGCTGACACAAAGTGAATGTAAATTAGTTCCATGACAGACAGTGTTGGGACTAGTCCTTCAAATCTGGGAAATATTTATAGAGATATTAAAATAGTTTTTATTAATTTTTTTTTATTAATTTTTTTTATTAGTTTGCCTGTGTCAGAATGCATTTATTTTTGGTTTAAAGGGACAATTCACTAACCCAGATCTGCACAACTTTATGCACAATGCCTGCTTCACAATTCTGGCAAACACTTCACACAGTGATTTGCAAAACACTACACACATTTTCAGACTTTAGATACAGAAATCACAGATAAGGTCTCGTCTTTGCAATTTAAAGTCACTATCCTCCAAAATGCCTCTCATGAAGTTTGGGCGTTTAACAGATGATTTACAACTTTACAACTATTTACTACTAGAAACGAAAATGGAATAAATGTTACTCTTTTGCATATGCAATGTTATGTGAATTGAAAAATTCCAAAGAATATTACAGGTTTTTAAAGTTGCTAACAAGCTTTGAATTGATACTCTGAAGCGAAGCTACTTGGAGGTAATGATGATTTTTTAACTCCAAAGCTCCCCCTACAGGTGGCTATTTAAAAAAAAAAGCATCAGCCTTGTACATTCTCACCAATCCATGTGGATTTGTTTGCTAAGTAAAGCTTAGGAACCAGTGATTATCATTTTCGGGAGCGATATTGACTGACAAGATAATAAACAGCATTTCGGTTTCATTCAGTTAGGTTTCATTTAACCCAATCCACGTTTTCAAATTCTAAGTGCTTGTTGCTGCCACGATTAAGTGATTGAGGGTGCCGAAAGAGCCTTTATTACCCCGTAATGAGCCATTTAATCATCAAAGTGACTATGAAGTTGGTAAATTAACCTAAAATGTTGCCTGGTATCCCTTTAAGCAAAGATGATGGGTTAAGCAGTGTTGAGCATACATTTCTGCATACGTCATCAGAATCATTGGTTTGACTGGTCCGTCCATTAGCATACCAAGGCATTTTGATATTGCGTCAGGCCATTGATTCTGCCTCAGAGAGATGGCACTAAACGGTGTCATTTCCAGCAGGGTGCAGAGACCCTTGGAGGAACAGGGGCTCAAAACTTAAAAAGGGGCACATGGATTTGTAAACGCTTTAAAATTATATAAAGTGAAAATGCATTTATCAGGTCATTTTACATTTCTTTGTTTTTTTACAAATTACATAACAGCAAGTAGCCTAATCTTGCACAGGCCCACTCTAAAACAGTTTCTTCCACACTTCATTTGCAACTGAAAGTTAATGGCTCTCGTTCATCCCAATATAGCCTGATGTAAACAGATGCAGCCATGTATTTTTACTTTAATTAGCCTTCAATTAAATTTTTTTTTCATACATTACTGAAAAAGATCATGTTTAACCCTTTGAACCCAAGGCTAATTTCAGGGTAATTTCACTTTTAGGTTCTTATTCACATGCTATAGCTTGTCTTTTTTTCAGGACAGGCTATACAAATCTGGCAGTGTGTGATGTTATACTACTTACATATGCTTTAAAAAAATGTTTTGCATCTTATACTGTTTTTGTTTTTCCCCAGATATTTCAACATAGGTCTTTTCATATTTGGATTGGGGGGTGTCTGCAATCTGGCAATAAGAATCATGATGGTTTGATATTTTATGACTTCGCAATTTGCTGTACTGACAAAATATTGCATTAATCATAGTGTTTTCATATTTTATTGTACAGAGAATAATGGACACGGGACTACATCTATTACTGTCCTGGGTCCTGAAATGACATTTTTTGAATGTGCCCTGGATATATAACTGTGAGTCTGAAAACAACTTCTGATATTATTAATATTTAAAAATATTTATGGAAGTGTGGGGGTGTATGGGGGGGTTGGAGAATGCAGAAACTTGATGTGATTTCAAGACTGGATTACCCGGAGAGTGTTAGTCATACAGGAATGCTATACACCACTGGAATCAGCAGGATCGCATGTTTTTTTGGTATGTGGCATGCTATATTTGAGTGAAGAGATCATGAGATATTCCACAGATATGAATGGGTGTAACAGATGCTGTATTAATATTATTTGTATGTACATTTAAAGCTAGTTTTCTTGCAATGCCTTCCTTACAGGAACTAGCAAGTAACATTTGGAAAGAACAGGTTGTGCAGTTTCCATGTGATTACTGTTTGATATCTGTGTGACAGAATAGGTAATCTGACAGAGAAGAATAGATGTGTCTTCTCAAAAGGACACTTGGGACGTGAAGGAGCAAAGGGACAGGGGCTAGAGAAAAACACCCCCTCTCTGCACATGCCTACTTTCCAGACCAAAGCTCAATCTCAGATTGAGCTAAAAGGTCGGGGTGAAAGACAGGCTAATATTGAAACTACTAGGAGGCAGTAAATGTTTAAGTCTAGGTGGTGCAGGTGGTGAGAAGCAAGCTGAATGATTCTATTAGGCTTTGGGCTTGTAGTAGACAACAGCTGCACTCAAGCTCCCAATAGGCTCACATATCACATATCTATTATTCTGGATGCATTTCATAAAAGGTCACAGTGAATGAGAGGGGTGTCAAATTAGAATTTGAATTGGCTCTACTTCTTTTGCATTCTTACCCTGACTTGCATATCCAAAACAGCACCTCTTGAGGTCAAGTGTGTAGGCACATTACCAGAGCCAACGATTCAAACTCTAGAAGAAGCTGGATGTATCTGGCCACAGAAAGTACCATCAAAGATCAAAACTGCACAATATGACTGATGAAAAGACACCATCTTGAATATGCATTATTTTTTGATATGTGAAGGCCATGTCCTTCATTATCCCTTACTGCTTTGACATGTATGTGAATAAATAATTCCTGTGGAAATAATACATTCAGAAAGTAAATAAATATGAATGCCAACCTTCATAAATGCTCCATTTTTAAGTGCATGAAGTGCCAGTAACACATGCTTATATATAAAATGTGTCATTAAAGGAAACCACACTGTTTCATTCTCTGCTCTCCTGTGTGTATTGAGTCTGATACTTGGTGCATTCTAATGATAAACAGCCCTATGAATCCAATAATCAGAACTCACAAACACAAAAGGGGAGAATTACAACTTATTTTCACCTGATCTGCATTTTGATCATTTCACAGAGCATACATTTACTGTATAAAAGTGCAATACATTAGATCTAGCAATTCAATTAATGATTACATTGACATCAAGGCAAGTATTTTTTTCTGCATTCTACTGTATTTTGCAATTACCCTGGTGCATCAAACACTTTCACATCGTTTCACTTTGTGCAAAGCGTCTGGAATCCCTCAATTGGTGTATGTTTCCATCCTTGTGAGCAGATACTTTCTGTGAACTTTAAAAATATTGGGCATGCCAGACCCTTCTGTTCACTGATTGCTCAGCCAAAATTAGGAAACCTAAACTAATGGAGAAATCTCTGACTGTGCTATAGCCAAATGTGATATTGAGTGGAAGCGCTAGCCACACTTGCCTAGCCATTTTGAGATGACTTTTTTCTAAAGTTTCTCTCCTACTTGCTTCTTTCAAAGTAACCAAAATAATGCTGATTTATGATTATGATGTATGCTGGAACTGAGCCGCCCTGTGTAGAACAAAGAACTTGCTGTAAGACTAAGCACCAATAATGTTTGCCATATTTGAGCAGTTCTCTATTGTCCTGTACTAGAAGTGATGTACTCCTTGTGTACACCTTGTGATGGCATACTTGTTGCAGATATAGGCATAAAACTCATAAAAATCATTCTCATTCATTGGACCCTGAATGTCTACTACGTGAAAAGTAGACTTGGGAAAAACAATAGTCACATAATGGTGCAGATGTAAAATGCTATTTTGCATGACTTTTCCAAATTGGTCTCCTATTTGAACTGGTTTGCATGATGGTTCCTCTGAAACCAACCCTAATAAGTGCCAATAACTGTCAGAGACATATGCAAATTCAGATATATGCAAATGTTAGCTACCAATACTGATTGTATGCCTATATGTTATGAGTATATGAGAATATTGTTTTAAAACCAGCAATAAAGAAGCACACCTGTAGGCTATCTCCAGGGTGCAGGTTGAGAATGTGCACAAAGCCTGTTAACAAATGAGATGCATATGCAAATTGACCACCAAAGCAGCACAGCAACTAACAAATCTGATGTCTATATTATTTCTACTATGCAGAAACGGTCAATAAATACAAAAGTAAAAATGATTTGTTTACCAGTGGGGTGAACAACCATGTGCTGAGCCATGTGCAGAGTAATGGTTCCCATACTTAGCTAAACAACTCAAGGTTACCACCCAAACCAACCCTCTCTCTGACACAGATGCCCTCTTCCTTCTCGAGAAGGTTTGGGGTGACCCATGCATTGTGGTCCAGCTTCAGCTAGTCCTGTCTGTCTAAATGTGGAGCACCTTGTGGGTGGGCACAGGTGGGCTTGTGGTTGAATGTCATTAGTTGCTGACACCGACCCCATCAGATTCATTATCTTAAAGTTCTCCCCTTATTTGTTTCAGTAAAATATACCTTTGATAATGTGTCCTGACTGATATTCTGTATTATTGAAATATCTGTTGGACTGTACACACACATTTGAATTCTTTATTTGACACTCAGCTTTGACACTCATGCTAAATGGTAAATGGACTTCATTTATATAGTGCTTTTCTACTCCTACGGGCACTCACAGCGCTTTACAGTGTATGCCTCACATTCACCCACATGCATTCACACACCGCATGCTCCACCAGAAGCAATTCAGGGTTCAGTATCTTGCTGAAGGACACTTCAATGGGGTCAGGCAGAGTGGGGCTTGAACCCTCTGGTTGCCGAACAGCACCTCTACCACCTGCGCCAACATTGCGCAATCATAGCCTGTGCCACACAGCAAGGCTGCCTATTACCCCTGATACAGAGCAGAACTCGAGAAACAAGTTGTTTAGATTCTCCTTTAGTTAACCCTGCCAATCTTAACCCACTAACAGATCAAAATGCAGATGCAGAATGCAGAATTATTTATGTGGGTGGTGATTTTCAGGGTACCATAACACCAGGTTGTATTTGGTTGGTAACACCTGTAATCTGGCCTTAACAGTGAAGCAGAGAATGTCCTCTTCTACAGCAGCATTTCTGTACATGGAGTGGGAGACTGAATGGAGTGTGTGTGTGTGTGTGTGTGTGTGTGGTGTGTGTGTGTGTGTGTGTGTGTGTGTCAAACCATAGCAACTTAAAAACTTAACATCACGCCTGTTGTAACTGCCATTGTTAACGCAGCAGAGGAAATATGTTACGCCTAAGCATCCAAAGATTGAGATTACTGAACATGTGCCTAGTCACAGTACTACGATCGGTCTTTAAACAAGCCTTGATCAGTGGCTGCATCTTTAAACAGCAGCGGCAAACCCATGACCCTGTCCCAGAACCATCGGGCACTGAAGATGCCCCTCTGATTTTAACAACTTTGGATGCCAGCTTCAATGCGATGAATGGGAAAAGTTTGAGATCTACGGCCCATTCGGCTTCACACACACACACAGAGAGAGAGAGAGAGAGAACATACTACATACTGTAAAAAACAAACAAACAAACAACAACAGTATATATACTGCACAAAAACACATCTTTTCTGGTCATCAGTGAATGTGCATGTTTATTTGGCAATAAGACCAAACTGGAGCACTGGCCTGGGACTGGAACAGAGGAGTAGATGGCTGACTCACTGGCTGACTGACTGACTGAGTATTTTCTTTAGTCTATCACATGATAGGGCCATTTTAAAGGTTTCTGGAAGATCTGTGACTTAGAGTTTATTGAGAAATGCCACATTTCACAAATATTTGAGCATATAAACCCTACTGGAATAATAATAATAACAACAATAACATAACAACAACAACAACAACAATAATAATAATACATCAGAAAACAACAAATAATAATGTTAAACTTGTTAAACTAAAATGACAGAATGTCATGCAAGTGAAATATTACATACACATCTCAAATGTTTCTAAGGGAACAGCACTGCTTCAGAGTCTGGTCTCCTCATAGTCTGTGTGGTGAGTGTGATGAATAGGGCACTCTGCTGACACGGAACCCTATGAATCAACAAACAAGCAGCTTACAGGGAGAACAAACAAAAAACTCACAGTGAGAATCACTAATTCCCTTCTGACATTTACACTTTTCAGAGAACATAATGTCATCATATTTGTAATCTAGTTGCAAATTGCAATTTATACAATTTTAATATGCTTTTGGCAACCAATGAACTATAAAATAATGTAATAAAGTGGAAAAAATATTTGTTTCTACTGTCCATTTTGAAATCTATTGCTAGGACTCCATTAAGTAAAAAAAAAAAAAGTTTAATGACAACTGGATGTTCCTGCAATGAGTAATGGTGATTAATAATTGTGGTATTGCCATGTTAGAAACGTACAGATAGAAATGTAGCATACTGAAATCTAAACAATGATTTTCTAAAGTAATAACTGTGTTGTGTACATGACAGCCCTTAATGTTTACCTGACGTGTGGTGAGGCAGCAGGCAATGAGAATAACTGTGGTGTAGATGAATGCGCTGAGGATTAAAAACAGAATCTCCCATCGCATGTCTCTAACATTCCCCTCCTCCTGCTCATCATTCAAAGGTCCATCTGTGATATAAAACAAGCACATAATCCCATATCTTAAATATAACTGATAAAGTAAAGTGTGTTTTGGAATATGTCATTTTAAACCAAAAACAGCTACCTATTATTGTTAAATTCCAACTTTTGAATAGTTTTGATTGTTCAGTTGTTATTGTGTCACAAGTGCACATTCCTTCATCAGATGCCTCAATCTCAGATGTGAAGTTTTTTTGGCATAGCTGGGTCAATTCTAATCCGGTTGGAGGGGAATCGAGTTGCTCCCTGTTTATTAGGGTGTTGAAGAAACACCACTTCCTCATTTTTCATCCACATAATATGGACTATGGTGGAGTTCTGTGTCAGTTTGCTTGATATGCTACATTCAAACGTAACTGTTGCATTAGGAGATGATCTCACAACTGAAGGACTGTTGCTCTGAGCATCAGCAAATTCTGATAACAAAATTAAAATCTCTGTGAGCTGAGAAAACCACTAACATTATGTTATATTCTGTTAAAGATACCCTTTTGCTCTTATAGTTGTTGAAGTAAGTGTATTTCAAAATATTTTATTGTAAACCAAAGCAAAGTCTATATACCTGTCATAATTACTTTCCAACTTTTGAATAGTTTTGATTGTTCAGTCGTTGTTATCTTATCACAAGTGTAGAATCCTTCATCAGACTCTTAAACCTGGGATATGTTCAGTTGAGTTGGCATTGGTGGATCAACACTCATTCTGTTGGAGGGGAATCGAGTTGCCCCTAGTGTATTGCTAGGGCTCAGAAGGAACACCATTTCCTCATTTTTCTTCCAGATAAAATGCACTAGGGTCGGGTTCTGTGTCGGTTCATTTGGTATGCTGCAGTCAAACATACGGTAACTGTTGTATTAAGAGAAGATCTCACAACAGAAAGACTCAGGTCCTGAGTGTCTGAAAAAACACAAGCATCTCAGTAACCTCTGGGGCAAAACAGCAAACCAAAAGTCTGATAGCTGTGCTTCCATTATTCTGTTCTCTCTTCTCTCAAAGCAAAATTAGTCAGTTTAGCTGATAAATCCAAAAGGAAAAGCTTTTTGTTTACCAAAAGTGTGAAGAACAATGAGATGTCCAAGACTTTGCTTCATCAGTCCAGCTGCCATGGCAGAGAGTGATAGTTCCCATGCTTAGCTGAAAAACTCAAGGTTAGCTAAACCACCCCAACCAACGTCTCTCTGACACAGAGTGCTCTCTGACACAGATTGCAAAGGAACTATGTGGTCAAGCTTCAACCATCCCTGTCTGTCTACATGTAGAACATCTGTAGTTAAATGTCACCAGTTGCTAACACTGGCTTTGTTTTTATCATAATCATAATCTTACCATTTTTCAATCATACATCATACACAAAATACACATAGCTATTATTGTACAAAACTTTTTTGTCACAAACACTGTCTTTTTAAACATCAGCAAGAATACATGTGTTATTTGATAATATGACAGAGTGGACGAGGACTGGAAAAGAGGAGCACTTTCTTCAGCCTACCACAAGATGGAGCCATTTCACAGGTTTTTGGAAGGCACTTTTAAACATGCTCTGAAACTGTCAAAAGATATTTTGTGATTCTGCTGACACGGTTGGAATTAAACACACATACCATATCAGCCTTGGAAGTAAGTTCATTTGCGGTAATGTTTTTAATGTTTGAGAAAATGGAGCCACTTGATGATTCTTCCTTTAAGCCTAAAGCCCATGACTGTCCATGCATTGGTACAGTACTTTCACTGGGCTGCATGTGAGATCTTTACAAGCTTTAAGGAATGAATTTTTAAACTCATTAACTGTCTGCTAGATGAAAGAAAGAAAGAAAGAAAGAAAGAAAGAAAGAAAGAAAGAAAGAAAGAAAGAAAGAGAATGACTAAATGAATGGGTTGATCAATCCAATCATTGAGAAAAGCAACCACTCTCTCCTTACTGGTAACTTCTGCATCTTCCTTTTTCTTCTGCTATTGTGGGGTGTACTAGAGATGGACAGGAGGGGGAATACAAGAGCCTTGTGGAGGACTTTGTGGGATGGTGCAAGACCATCTACAGCTGGACACCACCAAAAGCAAGAAGCAGACCTTCAGAAGGTCTGCTCCCCCTATGCTGCCTGCCTCTGTTGACGAGGTGGATGTAGAGACGTCAGTACATACAAATACCTTGGACTACATCTTGACAAGAAACTGGTCTGCTAACACTGACACACTCTACAAGAAGGGGCAGAGCAGGCTCTATTTCCTCAGGAGGCTGGGGAAACTGGAGTCACTGACATCAGAAGCAGAAAAGAGGACTCTGAGCAGATTGATGGACAATGACCATCACCCCCTGCATAACACACTTTCCAGACAGAGAAGAATGTTTGGCAGACTCCTGTCCCTGACATTCTCAGTTGACAGGCTTAGAAAGTCCTTTGTCCCACGTGCCATAGAGCTCTACAACACCACACGGGAAGGGTGGACCTCACCTGGTCTACTTTTTACTTTTCTTTTTAATTACCCTACCCAAGCCAAGACTGGACTGGACTATTACTGGACTCTTACTGGGCTATATTAGCCCACTGCACAGACCTGACACTTTGCAATTCTTCTGTAATCCTGACACAATTCCTAACTCTCCTTATTCTCAGCTCCCATGGCATACACAGCTTACTCACAAACTAACTGGGGCACAGCAACTTTATTTACTTTCGTTTTCTCTCTCTAATACACCCCCCCCCGTCTCTCTCTCGCTTCCTTTCTGTTTGAAGTCCACACACACTGGCAGTGCACACACATTAGTTAACTAGTGTAAGTCTCCTCCTATGAACAGCCAGCCTAGGAGGCGAGCATGCAGGCGGGCGGTTGGACAAACGGGTAGTGTGCCTTTGTTGTAACGGCACACCTCCAGGGAGTGCCATGTTTGTCCTGAGTTTGCTTATGGCTGGGAGGGGCTTCAGTAATCACTCATGGTGCATGTATGTGTGTGTGTGTGTGTGTGTATGTGTGTGTGTGTGGGGGGGGGGACACAGAGTCTTGGTAGCACACTTATTACTGTCTACATCGTTATTGCTCAGCAGAGAAACTCTCTGTGCAGATGGGTGGGAGGAGAGGGGTTAGGAGAAAGCGAGAGAGGGAGCGGGTGGGAAGGGAATAAGTGAGTAAGTAAGTGTGTGTGTGTGTGTGTGTGTGTGAGAAAGAAAAAGAGAGAGAGAGAGAGAGAGAGAGATAAAAAAGATAGAGGGAATTGTATCTGCAGGCACATACTCATTCTGTGTTAGTGTGTTGTGATGGTTGTTGTTGTTGTTGCAGTACCTTACCCCTCTCTTGACACACATAATAAACCACAGATGCTTGAAACAGCATATTGCCAAAATGCCTTGCGCCAGCCTTCAGCCTTATTATCAGGCTAAAAATATTGTCTTATGTTTTCAAGCACTTCTTCACACACTCTTTGAGCAGGACTCTCTGATGCCAGAGCAGGCATCGTGAGTGACCTTTCGTAACCCTCACATTCGCCCGCTAGGCACAGCTGCTGTGTCCTTTACCCTTCAACCGACAGTGCGCAACGCTTCTCAGCATGTTTTGGAAAAACAAATTAGACAACAAGTAGGCGACACTGAGTTGCGTTTGGCTACTTGGCACGTCTTGACATGTGGTAGTAGTATTAAAAATCGGGATAATTGGAGTAGACAGGTTCAAAGCAGGGGCGGCAGCTGATAAAGTGGACATAAAAAATCAAAAGATTACAAGGCAGATCGGCTAATACAAGCTAATCTGTGGTTGCTGTTCCCTTGATATGCGCAAATGACCCAAATAACAAGTAACGCTAGAAGTGGCAGAATGCTTCAAGATGTCTCTAAACGTTTGTTCTAAGGAAATATAAACAGTCTCTATTTGATCGGTCCTGTCTGTGACGGTTCAGGGTAGGGCTTGGGGAAGGTTCACCTGCTTGAGTTCCCACAGCTCCGCGTCGTGTTCTTTCCTTTATCCAATGAGATCCTTCAAGTCATTCAGACTTCCGGACCTACGCTGCTGCTGCGGAGTAGATTTCATTTGTTAGTGCTTGCTCTACTCTAACACCGATCGTCATGAATCATGTGTGTCTTTGCTAGTCATATTGGATCACTGAAGTATCATTCTGAGTCATTTCCAACGGATACAGCAGATCACATTTAAATTCCGGAGTTGTAGTGGACATCGGCGAGAGTTGTGCTCTGTTGAATATAAGGAACTATCCCAGTGAGCGTTCAGTGTAACGTGGAGGCGTGGATGACAAAGAGAGAGATTTGAGTGGGAAAGTAAAAGCCCGTGCGCCTCGCCAAGATGGAAGAGATATTCTTTGCTTCTTTAATAGTGTTGGCAACTTTAGGTAAGCATGTTCTTCTTACGAATCGGCTATAAATATGTTTGGAATGGTATCGTTTGCAGTTTTTGGAGAAGCATTCATAAGCTATGTTGGAAGATTCGCAATCTCCTATGCGTTCGCGCCGGGTTGACTCTCTTTTGGGTTGATGACTTATAATTGTTAAGTTGAGAGATAGATATTACATTGCCTAAGACGTTTTATAAAGGTAAATAAATTATAAGATATACAGAGAAGAATGCTCTTGGAAGTCATAGCCAACCTTTAAAATAATTGCCCTGAAACTGCGTCAGTTCAGGTTTCATTAGATGATAACACCCCAACATCCCATTAAGGAAAGTTGTTCGACCAAAGGTCGTAAAACATTAATTCGAGCAACATTAGTAAAATATCTGACAGGTAGCCCACGCACTTCTGTTTAGCTGTTCAACTCTCTCTCTCTCTCTCTCTCTCTCTCTCTCTCTCTGTGTATGTGTGTGTGTGTGTGTGTGTGTGTGTGTGAGAGTGTGTGAGAGAGAGAGAGAGAGAGAGAAAGAGAGACCAACGATGTCATGAAAAAACTAACAGTTAGATATTTCCAGTATTGTTTTCCAGTTTTACTATTTGCTATATCTGGCCAGTGAGCGTTGCTATGCTGAATAGGAAAGGGAATGGCAACAAATCCATTTACCAAGCAGGTATCAGTGGCACACAGAGGAGGAGGGCTAACAATACCTGTAGTAACATTATCATATGTTGTGATTTTTTTTGTGAGTGTTTATGTGTGTGTGTGTGTGAGAGAGTATGTGACAAAAAAGAGAGCAAGGGACGCCTTAATAACTAATTCTATAGTATCCATTATCAAATATGCAAATAACACATAACACTTAACATGATGGTAGCCATGTGATGAGGTCACCCAGGTCCTACTCAGTTCTCTTAACTGAAGGTGTGGAGGTGAAGGTGTTCTTCTGTCTCTCTGTCACGCACACACACACACACACACATTGACTGTTTGTATGAAGGTGTGATTCTAGTCCAGTCTATTTACTGAACTATTCACACATTCTTTGTGTGTGTGTGTGTGTGTGTGTGTGTGTGTGTGTGTGGTTGTTAATGTGACTGAATGGAATGTGTGTCGGGTGTAATGTAAGTGAGTGTTGTGGCAGCACTGTGTTGTCACAGCTGATATGCCAGCACATGCCTCCCCACACAGGCATGCTCACAAGTATGCCATGACCCAGATCACCAGCGTCCAGAATGTCCTGGACAGATGAAACCATTGCAGTCTTTCGCAAAGTTCTTTACCTTTGTTGAGAAAGTGTACGTGAGAGTGTGTTTATGAGTGTGTGCCGACAACTCGGCTTTGATATTTTGTTTCCGAGTTTCACTTCACGTTTTTTTTTCCTCGGCTGGCTTTCTTTTTCCCACTAGCCCAGCCCTGTTACCTGTAACGCAGCCTAGTGTGAACAAGCCCTGACTTGCTCCATGTCTCTCACTCTTTTATCACTCTGTGTTTCATTTCTCCTGCTCCTCTTCTCCCTCCCTCTGTTTCTCTCTCCCATTCTCTGTGCTCACCCTCAAAATGTGTCTCAATCTGTTTTCTGTGTGCTGTATCCCCCTACACTCTGATAGAAGTCTATGCCAAGGTGCCTTAACATGGTGTATTCCAATGTCAAGCAAGGGAAGTGAGTCTTCCTGTTATCTTGCATGGCTAAGAGCTCGCCATCTTGGCAGTGCTGTGATCAACTGTCCCCTAATAAGGCCACTTTAGATGCATTTGACCATAAAAGGTGATAATAGTCAGAATGCCATGCATTGGTGTGTGTGATTGTGTTTATCTTTGCACCTGTCAGCTAGTTTAGTTGTTTAAGGTTTTTAATGTTGTGCGTGTGTGTCTGTGTGTAAGAGAGAGAGAGGGAGAGATACTTCTTCAGCCGGGATATGTTGTGTAGATTTAATGACACTAATTTCTGTCATTTTGTTTTTGAGAATTAGTCCAAAAATGTCTTGAGTGCTTTACCAGGGTTGTGTTGCATGAATGATATTGCTTAGTTTGTCCTTTTGACCTGGGACTTTTTTAGTGGCTGTGTGTGTGAGTGTGTGTGCGAGTGTGTGTGCGCGTGTGTGTGCGCGTGTGTGTGCGCGCATGCGCGTGTGTGTGTGTGCATACATGCATACATATGTACAGAGGGAGAGATACCCTGTTCCTCTGCTTCAGGCTAGTGTGGGAGACAAGACCAATTCTGCACTCACACCAGCTTTATTGTCTATGCACTCTCACTGAGTGTCTCTGAGACAGGCATGCAGCATGCAGCCCCCCCAACACAGACACACACACACACACACACACACACACACATCTGTGTCCTCCACTCTGTTACATTCACATAAGGCAGCGTTGGAAAAACGCTAGGCATGAGTGTAGAAGCTGGGAACAGTGATTGGATGAGTTGATCATTGAGTCCAGAGGGTTCGTTGACGGCAAAGATTTTACTTTCAAGTCATGCATGAAGAGACTTGATAGTCTGAATGCTGCATTGGTTTGATGTATGATGCTGCCATACTCCTCAAAGATCATGTGGAATGTGATGTATGGAAAACTCATATTTTCTGTAGTTCTTTATGAATGTAAACTCACTTTAGTTTGCAAGTTGTGAAGATTTGATTTATGAAGATGGCTACAGATGAACCGTTAAAGAACTGTTCAAAGTTCTTTATCAATATAAATTCTATTTCTCTCTCTCTCTCTTTGTTGTTTTTCAGCTCTGTGTGAGGGGAGGGTTGTAAAGGTCCCTGATGGCCCTTTGGTGCGTGTTGAGGGCCAGGCGGTGTCTATCCGTTGCAATGTCTCCAACTACGAGGGTCCCAGAGATCAGGACTTTGAGTGGAACATGATCCAAGCTGGGAAGGAATATCAGGTTGTGTCAACGTTTGACAACGACTACCCTGACCCCATCTTCAGAGACCGTGTTTCCAGTGGCGACATAAGCATCAAGAAGCTCGGTGATTCGTCAGTTGAGTTGAAAATCAAGAAGGTGCGAGCCACAGACAGTGCCATCTACCAGTGCAAGACTCCCAGCACAGACACAGTCATCAGTGGGAACTACCATGCAGATGTAGTACTCAAAGGTAAGCCTGAACCCATGGAAAATTAATGTTGGCTGGGTGCAGTGTACATTTTATCATCACCTTTAGAGACCAGGTATAAGCACCAACCCTAATATCCATCACCCATCACAGCTAGATGGATTATTTCTGTCTCGTTTGAGAAATTGGAATAATGTCTGAATCTATGTTTTGTTTTGTTATTGAGCGAATCAGACAATTGTAATGTAGTTGGCCATCTCTCTCAGCACTGGCCTCGCAGAGCTACTGATAGTGCCTGCTGTAATGCATGGCCGTGCTGAGTTAGACTGGCTTGAAGGGCCTCAAGTCTTTGCACAAAACTGAACTGAACAAAACTCCAGAATTGCTGAACCTGTGTGACTAGTTAAAACGGTTTCTCATCAACATCTCAAGTTTGATAAATGCCTCTAGTATTCCTACTCCCACATGCACACACACACATTTTTTCTAAACAGCTCCCAGCTCAACACAGCTTTTTTCTATACCCTCCCTTAGTTTGAAATTCCCCAAGGATGAGGTTATTTTTGGGTTGCTCTGAACCTTAAGCAGTTTCTGTATGCCTCCCTGTGCATCATCAGTGGGCAATTCTGTTGCTGGGAAAAAAACACAGTTTCTTCTATACAACACACCAGTAGTTAGTTTGTACACATTCAGACCAACATTCACACATACACTTTTTGCACCTTTCACCTCCTGTCTTTCACCTTCTCCTCTTTCAGACTCTCTCAGGCTTAGGAAGGGACTATTGGAAGTGGCCACAATGTTCACAAACGTATCACAATAACTGCTGGGTGTGAGGTCAAGGTTTCAACCACATTCTGCCATCTCTGTCTGATTGTTTCTTTGTCACACTTATCACATAACTCTTGAACAGATTCCCAGAAAGCTATGCACACACACACACACACCTACACCTACACACCAGAACATTAGATTAAGAGAGATACAAGTCACACTATTGAGGCTGACCTGAATCCAATTTTTTTTAAAGTTAAGTGTGTGTGTGTGCTTTCCTAGCAATTAAACCAAAAGGCCACTGTCAGATTGAAATTAAGTGTTGATATAAATCTGACAAAGTGAATATTTGTGTGTGTGTGTGTGTGTGTGTGTGTGTGTGTGTGGTGTGTGTGTGTGTGTGTGTGTGTGTGTGTGTGTGTGTGTGGTGTGTGTGTGTGTGTGTGTGTGTGTGAGTGAGAGACAGAGGAAACGTATCTTTTTCCATTAGAATGGACAATGCTACATTCCATTCCATTAGAATGCTTGTGGCTTTTGGAATTTTTACATTTCTGCAGTAGATTTGTAGTGTGGTTTGACATGAAATGGCTGATCAGATGATGGCGTTACATTGGTCATTATGGTCCAGCTGGAAGAAGGCCAGTGTGACCACTGTTAGCCGCTCTCACCACAGTCAGCAGATCTGTTAGGCTGCTGTTCTTCTGTTCTGTCTGTTCTGTTCAGTCTGTTCTTATGTTCTTTTGAGAGAACACCTCCATTGAAGGTTCTGTTTAAGTGCAGCGTTTGGCCCCTGGTCTCCATTTTAGATAAATCTATGATTCAGTAGCAGTTTTAACCACTGCTCTTTGTTATTACAGTGATAGGGGACAGCCTGAAGGTGGCGCCGTCGATCCCACAGTCTGCGGTGTCAGAAGGGAACCCGTTGGAGCTTCACTGCAATGCCACTAGATCTTTCACCGAGCACACCTCCCTATCCGTCACGTGGTCTCTCAAAAAAGGAGGCTCGTCTGTGGCGGAGATCCTGACCTTTGGCCCAGATGACAAGGTCACGGTGGGTGCCAGTTACACCCAGCGCTATTCGGATGGCGGGCTTCGGCTGGACCTGCGCGGAGGTGGGTTCTATGGGCTGGTGATATCCGGGGCCCAGCCGGAGGACCAGGGCAAGTACGTGTGCACAGCCAGAGAATGGGTGAGGCAGGCTGGAGGCACCCTGGATAAGATCATGGAGAAGAGCGAGGACATGGGGAAGGTCACTGTCAAACCTACAGGTGAGGGTGTGTTTGGAAAACTGAAAATACACTCATGTAGCTGAGGTATTTCCCCATTCAGACACGCCTGTTATTTGTATGTGTGTGTGTGTGTGTGTGTGTGTGTGTGTGTGTGTGTGTGTGTGTGTGTGAGTGTGTGTGTGAGTGTGTGTGAGACGGAGAGACAGAAGACATGAGAGACATGTACACAACAGGTCCGGAAGCTAACATATAACTTAGTCATCCCTTTGTAGGTTCTATCTTTCTAGATCCTCTACATGACAGTGTGTGTGTGTGTGTGTGTGTGTGTGTGTGTGTGTGTGTGTGCGTGTGTGTGCGCGCACGCACATAACTCAATGGTTCAGTCCAATTACACAAAGCTTAGTCATCTCTCAACAGCTCCCCACTCCGCCACAACACAGTTCATGGTCACTTAGACTTGTTGCTATGAGAGGAGCTGCTCTTTGGTTTCAGTGCTTTTGAGGCTGAGCCACACCTCACAGGCTCTGTGAGCACATCTGCTGAGTAATGGCCATGCCACATCATGCCGTGCCCTTCCCCTGGTGACGCTGGCATGTGGCATGCTTACAGGGAAGCGTGCTGAATTGCCCTAAGATCACACACACACACACACTCATTCCGCTTAGCTCTGCTCTAGCAGGCCCAGGAGCCTATGAGATCAAAGTCAGGTCAAGACAGATTCAGCCCTGACTGAACGTTTGACTCTGAACACGGAGCTCCGAACATTTCACTTTCATGTCAGTTGTGCTAGCTGCCATTCTGAATGGCTCTAACCCTGATTTGTTCTGAATCAGAAGCAAAAACATTACCTTACATGAAATCAGTGATGTGTTGTCAAGGCTAATCCCATGTCAGACTCAAGCTCTCAACCTTGAGTGGGAGAGGCAGACATGCAAGCAAGAAGCTAACATTGCTAGCATCTGTCAGTGGCTGCATCCCAATGTCTCTCCTAGGCCGAAGTCCTGAACAAGACTTGATTGACATGAATCAGCCAATCATGAAGTTGGTCCAGGGGTTTGGGGCAATTTTGGGATTTGGCTATTTGCTTATAAGGTGCTAAGAAGTGAGGTTTATGCCTGGTTACAGAAAACCTGTTTTGAGGAACAGCGCATCAGTGCAACAGATCCACTTAAATCATGCCGCTGGACCAGAATTGCCACAGATTTGGGATCAAAAGAAATGTACAACTTCCACTGTATGTCCAAGCATCCAAAACAAATTAGAAGAGAAATGACCAATGCCATAGTCTACTTCCAAGTAGAAATGGACCAAGGCACACATTCCAAGGGATGCCTATTTATGGATACCTGGAAAGCTGCAGGGTTATGAGAATAAATGAATCTAAACCTTTGAGTGCCTGCTTACAAGCAGCCTGTGAAATGGCAAGGATGTTATCGTAGACTTCTAAGTTGTTCTTGAGAGGGGATTTTGTTTGGTTTTAGTTTCTTAAGAGGTCAAGTTGCCAAGCTCAGGGATGAAACACTTAGCCAAGGGTAAACAAACAAACAGTGGAGTAGATGACGTCTGAAGCTGGTAGTCAGTGGCTAGTTTAGTTACCACAAGGTTGCACCCATGTGTGTTTTGGTCTGAAGGAGCAGCACAGCCCATAGATATCGCCATGACAAATGGCCCATATTACTGATAAGATTTATAGATGTGCTCTCTGTCTGGCTTCTAAAACACACATTCAAGGGGCTCTTTCTCATTTTCAGTCACTTTGTTTTTGGTATTTATGAACATCTATAGGATGATACTTACGGAAGATGTCTGGTGTGAATCAGTCTATAGCCTTGCTATTCACTGAGTGCTGTTGGTAGGAAAAGAACAAAACATTTGGAACAACATAGACTGAATAGCTAGCTGGGAACCAACATTAACTGAATGGGGCAGAGAAGCTCACTTTCAGTTTCATTTTCTTATTTTCCTAATTTTTTTCATTTAATGTTAGCTGCTGGTTTGCTCTTTGGTCTAACTTGTCAAAAATCTAATTTTCTCGTTCTTTTTCCAATAGGCAGTATTCAGTGACTTCAGACAGCTGGGCTATGAATTGAATCACACTGGATTTCTCTTTTAAGGCACTTATTTAAGACACTATTGAGAGGCTCTTGCAATCATGCCATGGATGCATTAATGAACCAGGCATTCTGAGCCATGACTAGTGGAACGATCATATCCTGTGTTGAGCTCAGTGGTATTGCCTTTTCTATGATTTTACCTCAGGATGTGAGTGAACTCTGACTCAAGCCTGGGGTAGAACGCTGTGTCCTGAATGCTGTGTTCTGAATGCTTGTCAGTTGATTAATTTATTCATTGTTTTACTGGGAGTAGATGAGTACAAAGAAAAGAACATCAATCCGTTTGAAGGTGCAAGCAGGCTAGATGTTTAGAAATTCCCTTTCATTTTCTTCCTGTGACCCAGCTGTTAATCAGAAGGGGAGTGAGACTGACTTAGAAAATCCTAAAGTGGCTTTTCCCCCCCAAGTGAAGGCTTGATGCCGAAGCCTGCCTTACTAATAAAGGCCTGTTTACCTCATATGTATCTGATACACAAAACATTTTTGCAGCTATTTCTTCCTATTTTTGTTACATGGCTACATCACTTTATAGCAGTCAGTGTTTCCAAATAGAATTGCTTTATAAGCAGTTTATAGACAAAGACAGACACATTCAATATTTTTTTGATCGTTTTGTTTTTCCACTCACACATACATACATGCACACACACACACACACACACACACACACACACACACCCCTCACACACTTTCGCTCTCTGTGTCACACACACACACACACACAGACACACACACACACACCCTATCTAACACTTTCCCTGTGCCCATCCTCCAGCCCAATCTCTGCTGGTTACTGTGGAGAAGAACAGCACATTAAACATGGAGGACACCCTCAACCTCACCTGCTCCGTCGCCGCGGGCAACCTCGCAGCCCTGTCCCTGGAGGTGGAGTGGCTTGTTGCGTCGGATGCGTCGGCCAGCCCGCAGCTCCTGGTCCGCATGGACCGAGATGGAACAGTCACCGGCAGCTCGGCCCAGCTGGCCATGTCGCGGGTGGCACCGGGAGACTTCCGTCTCATCGTACAGAAGGTGGAGCGCTCCAACTCGGGCTGGTACTCCTGCCGTGTGCGGGCCTGGCTACCTCAGAGCAGCAGCAAGTGGTACCAGGCTGCTGAGATAACTTCTAGCCCTGTCCAGGTTGTGGTGGCCCAGCTCAGTAAGTACCTTACCCAGACAACCACAACTCCAAATGAACATTGTTTGCGTTTGGATCAGGTCAACTTTAACATCCTTTCGTCTGTTTGCTTCTGAATTCTTCCATGTTTCTATGGAATTCTTCACGTTTCTAATTCTTCAAATGTGTCTACGTTTGCCAGTCTTGTTCTTTTGTCTCTTTGCCTTCCCCATTCTAATCTTTTGTCCAGTGAGCGGGACCTGTGCATTTTTGAATCATTGCAATCGCCATACTCACAGGGCATACTTCAGTCTAAAATCTGGGGCTGGTTTGTTTGCTGTGCTATCAGTGAAATGGTTGTGATTGTCACGGTCCGTGGCAGATTGAGTTTCCTCTTCCCACAGTTTCACCTTCGCTGCACGAGCTGCTCCCAAGTTCCGCAAACAACCCTTCTATTTGATTTTCCACAAACAGCCCACCACCATTAAGCACCACTTAGTGGGTGGCTTTGAGGGCTAATTTGATTTGCCACTAGGAGGTTAAGGAAGCTGGAGTTGGGTTTTTGGACTGTTGTCTGCTGGAAATCCCGTGTGGTTTGTTGTATAGTTTTGTTTTTTTTTTTTGTCTTGTTTTTTGCCGTCCCATTTGTGTTTGTTTGTTTGTGTGAGGTGTGTGTGTGTGTGTGTGTGTGTGTGTGTGTGTGTGTTTTCAGTTTGCAGTTCTGTGATTTGTGTACTTTGGGCTGTTGTGTATTGGAGTTGTAATGATTTTGTGTGTGTGTGTGTGTGTGTGTGTGTGTGTGCGTGCGTGCGTGCGTGTCTGTATGTGCCATGAAGGAGGGCATGACAGAGATGTGGGGCCTGAGCTGGGCTGTGAGCACACACGCGTGCGCGCACACACACACAAACACACACACACACACACACACACACACACACCTTAATCAGTGTCACTCTCGTCAGTACTGCATGCTCACACACTCCCTCTGTCTTCCCCTGTAAACACACCCCTCTCCTCTCCATGGGCCGCTCCTGTGTCAGGATGACTGACTGAAACACAAATAAGTGAAACTAGGGGAAACAATTGTGGCATCAGCACAGGGCAAGAGTGTGTGTTTGTGTTTGTGTTTGTGTTTGTGTTTGTGTTGTGGTTGTGGTTGTGCTTGTTTGCTTGTTTGCTTGTTTGTGTGTGTGTGTGAGGGAGAGGGGGTTGTGTGTGAGTCATGTTTCATAACGAACAAGTGCGCGCGTGTGTGTGTGTTGGGGGGTGGGGGGGCGGGTTGACGAACACATCTCCATCTCTGACATCACCAGCGAGCATGCTGGGAAGCCTTCTTGGGGGAGCAGGAGGCCTAGAAAACCCCCGCGGTCTCCACTGAGACTCCACGCTTGCTGTCACTCACCGTCAACAGAACAGCCTCGTTTTTTCTCTTTCCTCCCTTCTCTTTCCTTTTTTTTTCTGTGGAGAGAAGCAGAGAACCGATGGAGTCTGTGAACGTTTGGGGATTTCTGGAGTCGATCTGTCTGTGCCCTCACTCTTACAGTTATGCACTGATGGTATCTCTCTCTCTCTCCCCTCACTCTCTCTCTCTCTCTCTCCCCTGGCCTGTCAGTCTTGCCCTGATAGTATCGCTGGTCTCAATTGGCCCTCTAGCCCTCCCTCTTTCCTCTCTCTCCCCCTCCACCCCCCCCCCTCTCTCCCTCCCTCCCTCTCCCTACCCCTCTCTCTCTTTTTCTATCTCTCTCTCTCTCTCAACACGGCAGTTCAGTTGACTAAACACAGGGGCATGAGGGCAGTGATGTGTGTCTCCAAGTGTGCAAAGCAACTGGTACATGACTGGTACCAGTGCTGTTTTGTAGACTGCTATGGAAGACAACACATTGCACATTGTCATTCAGTTTGTCATTCATTTTCTCCTTTCTTTCTTTCTTTCTTTCTTTCTTTCTTTCTTTCTTTCTTTCTTTCTTTCTTTCTTTCTTTCTTTCTTTCTTTCTCTCTCTCTCTCTCTCTCTCTCTCTCTCTCTCCCCTCTCCCTCCCTCCCTCCCTCCCTCTCCTCCCTCCTCTCTCTCTCCCTCCCCCTCCCTCTCTCTATCTGTGGCTCTGGATAATATTCAGGCTCCACTATATTCAGTTTGTGGTGGGCTCCAGGGTGCCGTGCTGCATAGTTTTTCATCAGTGAGAGAGAGAGAGAGAGGAAGCCTCTCTACTGTGCCACTTTCCACTGTAATTGGCCCTCATTGTCCTAATTAATGTTCAGCTGAAATTAGCTTTCGTCTTTCTGGTTTTTAGGTCCTCGAACACACACGGGCAATTTGTTACACAGTTTTACGGTTCTCTTCTATGTGCACTGTCTCTTTCTCTTTCTCTTTCTCTCTCTCTCTCTCTCTCTCTTTCTCTTGTCTGTTGAAATTAGTCTTTACATCTCCGTTTTTAGGTCTTCGAATCCTCCCTTGCCATTTCTCTTTGTCTCCTGAGTGTTTTCCCTCCCTCTTTGACATGGGTGCACTTTGTATTCTACCCAGTTCAGGGCTGGGTGAAAGGGGATCTTGGAATCTCCCTGTTTTCACTCAAGCACTGACTGATTTGTTATGTGCTGCTGGCTGCTTTCATGGCTAAGCCCCACGTAGATGGATTGAGCTGGAGCCAGGACTGGAGCCTGTGGCCTGCTGGGTCTGGTCAGGGGCACATCTCACATCTCACAGATGCACACAGCTGCTGTTGAGGCGAGTGTGTGTAGGGAAAGGGACAGAAAGATGGGAGAGGAAGGGAAAGACTATATGCGTGTGTGTCTGTGTGTGTGTGTGTGTGCGCGCGCATGTGTCTATCCATGTGTGTCTGTGTGTTTGTGCGTGAGAGGAGTGAAAAAAAAGAAAGAGATGAAAGTGTGAAACACAATGTGCTCTCCCATGCCATATCATATAAGCATAGTCTTGTATTTCTACTATGTTATGGCCATGCTAAGAGACGTGTGTGGCAGTGGTGGGTGGAGGTAAATGGGTGGTGTGTGTGGAGTGTTGGTCGAGCTCCAGGGCATCTGATGGCAGAGTTTGATGCCTGAGAAAGCTGTGGGAGTCTGTTATGGAGAGGAGAAAGTAATTAGGTTTGCTTTTGTTAGCAATGAATGATGCAGCATTAAAGGCAACTGTTTGACCTTGATAGATTTATGAGCTCGGCTAAGTGGCCCTGTGTAGTTTCTCCAGAGACTTTTGTTGCTCTTTCTACCCCCTTAAAAGGGAGACCTTCTCTCTCAGTTGGCTTTTTCCTCTGGTTGTGGTCCGTTTTATCCTCTCTGTGTATGAATGTGACATGAGTGTTTCCCAGGTGTGTCCCATTTACTCTAACAAAGCTGCGACTAAAAGCAGTGAGTAGCTACCCTCCTCTCTCCTGGGATCCAAACATAACGTCTCACTATTGCCTACTCTTTCTGTGCAGCTGTCTAATAAAGGCACATCATGCTGGAAAGAAAACAAGAACACAAGAGAGGCACGAAAGACTACAATGGAAAAAGGGGAGGGGTGAGGGGGGGGACCCAGCCGGGCACCAATTACCTCAAGCATTCTCTTACAACCTCAAGCATTTTCTCGCAGCCTCAATGCTGATCCATTCTAGTTTTCCAGGGAGTGGTGGTTTGGAAGCTGAATGAATGAAATGAAAAAGTTCCTCTTGTGTCATGTTGCTAACACAATGCTAATCCCTTCTCCCTCAGGTTTGCACAGCCAGCTAGCCAGCCAACTAGCAGCTCTGCTTTCTCTTTTCCTGGTTAGTCCTTTGCATTCCTTTAGCACTATGGCCTTTTTGTGAGACCCAGTAGTGGAAAGTACTTGAACTTTGAAACAAAAAAAGACTATTTCAGAGACTATAAAGAGTCAGTGATAGAAGTCCTGGCAAGAGCATGTTTCCCATGAAGCCTGTAAGACGTTGTTGTTGTGTTAGTTAAAATGTCTCTGAGCTAGAGTCTCTCATGTCTTCACATGCATCATCCAAAAGACACTGACTATGCCTGACTTTTGAAGTCCCTGACATTTACAGTTGAAAAATAGTTTGTGATCTCGGCTAACTTTGTTGCATCAAGACACAAGTGCAGGGTTGTTGTCTCTGCCTGTTGTTTTTATGGAATTGAATTGAGCAAAAGGCTTTGCTTGATCTGCATAACCCAATCATATGGCAAGGGAATTGTCTATCCCAATTAGTCAGTCTCTTTTAAGTTTGTACAGTGAACGAACGAACACACTCTCTTCTGCACCGAAGGCATGCGTTGTTTTTTTCACCCCATGAAAAATTACTCATCTTTTTCTCTCTAATCTTGGTAGTCTATCTGCGGAAGTGCAGTGCCAGGCTGGGATGATGGTTTAATCATGACCAGGCATTGGGAGCTTTTACTGACATTCTCTCTTCCTCTTTACGGGCCCATAAAGAAACTTTGCCCTTTTGAAGGCTGAGTTCCCCTCAAAGGCCAGCGGGGTGAAAGGTTAATGAGGTCGGTTGCTCTTCTGAAGCACAGTGGCTGCTGTTCATGAGCCTCCCCCCCAAAGGTGCTGCTAATGCATCTCTCCTCTCCTCTCCTCTCCTCTCCTCTCCTCTCCTCTCCTCTCCTCTCCTCTCCTCTCCTCTCCTCTCCTCTCCTCTCCTCTCCTCTCCTCTCCTCTCCTCTCCTCTCCTCTCCTCTCCTCTCCTCTCCTCTCCTCTCCGTATGACTGTATCTGATCAGGGTTGGAGAAGTTGGTTGTGTTTGTAGAGACAGATTCTGGAAATGCTGCTCAATAACAGGTGTGTGTGTTTTCTGGGGGCAGCTGTGGCCAGGGCTTGTGTGTGTGTGTGTGTGTGTGTATGGTGGGGGCAGGGGATACAGAGAGAGAAATAAAGAGAGAGACAGTGAATGTGTGAATATTTGTTTGACTCAGTTGCTACAGGCGACAAAGGACATGACCACAGAACCCATGAAACCCACCTTGGCACACACACTCTGAGTTAATACAGTGTGTGTGCGTGTTTGTGAGAGAGCCAGTGTGAGACAAAACAATGACAGCTGTGAGCAAGGCTGTGCTGGGGTAACGGGGCTTTTGGAATGTAAATTCTAAACATCACCAGGAAGGCCTAGAGAGCCTAATGAAGGCTGAGTCTCCTATAGTCTCAGCTGTCAAACCACTGTTCCTCCCACCCCCCATCCCCCACCGACCCCCATTCCCCCTGTGCACCCCCATGTGTGGAGCAGGGGAGCACTGAGGGAGCTGGGCCTGTCTGCAGTGCCATTGCTCTGGCTTTAAATAGATGCTAATGAGATGTGCACTCTGCTGTGATAACGGCGAATGACACTCCACTCCGCACATTCAACCGTCACTGGCACTCGTGGGGAAATGAAAGAGAACGTTATCTCCATCTCCATCCCTCTTTCTATTATCTCTCTTTCTTTCAGGTCTCTGCCTTTCCTTTCTCCCTTTCTTCCTCCGCTCCCGTTTCCTCACGCTCCCTCTCCTCCTTTTTCTTGCATAGCAGTTTCAATATGTTCTCACCCCTCGCCGCCTTTGACCTCATGCTTTTTCTAGCCTGTTTCCATCTCTTCCTCTAACAGTTGTATGTGCTCTCTCTCTCTCACTCTCTCTCTGTGCCCCCTTTCTTAGAGCCGGAGTTTATGGTCACCCTCAATGCTGCTGTGAACCCACAGTTCACCTATGATCCCACAGAGTTCCACTGTGAGGTTGCTAATATCCTCCACCTCCGCAACGGGCGCCTAGGGGTTAGCTGGCACTATTCCGACGCCCTGCCTGGTGATGTTTCTGGCACTTCAGAAACCATCGCCACATTAAACGAGCATGGGGCTCTTGTTCCCGGCACGGCCTACCAGAAGCGTCTGGAGTCGGGGGACATCGGCCTCAGCCGTGGGGAGCCAAACGTCTTCAAGCTGAGGATTCTCCGTACACGAACCCAGGATATGGGGTCCTACACCTGTAGTGTCACCGCCTGGACCCCTACCAGACAAGGGGGCTGGGATCAGGCCAAGGTGGTCCCCTCCACACCAGTCAAAGTCCAGTGGAGCTCAAAGAGTAAGTGGGAGTGTTTTTTTTTTTTTTTTTCCTTAGGTTGGTTGTTTTTACTTTTTCATTTATTTATTTATTTATTTTTCTTGCTTGGTGTTCTGTGTGGCCATATTAGGGTGAAGATAAGTGTATGTGTGTGATTTTTAATTTGGAAGCTATTTTTAGCCACAGGCCTGTTTTTCCTTTCAAGGTCAGTTTTTGGACACATTTTGTTTAGTTGCATCCATGTTATTTCTAGGTCATGCATCAGTATGCACACACTAGGTTTATGCTCAGTGGGAAGGATTTTTTCATTTCGGTTCAGTAAAGGTTTTTTTTTTATTATTTTAATGTTTTTTCTTGAAGTAGAAATTCAGTTCCTTGTGCTCCTACTGAGCTTATTTCATTCCTAAGCATGCATACATTTCTGCTGTCAGAATATATTGTTGTGCACTGCCTCTTATATAATAGGAAAATGTTGCAGTGAATTGTGTCTCATCAGTGTATTATTGGAACATATTAGTTTACAGGCCCTACAGTCTCAATCGAGTCAAATTTCTTAATTTCTGCTTCCTCCCAGACAGTAGGAAAACAACTTCCCTTTTTATTTAGTTCTGTCTTCCTCTTTGTGGCTTTGAAAACAAATACTGGCTCTATATTAAGCCACCAGTCAAACAGTGTAATAAAACTTGCCAGTAAATGGCATTTAATAAAGACTCTGACTCGTATTGTGATGATTTTTGGTAAGCCAGACTGAACCCCCAAAATAACTATAACTCTAGCTCTTGGCTTGGAGTAAAGAGGATCTTTCTAGAATCCAAGCAGTTCTCTCTCCATCATGTATAGCGTGCCAAGTGTATCTGTAGTCCCACTGTTTGACTGGCCAGAGAGCCAGCAGCCACAGAGTGGGCTTAGGACAGACAGAAGAGTGATGATGACGTGCGCCTGTTCATGACTCACATGCGCCATCACTGATGACATGCCAAGAGCCTAACTGTCTCTAATTATGGACATTATGAAAATCCCCTTCATTGTCATGAGTGGTGCATCTCACAGTGGCTCCACTCTATCAGTGGTTGTTCGCCTCTGTTGGAGGCTCAGACCTAAAGCCTCCAGAGCACACCAGTGGAGCTCTTGTGCAACCACACTGGAGGATTGATGTGTTCTCTTAATCTCTCCTTTGTGCTTGAACTGACGTATGGGTGCACGCAAAAAGCCTGAGCCAGGCAGGTAATGCGGTGAACCATACAGTCTGGACAGCAATGATCACAAGTCACTACATTAAGTTGTTTAACAAACACAACTCAAGCTGTCGAACAGCTGATGGCTGCTTATGGTTGTTTGTCTTGGTCCCAGAAACACAGGAGTATTTATGATGTATAGATCTGTGGGTGGCCTTAGGGAAAGACTCCTTCCTCTGTTTCATCAGTTCAAATGTGTCAGTGGATGTAATTACAACACGTCTTTTAGTTTGAACAGATGCATCGTCAACACAGCTTCTAGTATGACATAGGCATGACATTTGTTGGTTATTTTGAGGTATTGGCATAGTCACTGACCAGTTTAAAAGGAACTATGTCCTCTTAGTAAATTCCTTGCAGAAAGGAACTCTTTACTGTGATGCTGAAATCTGTGGAGATGCGATGTCTTCAGAGACGGGGCTTCTAGACATGGCATCAGCATATATTGATTGAGGCAGCCAATTATCCATCTTTGTATGGACAACCATGGTGTGGAATGCAACAACATATAATTAGACTCCATAGTTGAGTGATCGGTCATTAGGAGAGGGCTTCGTTAGCAGGCAACACATTCCTCTCCCTCATCCTCCTGATAATCCTTTATTGATCAGACTGATGGGTGATCTGTTAGGAGACAAGGGCCATCGGCAGACAATTTCCCACATGTAACTAAATGAAAAGTCTCTAGATAAGGGTCACTTTCCAGGGTCACCTTTGTTCCTGTGATCTACATTGCAGGTAATTGATGGCTCATTTGTTTATCACAGTGATTGATCTGTGTTCTCATGCCTTCTCTGTTAGCCCCAATTGTCAGTGTGGTGGCCCACCGGATCCGTGAGGCGTCCAGCGCCGGTTCCACCTTCGAGATGAGCTGTCGTGTAACAGGCCAGAATCTGCAGAACCCCGGCTACTCTGTGCTGGTGCGAACGGAGAAGCAGGCCGGCGCAACGTCCCGCAAGATCCTGTCCCTGAGTGCCGACTCGGTTCTGCAGCTGGAGGAGTGGACGGAACCGGGCCGTGTGGACAGTGTGGCGCTGGAGAAGACGGGTCCACTGGAGTACCGGTTCCGCCTGTATGATGCCCAGCTCAGCGACCGCGGGCTGTACTACTGCGAGGTCACCGCCTGGACCCGGGAGCAGGGAGGGTCTGGTTCTGGCTCTGCCTCTGGAACCACAGGAGGAGGGGACTGGACCCGGGTGGTCAGCGCGAGTCCAACAAGATCCACATCTCCTTTGAAGACAAAGGTGCAGTCACGGAACCCTTTATTTACACTTCATCACTTAGCACTTAACAGCTAATGCTAATAAAATATTTTTGTATTTTTAAGAGCCAAAACCCAAGAATTTTACTGTCTTGTACTTGGAAACTGAATTGTAATACAGCAATGTTGAATCTGTGATCTCCGCTCTGAAAGTGCTTTCACTTCAGTGGCTGCCTCTCCCTCTTTGCTGGTAGAGGAAGGAAGTACTGTCCTATTTGAATGTTAGAGTAGTATAATTTTGAAAAGAAGAAAGAGACTATTGTCAGCTCTGTAGGTGTGATAGTGTGTGCATGTGTGTGAAAGAGCTTATGGCAGTATGTGAATGTGAAAAAGAGAAATGAGCTCAGAGAAGTATGTGTGTGTGTGTGTTTGTGTGTCAGTGTGAGAGATTGTTTAACAGAGGGGTTTTGTGTTGCTGTATATCAGTCCATGTGCCCATGCCAAATTCGCACAGACATTTCTGAATGTGAAGCCTTACAGAGTCCCATGGCTTCAGTCCAAACCCCTGACCCTACTCCCCTTCCACCACCTCCCCTCTCTCTCTGTATCTTTCTCCCCCCGCTGGATGACTGGCCCAGTAAAGTGGATCCCTCGGGGCAGATTCCTCTCGTCCACCACCACCGGCATGTTACTGCTGCCGCTGCTGACTCTGGTCATTCTCCACTGGACCACAGGCAGGGGTGCGGGTGGGGGACTAGCGGAGGAGGTTTGGGTGGTAAAAGCTGTTAATCGCTGGGGAGAGGGGATTGGAAGGTCTGTTAGGTGTGTATTAGTGTGTGTGTGTGTGTGTGTGTGTTGGGGGGTGGGGGTGGGGGGGCAGGGAGGAGAGTTCTTTTGTATGTGCTCAGATTGACCTTGTTGCCTTGATGGGGGAGTCTGCTTGTTTTTGTGCTAGTTTCACTGTGGGCTGGGGGGGACGGACATGGCCCCCCACTCAACAACAAGAGATACTCCAGGATGTTCCGGGCAACAATTAGTACTGCCAATTAGTACTTAGTCTCTTAACGCAGAGGACCTGGATGAACGCCTCACAATCCCCAAAGAGATAGCAAGGGAACGAGGACTGTAAGAAAGAAAGAGAGGGGGCAAGAGAGGGAGAGAGAGAGAGAGAAGAGGAAGAAGAGAGAGAAAAAGAGATTGAGAGAGAGATGTGGGATTCTCAAGGCTGGACAACCCCGGATGATTCCCACCACTGGTGCAATTGTAGCCCCCCACCCCTCTACCCCTACTGCTGAGAGCACACACTGTTTCTATGGTCACCAGGGCCTGACCGCTTAAGTACCCTGGGAAGGAGAGAGAGGGTGGTCAAAGCAAGACACAGGCATGAGTGGAGGGAGGGAAAGAGAGCAGGATGAGGGAGAGAATACCATGACTCTAAATCTTTCTCTCTTGTGTGTGTGTGTGTGTGTGTGTGTGTGTGTGTGTGTGTGTGTGTGTCGTTTCACAGGTCCGGTGTTCAATGTGTCCATTCATGCAGACAAGCATAGGGTGACTCCAGGAGAAACGGCCAGACTCCAGTGTGTCATTACTGTCCAAGGGGCTTCTCCCAACAGAGGCAAGTTTACACACGCGCACACACACACACACACACACACAGAGTTCAGAGTGACATCCGCATGCAAGCTATACAATCCTCACTAACATGTTAGCGGTTAATACTCTCTTGCAGGGGTTGACAGTGGTTCATCACACATGTATTTCACATAAGATGCACAGTCTCTTATGATATACAGCCTGTGCTTGAGCCGAACTGACTTTGTCCTTTACAGTGCTTTAGTTCCTGCTTCAAGGACATGTGTTATATAATAGATTAATGAACTAGGCCGTTGGATTAGAATTTGTTTTTAGAGGTGCTGCCTACTCCTGCAGACTTATTTAGGCGCCCATCTTAATGAGACCTTTCCCAAATGGGGATGTATGCCTTTCCAGTGTCTCGAACATGATTCATGAGTCACTCTTCGCTCTCCTCCTCCTCCTCCACCTCCTCCTTCTCCTGCTTTTGTCCACGGGGAGCCATACCGTAGATGGTCCGCCGTCTTGCTGTGTTGTCTGACTCATTGAAGTTATTTCTCCCTGAGATGTACTGTAAACCATCCTCTTGGCTCATAGAGTTCTCGATCAACCCCTCGCCAGCTTGAGAAAGAGACGCAGTTATGCCAACACAAGGCCTCAGCCTCGGCCCGTTTGGTCTGTTTTTGTTTCCTTATCATGCCAACTTCCCGACGGCTCAGGGCAGCGGGCCCACCCCACCCCACTTGGTTCCTCTCTGCCTAGCCCGTTCACTGTGCTCCCCATCCAGCTCTAGTCTGGAATGTCACGCAAGGTTATCTTCCTTGATTGAGCCGGTGACGTCATGCCCCTTCAGTTCATGTTGTATTTCCATGGCAACATTTGTGTAGGGGGGTTCTGTCGTTGATAAGTTTGTTAGTTTTGACTAGCAATGGATGGGTGTGATTTCCTCAGTAATTTAGCAGACATTGTGTTTGAGCTTTGAGGGTGATGAAAGAACAGCAAACACATCCAGATCCATCAGCACCATGTGTCTCCACAGCACACAGCTCCCCTGCCCATGTTTAGTAGCCCTTGCGTCTCATCAGATAGTGAGCCCCTAACAGCGCCCGTCTGAGATAAAGTTGTGATTGTGTTGGAGAAGTCTTTGTAATAGCAGGGGTGAGTGTTGGTGTTTGATAAGGTCTCCTATTTCTTTCCATAGTGTCAAAACTAGTGGCATCTGTCTGTGCTGGTATTTGCCAGGGTTGTTGTGTGTATCTGTGTCTGAGTGAGGTGAGGTGAGTTGAGTGAGTGAGTGTGAGTGAGTGGGTGAGTGAGGTGAGGAGTGAGTGAGTGGGTGAGTGAGGTGAATGAGTGAGGTGAGGTGAATGAGTGAGTGAGTGAGTGAGTGGTGAGTGAGTGAGGTGAATGAGTGAGGTGAGTGAGTGGTGAGTGAGGTGAGTGAGTGATGAGTGAGGTGAATGAGTGAGGTGAGTGAGTGAGTGAGGTGGGTGAGTGAGTGAGGTGAGTGAGGTGAATGAGTGAGGTGAGTGAGTGAGTGAGTGGGTGAGTGAGTGAGGTGAATGAGTGAGGTGAGTGAGTGAGTGAGTGGGTGAGTGAGGTGAATGAGTGAGTGAGTAAGTGAGTGAGGCTAATGCAATGGTGATTTTCCTTGGAAGCCATGCAGAGGCGTCACCAAGGAACAGCTGGAAAGCAGCAACAGCTGATGTGTGGTTTTGCCTGTTTCTGATTGGGTGGTCAGGTTGTGGGTTTGGAAAGGATTAGTGACAGATTAGTGAATGCACACACACACACACACACACACACACACACACACAGAGAAACTCAATATCATACAAAGGCTCAGTCATAACTATGCACCAAAGCATGCACACTTGGCCAATTACATGCAAATGGAAATGCTTTTGCACACATACACATTCTCACAAATCTACATCCAACACACACACACACACAGACACACACATTCTCACACGTACCACATTATTACTCTGGAATGTTGAGCTGGGGCACATAAAAAAGTTAATGTGTGTTTAAGAGTGCATGAGTTCCCCCACCTCCTCTCCGTCTCAAGTCCTGCTGTCCACACATGCCTGGAGCTGATAAGAGAAGAGTGGACGGAGGTGTTTACTCTCGGCCTGCCGGGGGCCGCCGCCATGTTGGCCATAGATCCAACTTCAAAGAGAGGGACATGCCCACTCCACTTCAGGTTTTCACAAGATCTGCTTCTGGGCTACTTCTGTCAGGCCTCTGCTATGCTATATTAGCCAATCCTATACTATATTAGCCTCTACTATGTTATATTAGCCAATTCTATACTATATTAGCCTCTACTATGCTATATTAGCCAATTCTATACTATATTAGCCTCTACTATGTTATATTAGCCAATTCTATACTATATTAGCCTCTACTATGCTATATTAGCCAATTCTATACTATATTAGCCTCTACTATGCTATATTAGCCAATTCTGTTCAGTTCTGTTTATGTGCTTATGGTATTCAGCTGCCACTTTTGTCCAAAGCGTACTCAGGAACATATTCAGCAACACCCCCAATGTCAGGTGTTTTTGCTGGAGCTTACCTAAATTAAAAAAGTAGCATGTTCTGCCTACACAATTTGAGGCTCTGGAATGTGGTAAAAATGTTACAGTAAAAAATATATGCAAATATATGATGTATGTATAGTTAATATAATGTACACTAGACTGTAGAAGTATTGTCTTCCTAATGTATCCTCTAAAGGGATATGTGTGTATTGTTCTGCAGTATTCTTCTCTACTGGAGTGTCTTCCATGCTCTTTGGATTGCTGTCATACAGGGGTGGTACTGGACTGATTGTGATTGACACTAATTTACAAGGCTGAACTAGTCTGTCAAGTAAACAAACCACTCAGCTTTCATTTCCTTTCCTCTGTTGGCTTGGTGTGTGTGTGTGTGTGTGTGTGTGTGTGTGTGTGTGTGTTTGCGTGTGTGTGTGTGTGTGTGTGTTAGTGTGTGTGTCTGTGTGTGTAGTGGTGTTGCAAGCACTTTTGTGTTCTAAGAGAGAGTAACCTGAGACTCAGGGACATTGTTCCATGAATTGTCTTTCATGTACAAAGTGTTTTTGTGTGTGTGTGTGTGTGTGTGTGTGTGTGTGTGTGTGTGTGTGTGTGTGTGTGTGTGTGTGGATGTGGTGTTGTTTCAAGCACTGTTTAGTTCTAAGAAAGAGTAACCTGAGGCTTTGAGACATTGTTCCATGTGCTGTCCTTCATGTACAGAGTGTGTGTATGTGTATGTGTATATGTGTGTGTGTGTGTGTGTGTGTGTGTGTGTGTGTGTGTGTGTGTGTCACCACCCATACTCACCGATGTGGTGAGACATTGAGTAATGCCTGACTCTGCAGGGGCAGTGTTAAGCTCTGCCTTATTCCTGAATCTGTGGCCTCAGGCTCTACTGCTTAGCCAACCTGAGGACAAGTCCATGCTGGAGCAGTGTGAACATTAACTGGGATGCGTGTGTGTGTGTGAGAGAGAGTGAGAGATACAGTGTGTGTGTGTAGGATAGACAGAGAATGTGTGCGTGTGTGTGTGTTTGTGTGTGTGTCGGATGTGTGAGACTAAATGTGTGTATGCGCACCGGAGATCCTGTTTAGTCATGCTGAATACTTAAAAGCCCTTAATGATGAAAGTTGTTCAATTGTAATGCAATCTTTCCCTCATCCCAAGAACCAATCAGTACACTCATTCTTTTTTCTTCTTTGGCTCTTCATGTTCAGCTTGTTCTCGGTCCCTCCAAAAGACTCTAATGAAGCTCAGTCCCATAAATCATGAACACTCACCTCCTGCACAGCTCATCTACTAGGCACAGTGTGCTCCTGCTCCTGGAGACAACACTCTGTGTCTTACCTAGCCTCCTCTGCCTTAAAGGAGGAATCCTGTGTGAATCAAGCTATAGCCCTCTTGCTTGAAATCATTGGGTGTAGTCTGTAACTGAATGGAAAAGTGAGGTTCTGTGCCCCATTCAGGTAGCGGTCAGTTCACATGTTGTATCAAATTTTCTCATTCTTTCTCCTCCTGAAAGCACTCTGTGACCGTGAAGAACAGAGCTATGGATTGATTCACATGGGATTACTGATCAGCTAGCAGCAGCATTGAATGCATGTATGTTAGATTCCCAGGGAATGCATTATGGGATATAAACTCTGCTTGCTGGGTTCTTGAGCTGAAAGGTGAAAGGTGTAACCAAGGGGAGTGCTTTATGAGATATTACAGAGTGAAGAGTGAAAGGTGTAACCAAGGGGAGTGCTTTATGAGATATTATAGAGTGAAGAGTGAAAGGTGTAACCAAGGGGAGTGCTTTATGAGATATTACAGAGTGCTGCTGGACTGGGCTGTACTTGTGCAGATGAACATTTCCATACACGACTTAATGGGCGAGCAGCAGAGAAGCTGAACCTAATTGCCCTTCCCTTGAGTTTCCATACACTAGATGAGCGTGCAGTATCAGACACCTTGTGTCTGTTCAGCTTGTTATATTAGCCCACACTGTGTACAAACTGATTGGAATGGGGGGGTGGGGGAAGCATGTAGCTCTGTGGCCACCCCAAGGCACTGATTTTATCGGATGCTCAGGTTCATCGAAAGCATCCGCTCCCTACAGCCTGCTGGGACCCCAGCCCTTTGATGCTGTCGCCGTGGCAACAACTCCTCATTTTCCTGCACCCAGACCCCCACCCCCCCGTATACACACTCCCACTCCCACATACACACTACCAACACACACACACACACACACACACACCCCGCCCCTGCACCACCCTCCCCACCACGCAACAGCCCATTAGCCTGGCGAAGCACCGTGCTCGTGGAGAATTCATCACATCTTGCTAGTTCCGGGAAAACAGACTTGCTTAGAAGAACTGCTGAGAAGGACCCCCATGTAAAATGGTTTGTGTGAAGTTTGTGTGGTGGTGTTTAAAAAAACTGAATAATCTATAATTCATATGCGTTGTCAGCCATGTTGTGGGTGAAGTGTGTGTTGCTCCACTTAGCTCTTATCTTTTTGGGGGAGTGACAGGGATAGTTATGCTTCTATTTTTCTCACTCCCGCTAAGGTTAGCCCCGAGCATGAGAACAGTACAAAAGCCAGGCGAAGTCATGGCGGCATGCCAGTGACCTCCGGCCCCCAGTCCCATCAACTCTCTGCTGCGGTAGTGGTTTATGATTGTCCATAACGAACTGGACATCGACTCCTCTGCCCTACATGAACTGTGAGAGAGGGAGTGAACAGGAACTAGGAAACTTTCTTTCACTCACTCATTTTTCTTTCTCTTTTTGTCTCTCTCTCTCTCTCTTGCTCTCTCTCTCTCTGTACTCTTTGATCTGATCTGTCAGACCTCATCTCTGGCTGTGGGGGGCAGAATTAGCCCAAATTAGGCCAGATCTATCCAGAGTGTGACCGCTCATCCCTTCTCTTCAGTCTCACACACAGACACAGGCGCACACACACACCACACACACTCATACTCATGTAAGGCCCAGTCTTATATTCAGCTGTGTGTTCGCTTGTTCACCTTCCACTGTTCTGAAGTGGATCATTAATCCCAAATAGACCCTTTGTGTCAGTCTGTGCTGAATGCTGATGGAGAAGTTGTCTAAGAGAACACATTTCAGTGCATTTCAGAGAGGGTTACTGCTGCTGCTCTTTGGATGGATTTGAAGTTGTGCGTTTGTGTGTGTGTGTTTTTGTGTGTGCGTTTGTGCGTGCGTGTGTGTGTGTGTGTGTGTGCATGTGTGTGTGTGCGTGTGTGTGTGCATGTGTGTGTTTATGTGTGTTCAGTACGGAATCGGCCCAGTGCTAGATGGAGACTCAGCCAATGTAGAGGGAGTGATGTCTCCCAGGCCTGTCTGGTCTCTTTAGCAGGCTCTTAGGGCAGGAACACAGCCCTCATTTATTCATGCTTATTGAACTGGGCTGACCTACGTCTGAGAATTCCTCTAGGTGCCACTTGATGTGCGTGTGTGTGTGTGTGTGTGTGTGTGTGTGTGTGTGTGTGTGTGTGTGTGTGTGGTGTGTGTGTGTGTGTGTGTGTGTGTGTGCGTGCTTGTCTATATGTGTGCATGGGCTTGTTGAATTTATGTTTGATTTTTTTGTATGCAGCAGTCTATACAGGGGTTTTTGTGTGTGTGTGTGTGTGTGTGTGTGTGTGTGTGTGTGTGTGTGTGTGTGTGTGTGTGTGTGTGTGTGTGCGCATGTGGACAGGGTTGTCTGTGAAATTGTGGTACACTTTCATGTGAGAGAGTGTGTGTGCGTAGGTATGACTGAGAGGAACTATGGTGTCTGCTGTCAGGTTAGCCTCTGGCTCTTCATCTGGATTCCTGTCATACTGAGGCAGAGCTATGGACAAGTAGCAGCCTGCCTCTCTCTCTCTCTCTCTCTCTCTCTCTCTCTCTGCCCCTCCCTTTAACTACACCTCTACAGCCTCGAACACACACCTCCCTGCATTCCTCTGTACTCAGAAAGTTCTAGAAGAATGTCATTTGTGTTTGTTGTCTGGAAAGCCTTGTTGTGGCACATTAAGCCCATGGTGTCGCACAACAAAACGGACATAGAAGCAGATATGTCAAAACATCATGATAATCATGTGATTTAAACATACATACATACACACACACACACACACACACACGCACACACACACAGATGTAACATAAGGTCTTTTTGTCTCTCAGGTGACGTGTCATTTGAGGTGCAGTGGTACCAGTCCCCTGTGCAGGCTCTGGAGAATGGCGGTGCCGAGCCCTTGGTGAGCATGGACCGCTGGGGTGTGGTGCGCAAGAGCGCAGCGGTAGCCAATCTGTCGGTGGACTACAGCCTGGAGCGCAGCGAGCCGCACACCTTCACACTGAGCGTGCACAGCACAGCTGACACCTCTGCTGGAGAGTACCACTGCGTGGCCACGCCCTGGCTGCTGGCGCCCTCCTCAGGCTCCTGGAGTAAAGGCACCCAGCTCACCTCCCAGTCCGTGTTCCTCTCCATCAGACTGGCATGTGAGTCTGGAAACACGTGTGTGTGTGGTGTGTGTGTGTGTGTGTGGTGTGTGTGTGTCAGGCTTGCACCTGTGTACATTTCTTTCTCTCTTTCTTTCTTTCTTTTTCTTTCTTTCTTTCTTTCATTCTTTTTTCTATTCTAGATTTTTGACTTGGGCTTAACTCCTAATCCTTAGTGTGTGGTGTGCTTCAGTGTGGTGCATGCATTTGCCCTCCTTTGTGTGTGTTTGTGCGTGTGTGTGTGTGTATGTTTGTATGTATGTATGTATGTATGTATGTATGTATGTATATATATATATAATGTGTGTGTGAATGTGTATGTAACTCTTATCTCCTGTGTGTGTGTGTGTGTGTGTGTGTGTGTGTGTGTGTGTGTGTGTGTGTGTGCGTGCGTGTGTTTCAGTGTGGGACTCCCTGCGTTTCCCGCTGCTGTATGGTGTGGGGGCCTCAGTGGCCGTGGGCCTGCTGTCTATTGTGCTGGGCATCGTCTGCGCCCAGTGCTGCTGCCGCCACGCCCTGCACACGCAGCGCTCCTCCAACAAGCTCATGGAGATGGAGATGGACTGACTAACCGCCCCACCCTTCCCGCCGCTCCGACGCGCCTTCAACGGGCGCTCGGCGCGAGATCGGGACCGGGATCGAGATCGGGATCGAGATGCGGATGCCGGATTCCCCCCTTCTCCCCGCTCACCACTGACTCGTTCCCGTCAATGTGACCTTCCACCACCACACAGACACGCCACAGTCTCTCTCACTCCAAGCTTTTGTGACCTGTGTACAAAGACACACACACACACACACACACACACGCACACACACACAGTGTCCTGGAGACAGAGGACTGGCATGGACATTTTTGTCAGGTTATGTACCAGGAAGCTTTTTACTCAAGGCTGCGCCTCAAAGCCTCGGAGACTGAGAGAAATAGTTCAAGGCTGTGTGTGTGTGTGTGTGTGTGTGTGTGTTTTTGTGTTTTAATAGACAATAGTGTATTCTCTATGCGCGTGTGTTATGTGTTCCAAAAGGGCACTTATTGCGAGAGACTTCCCATCAAAGATTTTGTCTTGTTTTTGCGCGTGTGTGTGTGTGTGTGTGTGTGTGTTGTGTGTGTGTGTGTGTGGTGTGTGGTGTGTGTGTGTGTGTGTGTGTGTGTGTGTGTGTGTGTGTGTGTGTGGAGGGTAGGCAAGGGTCAGTCCACTCTGTGATAGGCTGATGCTGAACTGACCAATGATGCACTTCTCTCAGGAAAACTTCACCAGCAGAGGCTCTGTGCAAACACTCACACACACACACACATACGCACCACGCTCAATTTTCTAGGTACATCTAAAGAGTGGGGGTTGCGTAGGGTGGCAGACTGTGTGCAGTGTTTTCTAAAATGGTTCTCCTAAAGCACCCTGTGATTTCGAACCATATGCCAGTGGTGGTGGTGGTGGTGGGAGGGGGAGACTGAAGGAGCCCCAACCTGAAACGGACTGAAATTGACTGCCATGCATGGTGTTCTGGGAGTAATAGACTCTTAATCCTGTGACAGAGATTCTTTGGAAATTCTGTTGATGTTGTGTTTCCATGACAATAACACCCCCACCACCACCCACCCACCCAACCAGATGCATCATTGCAACCCTTCTCAAAACCGAGACCCCACCAGGTTTTCAGACTTGTTTTCCCCTCGGACTGGACGAGCTCCAGGCCTGTCAGGCTGATGCTCCCCAGGGAGGTGGGTGTCTGACAGGGCAAAGATGTCACTCCCACTTGCCTCCCATGGGGATGTGGATCGAGGCCTGGGCCTCTACCCTCGGTCTCTGCAGTGCTGTGTGGTTCAAAGACTGACGCCAGCGATAGACTCCAGAGGAATACAGATGGATGGCCTAAGGATGACCTCTGACCTTGTCAAAAATGGGGAATAGGCTGGAGTGTGTGCGTGTCTGTGTGTGTATGGTGTTCATGGGATTTCAAAAAGGGAGCAGAGCAGCACCATGCTTTGTGTGTGTGTGAGTGTGTGTCTGTCTGCATGTGCTTTATATGCTCTTTAGGCATACATCTCAAACACCTAGGCAGATGGCATCCTTTTCTTTGCCTTGGTGCCTCTGGAAAGTACCCCTAACCGTAAACACACACACATTCCAGATACACTGCCTTTAAGTCATCCATATGGAATGTCTTGAGAATGGAGCCAGCTCTTGCGCTTCAAGTCTCTGAAAAAGTAAGAATGGCATGGCCTATTGCACTGCATCCAGGAGAGAACCCCTACCAGTCAGCCAGAGGGCTGGGAGCACAGGTGTGGAGACTGACCAGCCTTTTACACACAGACAGACATGTTTAACCTTTTTAATGTTTCACTGTTTTACTTGCTGTTTTTTATGGAGATGTTTGGAGGATGGAAGATGTTTCATAAATGTGAGTTGAGTTTTTGGAATGTTCTGCTTAGTTTTTGAAGAATGCCTCTGTTCATGCTTGCCCCTCTCGTTCTGGCTCTCTGAGATCGATAAGGACTTTTTTGTCTCCACATGCCCTAGTCACAATCCACTTGCTCAATAGAAAGAAATAATTTTAAAAAAGCAACAAACGGATCCAAGAAGCCTTTCCAAAAATTGATACCATAATAAAAGTTTTATATGCAAGTTTTTGGTGGTGTGTGTGTGTGTGTGTGTGTGTGTGTCTGTGTGTGTGTGTGTGTCCTGAATCTTTGCTGGTCTTGGGAGAATCGCCCCTGCGCTGTATCTACCTCTAAATTATTGATGCAGATTTTTTGTTTCATATGCATAACATCACACGCGTTTGGAGTATTTCTGTCCAGAGTGATGGCTAGAGTTGTGTTTTCCTTTCCTCTTCCCTCTCTCTCTCCCTCTTTCACCTCTTCCTTCTGTTTTTCAATAGAAATCTCTCCCACTTCTTTATCACACTAGCATTTTCTCCCTCTTCATCTACACATTTCTCTCTTTCTCTCTTCCTCTCTTCCCTCACATTATTTTTCTCTATCCCTTGTTCCCTGTGCTGATCCCTTGTTCTCTGTCTGTGAGTAGCCCAGTTTCCCCATTGCTGTTTTAGGCTGCTGAGTAGTTCCACTGCGGTAGCGCTGCTTTCTGTCGAGTCATGCTGAATGAGCCTCTGAGACCATGGAGGTGGAAGGGGCTTTTTTGCCTTGAAAGTTTAAAGGGTTTTCGGATAAATTTGTTAACACCATCACTCTAAATTTGTGCATGTTACACATTATGCTTTATCTGTTCATCTCTCTGCTATGTTTGTTTGTGTGTGTGTGAGTGGAGAGATAATTAATTCAATGAATGTGTTGGTCATATGTGGGGAAAAAAAACTGCTTCCTTTTTTTGTTAGTGGGGCCTCAGCAGGGAAACTGCAGCTGACTAATATTTACCCCCATGTCACACACAGGTCTCCACTGCTGACCTCTTTTGAACTCCATTATCACCTGTCAGCACACATGCTCAGCTTTCTCTCTCCTCTCTCTCTCTCTCACACACACACACACATACATACATACACACCACAACCATAACGTCCACCTGCTGTCATACACAGACACACATACCACATGCATGCACCCTCACATAAATACATCACCTTCATTTGCAAACACTGACTGACATTTAAAGCCCTTATTCTGTTACAAATGGCCAGTGGTTGAAATATCTCCCATTTTTACAACTCTATCTCTGCTTATTGCCTAGCCTGGTAATAAAACCAGATCCTCGTTCCACAGTTTTGTTTCGTACAGAGGGTCTGGGCATTCGGTAGTGAGATTCAATTGCTTGTTTGAGGTGTTTAAGTTAAAAAAGATTGGATCAGCCCCTGACTGATAGCTTGGCTTGACTGATGGCATTCTAGCTCTGCGTTCACAATGCCTCCCTCTGTTTGCTGATTGGACCTGTTCAAATGCCTCCTGAGACAACAAGCTCAGTGGATTCATGCCATAGATTGCGTGCAATGCTGTGCCAATTGTCCCCCTTTGGGTGCTGTATACAGTCGAGCCTATTGTTCTAGCCTTTTTTGAAAAGGAGGAAATGAATGAGGGAGAGAGATGGGGAGTTGGTTTGGAAATTAAGATCAGGCTGGCCTCTCCCTCGGCCCTTAGCCCATATAGGGTAGGGAGCCATACAACCTGCGGAAGGCCCCATTCCTGTTTTGTTTTTTTTTAATCAGTGAGCTGTTTGCTTCCCTGTAAACAACTGAAGCCATGGTGCCCTGTTCTTTTAAAACCATGTGCTAAATATATAGCTAGCAGACGTCCATTGAGCAGCTTTACAAAGGCCTAAAATATACAGAGTCAAGTCCGTTTCCACATCAACAGCACATTAATTATAAACATTAATATTAAATGTTAAACATTAATATAAATCACACAGATGTTTTGGCAGACATTTATATTGCAGAGGTGTTGGGTAATGCAGCTCAAAGGTAATAAACAGTGCAGCCTTCAGAACGCAACCAAGAACTCAACCCTGCCTTCTCCATGGATACCACATAAACAATGATATTGATGTTTCATGAGGTACTATGGGTACAGGGTTGTGTGTGTGTGTGTGTGTTTGTGTGTGTGTGTTGGGGAAGGGATCATCTACAGATTATGGCAGCCGTACAAAGTTCTGCATTATGATCAGTCACAAATGAGATATGATCTGAGTGACTGACAGAGGACCTGGCTCAACACCATTACTGGAAACCCAGTCACCTAGTACTGCACATCTAGGGAAGCCCCCGCCTGCTGGTTAGGGCCTCAGACTTGTAATCAAGGGTGGTCGATTCTATCCCTGTGCAGCAGAAAAATGTGGTGAATACCACTCTCTCCCATGCCCACATGCCCGCCCATGCAAGGCACATCACACTTCTCCCTGGGCATGGAAAACAGCAGGTTGCCCACTGTTCCGGGATGGAGTGTGTGTGTGTTCACTCACTATGTGTTCACTGTGTGTTGTGAGTTGCCACTGAAGTAATTGATAGTTGACAAATGTAAGTTGCTTTAAATGTAAATGTAAATGTAGTAGGTTTCACAAGTGATGGACTCTAAGAGGGCTGTACAGACTTGCACTGCAGAGTGTGTGTGTGTGTTATTGTGCAATGAGATTTATCGATGAACTCCTCTGGGCCTCCATTGAGTCTCTTATCAGTGTCTGCCAGTCAAAGAGGAGCTGCTTCTCCTGCACATGAACTTGTTGAGGCAGAACAGCGCTGACCTCATCTCAAGAGATTTGGGCTTATAGCTATGAACAAAACAAAACAAAAAAAACTTGTTTGTGTGCATAGGCTGACAGCCTCTCTTTCTTCTCTCTGTCTCTCTCCCTCTCACATGCAGTCACACACACACACACACACACACACACTGACTTAAACAAACACAGTGTGAGTTAGTTAGATAGATGCACTCAGCATTATCTAGTTGGCTACAGCCCTTTGGCATTCAACTCTCTATGGTTATTGGTGGCAGTTCCAACCCAGAATACATTGCTGACTGCAGGTGACAACATAATGTCAAATGCACTGATTTTCTAAAACAGTTTCATTTATGGCCACTGGGTGGCACCGTTTGACCACAGTAAATGTTGACGGCGCCGCATGGTGCCCCAGAGTAATTTCACAGTCAGTAATAAAATATTACAATAATAGCTTATGATATGCTTCTTTTTATCACCATTTTGTAATTTGGAAAATCATTCAGAAACTCTGAGATGAGGCTGAATGTGACTGCAATGTATTAAAAAGTGTGTGTGTCACTAGCGTTATACTCCAAGTACACACAGATAATTAGTGTACACACACACACATTTATTATGTAGACTATATGAACACATGGCTCCACTGTCCTTGGGTCTAGCCCTGAACACTCAAAAAAAACACTCCGGTATTTGACCTGCTGGGGCTGCCACAGTGGCTGTGGTTGGACGAGTGGCACAGATTAGGTTGAGCACAGAGGTTAGTGGAATGTGTCATCGTCCTCCAAAGGACAGCCAATAGCACTGAGGTTTGGCCTCTGCATGTTTGCCTCTATCCTCCTCTGTTTTTAAACACCACTTCTACAACGCATATGGATGACATGGCAAATTACCCTGATGGCAGCCAGACAGCATTCTCTCTCTCTCTCTCTCATTCACACACACACACACACACACACACACACACACACACACACACACACACACACACATGGAATCTCCCATTTTCTCAGCAACACAAAGCAATGTTAGCTAACCGGCCTGATCCAAATACCAGAGGTTTGGAAGTCAATGAGACAGAGTGGGGAGATGAAGAAGAAAAGAATCAGCTGACTTTTCTTTTTTTCTTTTTCCTTTTTTCTTTGCGAGTGCTATGGGGAGTTATGTTTAAATTACACACTGCATTAGCTAAGACTTTTGTCTCTGTGTTTCCAGCCATTTGACACGCTGGGGGGAATGGGCACCCGTCTCCCAACTGAAAAACAGGGAAAAATGGCTGACACAGCACATGAGGTCTCACTGTAGAAGGCCATGGTCAGCTCAAGGCTCAAATGACTGCAGACTGCCAGACGCCTCCACCCACATCCGCACCCTTGTTCACAAAGCGCATTTGGGCTCCAAAAACATCAAAAGTTAACACAACGCATGTGTAATCTGATAATCCATGAGTATTTGCCTGTCAGACTAATACTACTTCTTCCAATATCAGAGACTGTTATCAGAACCATAGTAACTTTAGCATTGGATGTACTAACCTACATCACAGATGATCTCAAAGCTGTCCAAAGTAAGTCTGTATTTTTAGTAGGCCATCTCATCTCCCTACACATACACTTATATCAGTGACTGTGTCTGTCAGTATTGGTCTCAGCTCTGTGTTATCTCATCAGCACTGCTTGACTGTAGAGTCTATATGTCTGTCTCATACATATATGACCACTGATAAAAGGCTCTAGAGTCCCTGAGCAATCAGAGCTGTCCTGTGTGTCTTCTGGATTCCTATCTCAACAGACTGACTCTGTGCCACAACTACTTGTTCATCCCCACCAGTGGCTTTAGTTAGTGCAGTGCACTATTGCAGAGTCTATTTATGGAAATATGAGGCTGCCCAGGGAGCACTGAAGGGTTCATGTCCATGACCTACATTGCGTGAGAACCTCTCCTCCAGGCCACAGATAAGACTCTTCACACATCAAGCGCCATCTCCCCCAAAGCTTGCCCATTACCCCCCCACCCCCCACCCCCAACTCATCTTCACCAGTCAGTGTCTCAGATATATGGCCTTACACTTACACTTGCTTTCTCTTTTACATACACAACACACACAAGACACTTACACTTAGTACACTTAGACAAAAGACAGACAGTCAAAAATATACACAAATACATACTCACACCCACACACAGGTAGATAGATAGATAGATAGATAGATAGATAGATAGATAGATAGATAGATAGATAGATAGAAAGGCACTGAAAAGTAGATGTAGAAAGAGACAGAGCAGTGACAATGAAATCCACCAGGTGGTGCTGTTGTTCATGTTTTAGGTTAACGTGTCTCCTCATGCCACTCTCCATCTAGTCCACTCATAACTGCAGTCAGCTCCACCACACAGCCACCACAGGCAGCCCTTACACTTCATACTCATGGTCATGATCAGGATCAAGGAACAGGCATGTTCAAGACTAGTCAAAAAGAACCTCAAAATGAACTGGTAGCAGACATGACCAGACTTCCTGCTCTTCTCCAGTCTTGTTACCCATTGCTCAGACAAGTCTGACACCTCACCTATGTCTACTTCATTCATCTACCTCACTGTCAGTACTATTTAAACACCATCTAAAAATGTAAAGAAGTGCTTGGGAGACAAGTGAGGTCAGAAAGTCTTGCACTTTGCATCTTATGACACATTGAGTAGATACTTCAAAACCACAAATGAGGCCAAGAACTTAGCAGCGTTTTCTTTTCTAGATTAACAAAAAAACAAACAAGACAAAAAAAAAAAATCAAAGAAAGCTTGGCTCAGTCCAAAACTATAAGCAGTTGAGTTGTGCATCTTCTGCAAAAAAAGTTCCCATACTGCCACAAAAAAATCTACTTGTCCTATCAGGCTTGTGTGGACTCATGAAGTGGATACTTCCATGCAAAACAGCTTCTCCTTCACAAGCAGTGTATTGATCTCTCTGCTGTTGGTGTGTTATCAGGGGCATTGAGGCCAGGTGTTCATGTGAACAACCTGTCCTTCCAGTCCAGCTAGTGAGACTGTCTCAGTGCCAGCATTTCATCAGGCAGCCATCCCATCAAATGGGTCATTCCTTTTTAGCCATATAAAGTCAAGTATGCTAAGAACAGTCAAACATGTAGTGCACAGTTGCTCACTGCAAAAAACAAATATCAGATCACAGATGCTTGCTTCCTCTGTGGTGACTGAGTCTGTCTGTGTGTGTGTGTGTCTGTCTGCCTGTCTGTCTGCCTGTCTGTCTATCTCTATCTCTGTGTGTGTGCGTGCGTGTGTGTGTGTCAAAAGAGGCCACTGTGAAACAGCAGGAAAACCACAGCATACATTCATGTAACCTTCCTCTTTTTACACAAAGGGTAGCTAGCACACAGACCTGTGCATAGACCAGACTAGTACGCAGCACTTGCAGAGTGGAGAGAAAGTCCATACATCTCACCGCTTCAGGTGTTTCTCTTAGCCAAGCCTTCGGGTGTGTCTGTGTGTGTACACACACTTTCTCTTTCGTGATTTATTTTGTGTGTGTCAGAGAGAGGCACTGTAGTGACCCACCTTTCTTGCGTAGTCAGCCAGGCGTGGCACTTATGTGTGTGTGTGTGTGTGAGTGTATGTACGTTTGTCTAGATGTTTGAGGGAGAGTGTGTGAGTGTCTCAGATTAAGTTGGCTTTTTTCTTGGGAGTGACTCGGAGACCCAAGATGGAGTGTCAGGTCCACGTGTGGCCATTCACTTTCCTGCTGTGTCTACTAGGACTGCTTTGGTCAGGTATGACCACATACACACAAACAAACACACACACAAACATTATACCAAAGAGATTACCTTCAACCTTCAATAGATCAACTTGTTTTGCTTCAGTCTTCAAGGAAAGAAGGTAAGTGCATGGTGAGCATTCTGAAACACTCAGAACATTCAGAAAGGCACTATGACATGTAGACCTGCAACAAAATGTTATCAGAGTTCAAATAATATGTATGAATATGTTTACATGATCTTGAATTCTTGTTTTCAAATGTAAGGTGGTTGGCGCTCTCATATGATATCAATAAATTAAAAAATGAATATCAAAAGCAACAAGTCTTGCCTCCGAAAGAGCTCCAGGTATCGCCATGGTAACAAGCATTGCTTTATAAAAGTGAAGTGACTAGAGCAACAGAATTCTGTATCTTGACCTTATAAAAGGTAAATTTTTAACTAATTAGTTTAACTTCCATTAAACTCATTTTGAGCAGTTAACAGAAGCATTTCAAAATGTTGTCTCTGAATTGGAGAAACTTACCTCGTAATGACAATAGATGAAATTTCAGTTTGCACAAGGATAAACTGTCCCTCGTCACTTTTGTCTCCTTGTGTGTAAACACATTTTCTAAGAAAAAAAAAACACTAAAGAGAAGTGTGAAATTCTTGGCCAGTGTTACATAAGTAGATGTTGGCACAAGATCTCAAGTTTAAGGTTAGGATATAGATTGAAATAAAACAAACAAGCCAAGCAAAACAAGCAAAGACACTTCTTTGAGAAGTACATACACTTTAGGTTTAGTGGATCGTGGCTGTGCCTTCAATCACTTGAGGCTTAGTGTACTTCTAAAAAACTTCTGTGTAAGCCTGTTTAGTCATACATTTGCGTGCCTCACTACATTTAACCACTATCAGTTTCTAACAATGTGTCAAACATCCATCAGGGAGTCTAAATGTTAAAAACTTTGTGTAATTAGCCTACTAGTTTAGCTTCACAACATTTGCATTTGTCTGGTCCAGAAAAAAAAAATTGTCTGTGGTCCATACTAGCAGGCTTTTCAAAGTTGACCCTTTTCTTCCCCACTTGTAATGCCCAATGAAAGATGAGCAGATGAGCATAGAGCACGGGAAAAGGCTTTATTATTGTTATTTTATATACTGCTATAACTGTGCATACAGTAGCATCATGAAAAACAGCACATTAAAGCAATGCTGGTAAGGAAAATGCACCTTCGAGTCCATTCAGTTTTTAACTGCAGGCCTACCTCACAGGGAGCACCTCACAGGGGCTCAGCTGAAATAGCACTGGAAAAAAGTAAAATAACTTCACATACATTCTGTCAAAGAAAGCTTTTCAATTCTCTACCTACATTAAACAAGAATTTTCATCAAATCAAATATTTCCCAATAACAAATTTTGCTAATCACTTCTTCCTGTGTAGATGTCGGCCAAGCCCAGCGTATGGTGACAATCCAGGATGGCCCGCTGTACCGAGTCAAGGGCTTCAAGGTCTCCATCTCCTGCTCTGTGTCTGGTTTCAAAGGTTCAGATGTCCAGAACTTTGCATTCTCAGCATACCGGCCCAGTAGGCCCGATACTGAGATCCAGGTCATCAGCACAAGTGATTCGTCATTTAGTTATGCTGTCTACAGTGACCGAGTCAGAGGCGGGGACATCTCCATCGAGAGGAAGTCAGGATCGTCAGTCATCTTCCACATCAACAGTGCCCTTCTGGAAGATACTGCAGAGATCGAGTGCCATACGCCGAACACTGATGGCTTCTATTTCGGAACTTACAACGCTAAAACAACATTGCATGGTGGGTGTTTTAAATGTCTACATAAATAATAAAATAAATCATTTATTTACTGGATATACCACCATTCATGCCCCATTGCAATACAAATAGATAGATAAATAGATATAGCGCTTATGTTCCGTAATGACTGAGTCTGTGAAGCTTCACGTTTGGCTATTGTTGGTGGCCATTGGCCAGTGAGCCAATGGTTATACCAATCAGCACTTGTATAGTTTGTACTGGCTGTGTAGAGATTTCTGTCGAATGAATAAATTACTGATCACTGTTTTGTGCGCAGTGGTGGAGGACACCTTAAGCGTCACCTACTCTGGACCTCCCTCCGTGTCTCTGTTTGAGGGTGACACCCTTCAGATGGAATGCCAGGCCTCCAGCCAAACCTTTCAGCACACCCATCTGTCCGTCACCTGGCTTCTCCATGGTATCGGCGAGGCTGAGCCCCGTCCCATCATAAGTCTGGACCGGGATTTGACGGTCAGGCCAGGGGCTGGCTACGATGAGCGCTACAAGTCGAGGCAGGTTGTGATCGAGAAGGTGGAGAAGACTCGATACCAGCTGCGTATGGTCAAACTGCAGCAAGATGACCAAGGGAGAATCATCTGCCGGGTGCAGGAGTGGATCCGGGACCCCGACCGCACATGGGTCAACATCGCCAATCGAGACGCTCAGGCTGCAAATGTGGCTGTCATACCAGTCGGTGCGACTTGAGGCATTCCTATTCACTGAATTCTCTCTCTTCTTTTAAATTTTAAATGTGAAATTTTAAATGTGAATCCGTTTCATCCGTTTTTTCATCTGTTCAATCCGTTTTTTTACTGGTAAAAGCAAAACATCGACCTACAGGTGTAAAGTGTTTCTGCTATTGAAAGTGTAGTTTGATTACTTTTTTCACACCCGGCTGTAGTTATCATGACATGTCTAAGTGAAATGTTGCTAAGAAGCAGAAAAAGGCTTATACCATTAACACAGTTCCTGTTCCAACAGAAGTAACTGCAGACTCCTTCGCTGCTCACATCGTCATTGCCAAGACCAACCTCCAGGAGGGCGAGCCTGTGGAAGTGAGTTGCAGTGTTCAGTCCCAGAAGCTTCCAGAGCTCTTCTTCACCGTGGCCTGGTTCAAGGGCGAGCAGGAGATGGCACGCATAGGGCCCCTGGGCAAGCTGACGGTGGCGTCCAGATACGCAGTGAGGGAGCGTGAAGGTGAACTTCGGGTTACCAAGACCACGGAAAAAGACTACCTGCTGACCCTGCGTCCAGTTAGGGCTGAAGACCAGGGGGCGTACCAGTGTCGGGTATGGCTGGAAGAGAGGGGTGCCAGTGGGGTGTTTACCCAGAAACAAAGCGAGCGCTCTGAAACTCAGCAGGTCACCATCACTGCTAAAGGTCAGATTTACTGCATTTGCACACACAACCATACTCACCCTACTATGTGCACTATGGACACGTGTGCTAAAAAAAACTTTATTGATTTGTTTATTGTAAATCATATGTACTGGTATTATTTTTTAATAAAAATGTTATTGCACCTAACTCCCCTGTCCTGTAAAAAGGTAAGTTTAAATAGTGACTAGCAGACACTTCTATCCAACACCACACGAGATTTAGAACCCAAGCCAACCAGCTGACGGGCAATGACACTACTGCAGCTCCACAACTTTCACAATGTCTAAGTAAAGTGGCACAAAAGAGTTCAGAATTCACACAGTCACTATCTCTGACGTAGGTCATGCATGTGGTACTGCATATCAAGAAAATACAGTTTACATTGCAAATGCATTTTATTGTCAACATGTCTGAGAACTTATATAATGGACACAGTGCAATAAGGAAATAAAAAATTTCCTCCTTTCTTCCCAGCGAGTGGCCTGAGTGTGTCTATGGACCCAAGCCTGAGTGTCACCGAGGGGGGTCGTCTCGCTCTCTACTGCAATGTGTCTGGGGCGCACGGCGAACTCTCCGTCACCTGGCGACACAAGACAGATTCCCAGGGCAGCTCCTTCAGCGAAGTCGTCAGCCTGAGCCGCGAGGGCGTAATTGAGCCTGGCCCACAGTTTCGGCAGCGGGCAGTGCTACGGACGTTCCGCACATCCGACGGCGCTGTAGTCCTGGAGATGGGAGAGGCCAGTGTGGCGGACTCCGGCATCTACGAGTGCACAGTGTCTGAATGGAGCGCGGATGGGAAGAAGACGGCTAGCCCGTCACAGCAGTGTACTGTCCAAGTGAAGGCTCTCGGTACAATAACAAAACCATAATATAAAATGATTAAAGGAGAAATCCAGTATGAATCAATCCATTACCTGTTTTTCCAGGTCCCCGATCGCTGTCGGTAGGGAGAAGAACGCGAAAAACAGATAAATTATAGATCGAATAATGAAGCTGCATTAACCAAACATTAACCAAATTAGGCAAAGTGAAATTGAAACTGAAAGTAGGCCTAAATTAGTGAATGTGGATTGATTCACAGCAGATTTCTGCTTTGAATGTGAATACCTGAATACCTGAATAAAATGTATGAATATGCATTTTATGAATACAATTTTGAGTTATTGTGCCTCTCCTTATATCTGCCATCTTCCCTTAGATGAACTAGTGACAGTTAGCTTGAAAAGTCGTACTTCCAACGTGAAGGTAAACGATGAGATCAGTCTTCTGTGCATCATGAAGGGCCCCAAAGTGCCTCTGTCTGTGACCTGGCTGTTCCAGCGACAAGGGTCGTCCAGCCTGGAGCCTGTGGTCTCATTGCTGCACACGGGGGACATGGTCTGGGCACAGCGGCACGGTTACCAGCTCAGCACCACCATGAATGAGAAACAAAGTCAGTATGTGCTGGTCATGACCAAGGCAAGCCTTCACAATAATGGCATCTACAGCTGCAAAGTGGAAGCTTACCTCAGACAAACGCAAAGAGCCAGCAAGCTATCCAACAATCTGAGGATACAAGTGCAAAAGCCAGGTACAATGTGACAGCCCCTAATTCAGGAAGTTATGTATAGGAGAACATTCAGGAAGTGTGCAATGTGATTCCTGTGGTTCCTGTGTGTGATGCTGTCATTTCCCCTTCTGTGGCAATATCCAGCGGTCCAGGTAGTTGTTAGATTGCTGTCAAATGTGAAATGTGACGTATCACAATATCCAAACATACAATAAACAAGTCAGCGTTTATATGGAACTTTCTTCTCCTAACTTTTTAAATTGTATTTCATTTTAATTTTTTTAAAAATTTGAGTTTTTGCTGCTAAGAATGATCATTAATTGTATTTATTTTCCTATCATTTTTCTCTCCCTTACAGCAAGCTTGCTCTCACTCAACCCCTCCTCTCCAGTGAAAAGCATTGTCAACTCTGACATCCAAGTGTCATGCGTTGTTGCCAAGGCAACTTCCAACTCCTCCCGTTTTAATGTGACCTGGCAGTTTGCTGACCGCGTTGTCGCTGGCAGTGACCGTAATGGCATTGTGACGCTCCAGGATGCGAGCAAGAGGACAACCATTAGCATGCTCACAGGGCCAACCTTCCAGCTGGCGCTACGGCAGGTAGGGGCCGGTGACAGTGGCCGCTACACATGCCAGGTGCAGGAGTGGCTCCAGGACCCTGCTGGGGAGTGGTACTCCCTTACTCCTCAGAGTGCCACCGTGGATGTGGTGGTCAGCGAAAAACGTATGTAATACAAGTGTATACATTTTTAGTTGGGATCATAAAGGATGAATATATGCTGCCTCTATCCTGACCAAGCAACAACAATAGCCAAAATAATGTTTAACAAAACAAGACCCTCTTTTGGAAAAATCTATTCCTTTAATCCTTTAATGGTTTAATCTTCTCTTATTTTGTAATTTTAGTAAACGTTGAATGCACTGGTATTTCCTTCAGGAAATGCAAATCTAGTTTTGGCTCGATAATTGAGTTCACTATGATAATATGTGATCATATGAGGGATCATGTGAGCCTCCTTGTTGGGGGACATGGTGACCCACTCTATTGCACCAGCTCAGAATGAGTGACATAGGTTTCATTTCTTGTATCTCATTTCTGCTTTTGTGTGGGTGAGACTGAATCTTAGAGTGATTGGAGAAGTCTTTAGCTGTCTGGTCATGAATTATTATGAAGCTACGTTTAGTTGCAAAAAATCAAATGTAGATCTGGCAGAAGATTATATGGCAGAAGATTTGATCTCCTCATGTTTGTGAGTGTGGTGGAGCAGTTGCATTGCTTGACTAACAGTTGGGTGGCCTGGGTTCGGTTCCTGATCCCTATGTTAACAGTTGGGTGACCTGGGTTCGTTTTCCTGATCCCTATGTTGAAAGTCTGTGTTGCTTTGGATACAAATATCTGCTAAATACCAGTCAACTTTACTTTATGATTGGTGATCGTTTGTTAAGAAGTGGATTAATGTTTCTAACTATTACTAGCTAAGTTTTTAACTAATTCTATTGTTAACTAAATTCATCACCTTCCTAAAATAATCGTCCAAATTTTGTGTTTGCCAAAATCATCCTGAAAAGTATTTCAGTTAATTTTTTTTGTAATTCCTGAAAACCCTTTTGTATTGTATGTCGCTTTGGATAAAATCATTTGGCAAAAAACCTATAAACATAAACACTATCATCTTCCTCTGTCCCTCCAGCCAGTGATTTCAGGACAAGTGAAGCAGTCACCAACAAAGAGAAACCTGAGGGTGAACAGGTGGAGCTCACATGCAGCATAATCTCTGGAGTGGATGACCCATCCTCCCACCTCTCCCTGACCTGGTACTACCAGAGCTCCAGCGCGGGCTCAGACCCTCACACCCATACCCTGTTGATATACAGCCAAAAGGGGGACCTGACTTATGGGGATGGCCCAGCACATCTGCAGGAGAGGCTCCGGTTCTCCAGACCTGACCCAAAAACTTTCCACCTGACTGTAGCCAATGTGGAACCGGACGACAGTGGTCAGTACTGGTGCGAGATGGAATTGTATCAGCACAGCTGCAAAGGAGCCTGGGAGAAGAAGGGCTTACGTAAAGGAGGGGTCACCCACTTCACAGTCAACCCTATAGGTAAGATCTTTGGATTTATCTCATAACCTTTACTGCAAATGAATCTACCTGAACTTTAGGCAGTATGTAAAATAGCACTTGCTGTTTAATAGTAATTCTATAAAACAGTCACTGTGTGCAAGTGTGTAAGAAGCAGTACCATTTTTAAAGATACGAATAGATTAAAAGACACTGAAATTAAAAAAAAAATCCAGAAATTTTCTTTGGAAAAAAAAAATTAATGAGATTTAAAGTTCAAGGGAATTGCATAATGCTTATAGATCTTCCACTATCTTCCAATTTTCCAGTTGAATTCCAGTCCCAGCATTTATTTGCCTTGAATACTTGAATAACATTGCTTATGCTTATAACATTGTAACGTTGCTTACTAATTCAATATTATGAATGTGAAATTCAAATGTCAGTCATGTCATGTCAGTTTAGTGACTAAATAGTGCACCATATATATTTCTTTTGAATCTTGGAATGATGCACAGCGGCTAGCCTTTACGTACAGAAGATCACCCGGCGTGAGAACATCACTAAGCCTCAGGGCGGCTTTGATGTGGAGTGCCTGGTCCAGTCCCGTTCTAGTGACCGGTCAGTCTTTGAAGTAATCTGGTCACGGACCCAGAGTGAAGGCAGAACTCAGATAGTCTTTAATGCCAGTCGGGACGGTACCTTCCATGCTCTGGACACACCAGCAGGTGGCCTGCTGCTCAAGCGACCCACTCCCATGCACTTCACTCTCTCGTACCTAAGTGCTGGGCCCTCAGAAGAGGGCAGCTATTCCTGCAATGTGACAGAATGGCTGCTGATGCCTGGCAACCGCTGGAGGAAGCTGGCTGAAGACCAGTCAGGACAGCTGGAGATAGACATCCAGACAAACGGTAAGGCGAGTTTATTTATATAGCGTATTTCAGGCACCAAAGCAGCTCAATGTGCTGTACACAAAGCAGAGGACAGTAGATGAAAGAAAGTAAAAGCACAAAATATGACCAGAATAAAATAAGAAAACATAAAAATAAAATAACATAAAAATGAATGTGTTTTGAATAAAAAGAAAGAGAAGAAATCGTTAGGAGAAAGCTTCTGAGAACACTTTGGTCTTAGGTCAAGTTATTTGAAACCGCCTGGGTATTTTTGGTGCATTAGGTAGAAACAACACAGGAAAGCAGGGACGTCACTGGCTTTAAAAGATGGGGGGGATGCTTAGCCCCTTGACCATAGTTGTCAATATGTGTGCGCAGCGTGCGGCTGAAATTTTTATGGGGGTCACTTCTACACCATCTACACCTACACCTCCTGACTATCTTCAGCTGGCTGCTTCTCTCTCCTGTTTACTTTTATTTTTAATGGCCAAAGAGGCCAAGAGGAATCGATGAAAGATCCATCATCACATTACTTACGGTAACAAATCATCACAGGTCTAATATCAATAACTGTAGGTTAGTTTGGCATTTCTGTCACTGAATTTCAATAGATATAAGTATTCTGTAGCCTACCCGCAGTTATTAGGTAAAGGACAATGCAGTAGGCCTACAATAAAATCTTAATGTCCAACATGCTGCATTTACATGTGGGCTAAATACAATATAGTGCCATACAGTTTTATTCATGACCAATACATTTCCTGCATTATGAGCCGCAAATAATTCTTCCAAAATGCTGTTTCAGACAAAATTATACTAGCTTTGAATAACAAAGAACAGTTTGTTAACAGTTGTCATTAAACCAGCCCCAGGCAGTGGAATTGGTCTGCTACACTGTACAGCGATCCTACAGGGTGAAATGTGTAGGCCTATTTGGCTACTAAAACTGTTTGCACAGCAAGGAACTTTCATTATGACTGATTACTAGCAGAGGGATGGAGGTTGACTGTAAAGGCTGGCTACGTCTGCATAAAATATCAAACAACCCAATTAAAATTGCTCTCCCCGTCATTCTCTCTCTCTACTATCTGTGGTTCTCCCACTTGCAAAAGATTTTTTTTTTTTTGTAGCACATTACCTTGTATTAAGCGAGGGGATGAAATTATTAGTATTGATATTATGGTAATATTATGCACTCCTGCACTATAACTTTTCATTCAAAGCTAAATAATCTCCCTTTTCCTGTTCTGCCTATCTATCCACAGGTACAAATAATTTCAGCATGAACAAGACAGCCAGGGCCCATGAGGTGACTGAAGGCCAGCGTCTGGAGCTCAAATGCAGCGTGGATTTTGACCCGTCCTCATCCTCCTTCTACACTGTCACCTGGCTGTTCCAGAACTTGGTCAGCAGGTCTTCCATTGCCTTGCTCCAACAGAACTACGACGGTCGCCTAAGGGTCCACGAAGATTACCAAGACCGTCTCCGATTCAAGCACCCCTCTAAGGGAACCTTTGGCTTGGCCATCCTGAACACGGTACCCTCCGACAGCGGGACTTACAGTTGTCGAGTAGACGTTAACCAGCATGACTGCCCTGACCAGTGGAAGCCCGTGGCCTCGGACCTATCAGGACTCATCACCGTCAGAGTGCGCAACCTGGGTATGGAAGCCTCATTGATGCTCAGTCATCAATGTCATCTCAGGCTACATGTTTCATGTTTTTTAAATCTAGTCTGTCTTTGTTTATTTCTTCACACAGATGTCAGTTCCTACATTTTTTTTTCTTGTTTCTTTGAAGTCAACATCTAATGCAAATGTGGCAGTTTGTTATTTAGCCCAAGACATACTTGGCAGACCTAAATATGATGTGTGAAGTAGCTCTCTGTTAGGCACACAGAATTGTTAAGCATAACCTGATCTGGACTCCAGTTTTTACCTTCAATAAAAAAGAAAAAAACTTTTCCTCCAACAGAAGGAAACCTGCGTCTGGCAAAAGAAGACCACAATCTCAATGTCACTGACCTTCATGCCGGCTTCAAGGTCAACTGCAACATTGTCTCCTGGTCCAGCAAGGAGTCGCTCTTTGAGGTTACCTGGTTCAGAATGAGAACCAGTGGTGGGAACCAAAAACAGCCCATCTTTAGAATGACAAAGAATGGCACCCTGCAAAGCATGGACAAAGCCAAGAAGGGACTGGTGTTTGGCCGGCCGGAAGTTACAGGCTTCACCTTGACTGTGCCAGATGTTGAGGCGACGGACAGCGGTCAGTACACCTGTGCTGTGGTGGAGTGGGTCAGGACCGTCACTAACACCTGGAAGCAGATGGCAACCGATTCATCTGGGGTTTGGAATGTTCACGTTCATGTGCCTGTTCACACAGGTACCTCATGGCCCCCTCCACGAATATACTGTACAGCATGTTTAACCAAAACAAATACTCAAGTATTATTTATTCAGCAGATGTTTTCATAAGGAAGAGGTTATGTTACATGTGCATTAGTAGCCCTTGTGAGTTTGAGGTGATGTTGAGATGCTGAACTAGTATTATGTCACCCAACCACATATTCACCTTAACACTTATCTAAAAATACATAGTGGCCACAGACACAAGCCACTAGTGTTTCAATGAATCCTGTGCATCTACAGCTATAAATAAACACACACACACACACACACACACACACACACAAACTCAAACACACACACACACACACACACACACACACACACACACACACACTCAAACACACACACACACACACACACACACACACACACACACACACACACACACACACACACACACTCAAACACACTCAAACACACTCAAACTGTTCTCAGAGGCATATACACAGTGATGGTGTTTGTCTTTTCATTCCAGATGGTGTTGCTGATGATGCACCTGATGTCACGATTCCCGTGTTTGTTATCATCATATTGATTCTGGTTGGGGTCATTGTATTGCTGTTGCTGAAACTCCGCAAGATGACCGAAGCCCAGAAACAACGGGAAAAGTCTCTGTGGGTTGAGAGCAATCCTCTGAAGCCAACTTCCGAGGACTGAGAGCATTCACAACTCCATAGGGTGAAGATATGGCTGAACATTTTTTAAGATGAGAACCAAAGGCAAGAGTGATGTGAAAGCTGGATCTTACCGTGGCGTTAAAAACAGGATACCGTTCTTTTCACAACAGGCTTCTTGCTTGCCTTCTCACCGTGGCTGCAATCATATATTGATTTGTGGCTTGAAGCACCAATTTGTTTGCACTTTTTAAAGCAGAGAACATGTATCTGTGGACAGACATACCTTGAACTGTACATCATCAGTGTTACCATTTACAATTACCAAAGAAATTGGAGACTGAGGAAGGAGTTGCTAAAGCATCTCTGTTGATATTTATCACAGTTTGTGATGCTTCCTGTGAACATTGCGTTATGCAAGGACATTGCCATATACTGTTATTGAAGCCCTGCATTTCATCATATCCCCCTGCTGCCCCCCCCCCCTCCCTCTCTCTCTCTCTTTCTGTCCGCTTGTCTGTTGTCATCACCTCCATCTCTACCGAGGCCACATTTGAAGGATAGTAGGACGTAAATGTGTCCTTCCCAACTTCTTTTAATACTTAGTTTATAGTGCCTGTATCAATGCTTTAGAATTGTCCCTTATCTTTAGTAGTCATAATAGCTGTTAAAATGACTCAAATCTCAGTACCTCAAGTTGAAAGAAAAAAAGAATTCAAATTCCAGTGTAGACACTTTTGGTGCCCTTTGCACTCTGTAACTTTCAGTGTCATAATTCAAAAATGAAAAAGATGACTAAATCTGAGTTTGTGTAATTGAGAGATTTCTGTAACCTCCTTATGAGAGGTGCTTTATTAGATTTTTGCTGTTTCCAGTACATTCCTTTTAAATTTAGTTATGTTCTTCATGGAAATATTGTTTGCACATGATGCCTAAATAAATTTATACCAGGTGTTTAACAATAAACCATCTTTACAATTTGATCAGCTTTTCATGAAAATCACTTGTGCACATCATCTCATCATGGTCACAGGGCCCAACCCATATGGAAAAGTCCTGTAAAAATATATGACTCTTCCCTCAGTGCATGGAGCATGTAAATCCCCATATATAATTGCCTAATCCCCGACAACATTTTTTAGACAGGTAATAGCTAAAAGATTTGTATTGCATGGTTGAGCCACATTGACTGACAGCTCTTCAAAAGGAGGAAGTAGTCAGGAAGTGGTTGTGGTTGTCTATTTCCATTTGCATGTCACCACAGGCTAAAAGATGATCTCACTACAGCAGACAGTCACGGAACAAAAAGAAAAGAGGACTAAAGCACTTCTGCTAGGAAACTACCGTATAAGCAAAAATATAATACTTGAGACAATAACTGATTGTAGTCGGCAATTCATACTTGTCTTTTTTATTGTCACCTTTTACAATTGTAATGTAAAAACAAATACACTTTAGATGGTACATGTTCCCCCACCCGTGTTGTTTTCTCTCATGGAGAGAAAGAGAGAGAAAAAGAGAGTCGCCAAAAGTAGCCAATCTTGTAACACTTAAACAGAAGCCCTCTGGGGAAACATAAGGCACTTACATTTTCTCTGCTGTGATGAGGGACTCCAGTGAGGTGGGCGACCCCATTATGTTCCACACCACTAACACTCTAGAGGACCTATTACAGTACACAGACCATCCACTCGCCAGGGTCGGTCAGGCCGTGGCGTTGCACAGATGCTTCCAGCGCAGCTGCCATGCAAGAAGGCCCAGCTTTGCGTTGCGTTTGTCTGCGAGACCTTGCGTCATGCTCAGCAGCCCGGCTCATGGCCTCCCAAAGGGGCTGGCTTGATTGGGCAAGGGGACAATAGGAGGCCTGCTTTGGGGGCATCTCTCTTGTGTGTCATGCTAATGGTCCTTTCATGTTTAGTCCTGCAGGCGGCTCACATATTTATTCATGAGGGATGGCTTTTTGGCCGCCTGTTTGCTCTTACTTGTTTGTTTATGGGAGTGCAATGGCTCCAGTTACTGAGGTTATTGATCCCAAGACACAAATACGCTTTGATGCATAGACACTCACAAACACACACACACATGCATACACTTTCTCTGTCATCATCTCCATTTATTGCCTTTTTTCTGTCTTCATCCGTCAAATTCTCTCTGTCACACACACACACACACACACACACACACACACACACACACACACACCTCATCAATTTGCCAGTCCAAATCACCTTTACATACTCTTTTCCCCTTACTGTCGGCTTCCTCTGGTGATTGCTGTTTGATGAGCACACAATGATCTGACGCATCCCTCAGAGTCTGCTCTCCGTCCGCTGTCACTCTCATGCCACTCTTCCCTCTTGCTCTGACACTCAGCCCTCTGGTAATTAACTAAGCATATTGGATCTGACTGATTGGTGATTATGTGCTGTTAATACTCTTTTGATGGCCACTGCAGCTAAAGCTGTGTGTGTGTGTGCGCGCATGTGTGTGTGTGCGTGAGTGTGTGTGTATGTGTGTGTGCCAATTCAGCAAGTTAAAACATCTATGACATTCACTGGGCTAAAAGTTGGTTTTGGTGTACAATCAGACAAGGCGGACAGCAAAGGAACACCGAAATGCAGTGAAACTTTAGCAAAAAACTGACACTTCCTGTCTATGCAGACGGCTAAACCACCACAGTATAAATATGCTGGATGCTGATTCATGTCATTGTTGCACATGCAAGGAAACATGATACCCCATCTGACAGAGGATGTAAAACTGTTGCATGGTTCTGTTACCCTAATAGGAATGTTTCTTGAAAATGAAATGTCTCACACTTACACTAACCTTCCATTCTGATTTTTCAGACATAAAAAAGTAAAGTTGATCATGATCATAAAATTCCGTCCTTGAAATATGCATGTACTGTGTGCATTTAGCCATTTTAACTATGGCATTCCTCAGTGTAGTTCCACTCAGTCTTTGGAACAGAATGTCAAGATAGTTTTGAGCGGAGCAAATGTGTGCTGCTTGTATTGGAATGGTGTATATGTAGCTGATGTGTGAGAGAGATGCATGAAGCTTGGTTGAATCGTTGCCTTCACAACTTCTACAGTGTTGGCAGATTACACATTCTGCCTTCATCAGTGACAGCTGTGCCAGTTGTCTGCGCTCTAAAGCTGGGTATACACATACAGTGGTTAGCTTGTATCCTCAAAAGGTTAAATTACTGGTAATTGTCAGGGTTTTTTTTTCACCTGCTATCACCTTGCATTTCTTAGACACATTCACTTGTCACCAAAAGGCTCTTACTGTAATGAAAGGCTTTTGCATTAGGCTGGATGTTACCCAGCTAACTTAAAGGTTACAAAGAAAAAACTCAAAAGAAATTCCTTACTAGGTGGGTTGCTGAGAAAGTTATGGTTCAGAGTTAGATAACTCTGACGAGGATCTGGTTAGATAAGCCTTAAGGCACAAATCCCTTTCTGGGTGGTGTGTCTCTTGAGTGACAAAGAAGCTTTTAATCATCTCTGCCAAAGGTTCCAAAAGCTTCTCGAGGGACTCCCCTCCCAACTCTCTCCCCCGGTGAGTTGAAGGGCAGGCCACTCGAGAGCCCTGAGCAAAAAGTCTTTTATGCTTTTCTCAAACCATATCATGAGACGCCATAAAAGAGAGGGTCAGAGTAGAGCGACTAAAATAAGAAGGTGAAGAGAATCAGAGAAGTGAAAGCCCTTGTAAGATCACAGAGAGAGATTTGAAGGTGAGGTGTTTTGAGAAATGTCCACTCTCTGATGACTGTGTCACATGACTGGGATATGAAGCACACTGTCACGTATAAAGTCTTTGGTCCATTCAAATCAAACTATTACAGAAGAATGGCCAAACAGAAACATTGATTTGGATTTGTGTTGAAGTTTGAAAATGGCTTTTCGATATCATTCCTTGGTCTCTGCTCAATACTTCCCGCTCCTCCTACTGTAGGAAAAATTGGTAGGACAATAGACAGACAGATATTGTTTATTGTCCACAAAGGAAACTCATTTCCCTCTCCTATGTGCTGCTACATTTACTGACAGGCAAGGAAATGAATTCTTGCAAATACATATTTTCAGTCACTAAGTATGAACTTCAAAGAAACTTATTGTTCCTGCAGAACCACAGACAATCACAAACTGGTTCTTTTATCTCCTTTTTGATGTAACTGACTAGTGTATTGAAATCCATGTAATAGAATACTGCTGCTGTGATGCTCCACTTTGTAAGCAGCTGTGGTGCACTAGTCATGCACAGTGGGACTTCTTGCTGGCTGGTGGATGGGTACTATTGTATGTTAAGGTACTACCTGTCTTTCTAGCTACAGCTGCCTGCCTGTTTGTCTGGATGTGTAATGCGAATTGGCACCATTTGTCTTTGCATGTCTGCACATATACTCATGTAGAGTATGTATGTATTTACTTGTGAACTATCACTCAGTATGACATGATTTCTCAAAGCATGTAGTTGCTGTGTGCTCTGTGGTCAAGCTCAGTGCCTCCACTGTGCCACCACACCACCACACTGACCTGCTTTTCTCTGTCTGTCGCCCGCCCCCACGCTAACCCCCCCCCATCCCCGGCTTCCTGAGCACATTAGCAAGAGCTCAGAGAGCGAGACGTGAGGATGTGCTATCTCACTGTGTTCCGTGACATTTGTCTGCTGCGCTTCAAAGAAATGCACCATAGTCGCACCATAGACGCTCACCGCTTCCTGTCTTAGGTCAGTGCCTTTGTTACCAGTGTGACCTCCAGTGACACGTCCCCCACGCAGGGCCAAAAAAGGAGAAGCCTGTAGTTATTAAATCATTAATCATTAAATCATTAAAAATCTTAGTTGATAGCATTACAGGTAAAACATGCCAAAATGAGTTCAGTCCCTGCCAGTGTCCTCATCCATTTATTTTCCCAGGTGAGGACCCTGCCCTGGTCACCTGTGTTAGTGTTTACTTATTCCTTGTGCCTTAACAGTATTTAAGCTGTTATGTCATTGCATCTTGAAGATTCTGTACTGTATTGCCATTGTTATAAGGGATTTGCTTCAGTGTGCTCAGGAAAGAACATTGACAGACAAGTTTAAAAAAAAAAACACAGAACATCTATTTGCCGCTTCCTTACAGTGCCTCACGCAATCCCACACTACATGTAAAAAAGCACCATTCCACACATGACACAGACTTTCTTAGTCTAGCTAATGGTCATTTAGCACAAAAACAGATCAGTGTTTTCAGTTAAACCAGCAAGAGAAACCATTCAGAAACCATTCAGAGTGATTCCATCAGCGCTGTCTGGCTCTGGTTGCAGGAACTTGTTGTGAAACAGTGCCATCTGTTGACAGAAAAGGGAAAGTAAAGGGTGATGGTCTTCAAAGGGATGTCGGATCATTTGTCAGTAGAGAATATAACTGTAAGTAGTATTACAGTACATGATTTATTTATGTGAGCCACCACACTGCCACAGTGTTAAGCAAACACTACACCACAACTTTTTAATTCACATTGTGCTGCAGCTGACCTGGTTGGAAAACATCTCACTAATGACTGTGGGTTTTCAGGGAGACACTGACTACAGTTTTTATTATTTAGTTTGTATTTGTTTTGAATGTTTTTTTAAAATACGAGCTTCTTCGGTGCTCAGCTTCGGTGCCTAATTAAAAAGTCTTCCTAGTAGGAGACTTGAGAAAGTGAGCACTAACCTACCTTTAGTCATGCGGCACAGCAAATACAAGATCTACAAATGGAAAACAAGGACCCTGAAACTCCCAGTGGAACTCTCTACATGGATGCATGCAGACATAAGAGATGCTTCATGTTATTCTTTCAAATGTTTTATTCCTGTCAAGGCACATACATGGATACAGAGGGGTGAGTATAGGGCTAACATCCTTGGCAGTCTGTGTTTGGATATTGTTAGTATTTACTCTCAAATCTAACCTGATGTAAACAGAGGAAATGAAATGAAACTTCTATGGGGATGAAGTTGATTTCTATTTCATGGAAATGTAAGTATGGTGTCCTTACAACCTCATTTGAACTTGCCCCATAGCTGACGCCTGACTGACAGATTAAAAAGAAGAGCAAGTGGCAGTGAAAATGCACATACACATTAACACTGAATATATCAGTAGCCACCTCCAGGAAGTGTTAATCAAGGGACAGGCTGGGCTGTAGAGGCTCCCATAATAAACAAACCAAGGTTGAAAAACTTTTAGAGAAAACAAACAACAAAAGCTGCAAACCAAATGAGCTCAGTGGCTTGACAAGTTTAATGAGACACAGCAACGAATAGAAAACAACACAAAACAGTCCAAAAAAGATGAAGAATTACTGTTTCACATAGTACTTCATGGTCTAAGGAATTTTCTAGAGTTTATAGATAGGATACAGAGTAAGTACAAAGTGGGAGAGAGAGGGATAGAGACAGACAGACATAGAGAGGGAGAGAGAGAAAGAGAGAAATAGACAGACAGAGAGCATAGAGTGGGAGAGAGAGGGAGAGAGAGATAGACAGACAGAGAGTATAGAGTTGGGGTGGGGTGGGATTGGGAAATGAGCACGGGCACATGGTATGAGAACTGTGTGCCGTTGCACCATTTCTAAAATGTTAGTGTTGTTGCCATTGCAAAAAACTGTCTCTGAAGTTGAACTTTAATGACACAGTATTACGGAACTGTGATGTGCTGTTTAGAGTGTGCATGATTTTAAGACCGCACCACACACCTCTGAAGTAGTTCCACTTTTCTGGCCGTATTACACTTGCATATCAATTCACCTAACTTGCTGATGTTCACAGCACAGCAACATTTTAATTAGTGTCAGTTACACTGTGTTTGGGAGTATGGGAAACAGTGACTTTACAAAAACCAAGATGGGATTGAATCTTTGGATGCAGTGCTTGACAACGACAGACCCATTTTTGATCATAGCAACAATCTATTTAGAACAAGTAACGGCAGTTTATTCCAGTAAGTTTTGACTGAGTCGATGCGGAATGAAGTAGTTCTGCAAATGAGCCTGTGCTAGCTATCAAGACCTGTAAATTGTTAGCAAAACTACTCAGTGCAGACATGGCAACAGTGGTATACATGGGATAGTGAACTCCATGGCGTGCCTATGTCAGTGAATATTGCACTTATCAAGGTGTAAAGGCCTTATCACCACCTCAAATGTGCAATATTCACCAATATACATACACCGTGTCATTCATTATCACTCCCACAATAGAATACCAGGATGGTATTTTTGAATTTTGCCTGAGTCAAGGACAACCTTTAGGCTTAGCCATAGAGAGAACATTTAAGTGAATGAAGTTGTCATGGAGTTGGCTCTGGGCTAGTTCATCAGATTTCCAGGCCTAACCATGGCAAACATCGGAAATATGACCCTTCACTCTCCTCTTTGTAGTCCTGTTGCTATCAGTGTGTCCTATTTATCAGAAACTATTTCCTCTGGTATGTTTCATAACCCTGCAATTCTACCTTTTCCTTCAGCAGGACAGCAATCAGGCAATCTATGGGCCTGCGAACAGTATCAACATGGGGTGTGGGGAAGTGAGCAATATTGTAGGGAGAGAACCAATTACTTTACTGGATTCTGAGCCGTGAACACAATATTGTATGTGTACCATTTGTAGATGGAGTGAGATAATCCCAGAAGAGGAGAAAATCAAATCTAGATTGGCCTGAGATATCAGAATAGGGGAAGGAATTTGCTTAGCACCACAATTCACAGATTCCTAACAGACAGAGATAAGCAGTGTTAGTGCTAGGAGCACATCCTGTCTCTGTCTCCTGTCTCCTGTGGGTCCAGGAACCCCTTAGCCAAGAGATGCAACAACTTTTGGGGAAATGAGTTCATTTGCAGTTAACTCTGTGTAGTTACTATGAGATACATATGAAACACATGGTTTTTCTCTGTGCATGCACCGTTGACAGTGTTAGCACAGGAAGTGATAGGGACCAGCAGCACCTCACAGAGACCTGTATGGGGAGCCACACACTGGCTATTGCAGTGAAATTCATTGCCAATTGTGAAAAGTACTCTCAGCCATCACAACTTCAACTCGTAATAGGTTTTGGAGTAGTGAGGTGAGGCATTACAGGGAGCTATTTTCAAAAATAACACTCTTGTTGACTACACACTTTCAGTTTCTGGGCTGCTTTGATAAACAACTTATCATCAGTTGTCCTTAATACCTGGAGAGTCACTGTAGACAGATTTATAGATGTTCTGAAAACACATTTCTGCTATGTTCTTCCTATAAAAGGTAAATTCTATAAAATGTGAAAAAGTCCCTCAGCGTTAGCTTACCAGTCATAATGACACTGAAAGTAGCTGTGTTTACCGAGAGTCCAACTGTTAATCACAGTAATACAGGAAGTCAGTCGCATGGTAAGTTATTCTCAAATTTCAGATCAGTTTTAGATGTGTGATTTGCAGTAATGTACCCGAGATGGCTTATTCAGTAGGAGTTTACATTACAGTACATGACTCCTAAGGAATTACCCAGCAGATTTTACACAAACTGCAAACAGTTTTTCTAATAATTTCCTCTGAACAGCTGAAATGAAAATATATCACTTTGGAAAATCATGAAGGGATTAGAAAAGCTCCTGGCTTATTGCTGACTGCCTGCAGACAGCCTGCAGCTAGTTTGTGGAAACATTTGTGATCATGGAAGCAATGTTACACAGTTCCCCTCTAATTAATAATCCACAGCTCAGTGGTAGCTTTCATCCATCCTGAATGAGTTTGGCAAGCACTGGATGGTGCCGATGCCAGAGAGGGGTGGATGTGTGTCTGTGTGTGTGTGTGTGTGTTTGTTTGTAGCAACACAGAGAGTGAAATGTTTAAATGTTGTCATATTATCTGAGTGGTGGGATCCAGCCAGGAGAGAAGGCGGAGGAGGAGGAGAAGGAGGAGGAGGAAGAGAAAGAGGAAGAGTAGTAGTAGTAGTGAAGAGAGAGAAGAAGGAGGCATAGGAGGAGGAGGAAGAGAAGGAGGAAGAGTAGTAGCGGTAGTAGTGAAGAGGGAGGAGGAGGAGAAGGAAGAGTGGTAGTGGGAGAACAGTGTGAGATGCTAAATGCTAAGATGAGTGATGCTAAATAGCCAAGTTCCTTCTCTTGGCCCATTAATACTTAAATATGACCCATCTGTGGAGGCAAAATGGAGGCACGCACACACACACACACACACACACACACACACACACACACACACAAGGCACTGTATTTCTGTTTATAGGGAATACAATCCATGGTTCACAACAAGAAACAATATATGGCAGAGCAGTGTGTATTACTACAGGAGGTAACCAGAGTCCATTAGGAAATGGTGTGGATTGGGTGTAATCTAGCATCATATCATGCAATGAAAAGTATGAGACTTGTTTTGTCTTGCATATCTCCATGCAGTGGAAAGGGCTTTGGATGTTATTGTTTTGGAGTCCATGGCATGAGTAGAAGGCAGTGCAGGGGGATTGTTTAGCACATGCAGCGTTTCCAAGCCTCGTCTCGTCTCCACTCGCTCTTCAGCCCACTCCGGTTACCATGGCAATGGCTGATGAAGCTAACAATGTACATGCCAGTTTTGGGAACTGTCAGGACCAAATCCATGGGAGAGGAAAAAAAACAAGTACCCTTAAACATGTAAATGTTCAAGAGTAGAGGAGGACTGTGCAGAGATAGTTTTTGAATCTCAAACAGTGTCTAAGACAATGCTTACTACAGGACACATGGTGTGGAATGGTATGTGGGCAGGATTCTGGCAAGAACTGATGCAAATGGCATCTGACAGTTTCTCAAAGGTACTTGCTGATGGTATATAGAGTTTGGAGAAATCTATCTCTAAAAAGGGTTATTTTATTTCGCTTCGTGCACATCTCTCTCTTTCCCTCTCTCTCTCCCTCCCTCTCTCTCAAACACACACACACACACACACACACTCATTTACTCACAAAGTCACTCAATCTTTCTCCCTAAGCCGCTCTTGCACACCCACTCTCCCTTTATCCATCATTCTTTCTTTCTGTTTTCCATTCCCTGTCTTCTCTCTTTCTCTCTCTCTTTCTCTCTCTCTCTCCGAGCCCCTCTTCCTCCTACTCAGAAGGATGGATGTATAGTTGTGTGGGAGAGGAGAGGGGTTTATCTCTTGATCTGAGTCTTAAGCCTCCCCTCCCTCTCTCCCATCCTCTGGGACAGGGGTTATATCTCAGCTGATCGATTGTAATAACACAGTTTTATACACCCTTACACACACACACACACACCACACACACACACACACACACACACACACACATAAACAAACACACACACACTGAGAATCACACCTACAAACACATGCCCCTCCACAACCCTCCATACATATACACACAAGTTAGTACAAACACACACACACACACACCACACACACACACACACACACACACACCACACACACACACACACACACACACACACACACACACAGGGGTCTTCCTGTTTTTCACACCATCTCTGAGAAAACTAAGAACTGATGAACAGGTAGAGTGATCAAGGTTAAAACACACCATTACAGGGACCCAAAGACTCAAAATCCCCTGTGATATCAGCCACTGACTGCATGTGTGGAGACCCTTCTGCCTGTGTGGTTGCCTGCTATGTATATTTTAATAAGCACAAGCCTAGATCCAATTGCATTGGAGGCGTCTGTCTCGCTGCTGTGGGAATGAGAGACAGCATATTGTAATAACTTTGGCTGATCCAGGGCCACAGATAACTCAATTTGCTGGTTCTCTGCATTATGAGGAGAGGCCCATTGGAATAACATGGGCGAGCAGAGCACACACAGAGAGAGGGCCCTTTTAAGAACTTAAGCCATGCCAGAGATTAGGTGAACCAGCTAACGGCTATTGATCCGGCTGTTCAAACACACACACAGACACACACACCTACACACACACACACACCTACGCACACGTGCACACACACACACACACACACACACACACACACACACACACACATACCTATACACACACACAAATAAATAGCCAATGTTTCTCAAACCTATAGACAGAGAGGTCATGTGTATGTAGGTGTAGGTACTCACTCTTGGAAATATGACAAAACAAAACATGACTATATGAGAATACGTGATTTTGTTGGATAGCTATGCTATTATTTACACTCATGTGTTTTTTGTGAAACAAACTGCTCATCTAATATGTGAAGCTGCCCATATGTGTGGACAGTGTGGTGGAGGCCTATCAGGAGCAGCAATACCAGCATTATCCACAGCTCCCATAGGCACCCAGCCACAGCCTCTCAACAAAGAGTGACAGTGCAGAGGGTGCAAATATACATTATTCAGCATCAGCACACACACAAACACACACACACACACACACACACACACACACACATACCTACACACACATCAACTTTCAGCAGGATGGAATTCAAAATGTATTGTTTTGAGAGAGAGAGAGAGAGGAGAGAGAGAGAGACTATGTGTGTGTTATAGATTTATAATTCAAGATAGTCTTATAAGAGAGTAAAATTCTTGTGTTTTTGCTGCTCAAAAATAAATAATGAATAATAAATAATAAATGAATAGTATGTTAAGTGTTCTGTGTGTGTGTGTGTGTGTGTGTGTGTGTGTGTGTGAAGGGAAAAAAAAGATGTAGTGAAGTGTAGTGAAAAGACTGACAGGCGCAGGCTTGGGCTGTCATTGTTTCAGTGTTCATTAGCCTTGTCACTGGGTGGAATAAACTGTTCTGGAGTCTGGTGGTCCGAGCCTTAAGACTACGATATTGTTTGCCAGATGGTTGCAGCTGAAACAGTCCATGACTAGGATGGTTGGTGTTTTTACCGATTCTTTTGGCCTTCCTGATGCATCGTCCTCTTACACAAGTCCTGGATGGAGGGAAGATCTCATCCACAGATGCTTTGTGCTGTGCACAGGACTCTTTGCAGCCTTTCATTTGATAGCAGAGCAACTTCCAAACCATGCAGTGATGCTTCTGGTCAGGATGCTCTTTGTGGTGCCTCTATAAAAGGCCTTTAGGATCTCTGTTCCAATACCAAACTTACTCAGTCATTTGAGGTGGAAGAGATGTTGCTGAGGTTTTCAACAGTCTGGTGAGAGTCATTCAGAGTGCAGATTGGGCTGAGAGGGCTTGTAGTGGGATGTGGTGTGTCATGGCCCAGAGCTGGTTGAACATGTTCATAATCCAATCTGAGAATAACTGAAGGAGAAGCAGAGGGTGAGCACACTTAAACTAAGATGATGGATGAGAAACAACAAAAGTTTCGAAGTATGAAGAAATAGTGGAGTAACTGAGAGAAAAAGAAACTTAGAAACTTAGAGAAAAAAAATTTTAGAAAAAAAGGAAATGAATTTCAGGAAAAAAAAAGAAAAAGGAAGTGAATTTTAGAAAAAAAAAAGAAAAAAGAATTGCAATTTAGAACCTCTTTATTCTGGATCAAATGGCGTCTTGCTCTCCACTCCAGAGTCCAGTGGTACAGGGACATAGTGTATATTTAAGCAGTGAATATAACACAGCTGAGGGGTGTTGTTAGGCACAAGGCAAGCAGAGTGACATAGCTCTGCTATATTCATGGTGTGGAGTGAGAAGGAATAAAGAAATGGTGTGAATCACAGGGTGGGGGTAACAAAAGAGAGGCTAAATTAACCTTGTACTGCAAAAAGTGTGAAAAAGAAGAACATAGTGTTGTATTCTCAGAAAAAAATAAAATGATCTACTATTGTATAATATGCAGCAGCTCTGAACAAATGAAGGCAGTTCAAAATGTGTGTGTGCGTGTGTGTGTGTGTGTGTGTGTAAGAGAGAGAGAGAGACAGAGAGAAAGAGGGGCAGGGGGGACAGTGGCACAAAGCCTGAGTGCCAAAACAAGAAGCAGCACCTTTGGCTCAGGCGCTGCTGATGCAAGTGGAAGAGACAAATGGAGGGTGAGGGAGAGATGGATGATCACCTTGGGAGTCTGGGTACTGAAACTGAACCACACAGAGGAGAGGAGGGAGAGAGAGAGAGAGAAAATAGAGTGTGTGTCTGTGTGTGTGTGTGTGTGTGTTGGGGAGAGATAGAGTGGAAGAGTGTGTGAGAGAGATAGACTGTGCTAGAATGAGTGAGAGCCTGTGTACATAACAGATAGCAATAAGAGAGAGAAGTTGGAAAAGTTAGTCTTACTCATCGCACTCCTGTAGAGGGCAGTTAGGGAATAGGGCCTGTCACTGTGACTCTGTGTGTTTGTGTGTGTGTGTGTGTGTGTGTGTGTGTGTGTATGTGTGATCCAAGGAACCAAGGAAGCCTGGGACAACGGCATCTCACACACACACAGACACACACACACACACACACACACACACACACCACACACACACACACACACACACACACACACACACACACCAAACACTAAGGCAGGACACTCATTTATCATATACAGTTTTTGCCATCATTTTCACACTTCGCACTCTCAATACAATGTCCACCTTGTCAAAAATCTTCATACAGTGTGCTTTACCCACACTCATCTGAGTTAACATTTGCTGCAAAGTGCAATATGCTGCCACCAAAACTCTTCATACTTCACCCAAAATGACTAGTGCTGCCAAAACTAGCAGATGCTGTCACTCAGCATCACAACAATGGGGCTCAATGTGCAGTAAATACAAAAACAAAAACAACTTGAAACAAAATTCATAAACTGCAGCTTTTCTCATACAGTTTGGCATAGACCAACTTTGCGATACATGTTATATGTGTGTATGCATTGGTGTACCTCTGGCAATAGACGAGAAGGGCATATACAGTAATCCTGTACTATTACTACTGTAATACATGAGACATGGCAAGGACCACTGTGAGACTCCTTTGGATCAAGAGAATTTGTGTGTGTTTGACTTGTTAGCTCACTTTATGATGTAATTTACTATAATGATGGCTCTGTTATGTAAAACCAGTACAGCAGTAAAATGTTCACACACTTTGTGGTATTAAAAAAAAAACTAGCAATGGTACACACCAGACTTTCCACAAGTTGTATGCTATAGCCTAGGAGTATGGCAGTATGCAATTTCATACTTTTTTGAAATAATCTTACTATATTTTGCAATTTACAGTATTCTGTAAGTGTAATATATTTTGGAATAGACACTACAATGTGAGTAGTAGTGTACTATGTTTCCTTGTCCCCTGTTCCTGAATGTTGCATTGCAAAAAGGTCAGTGGTCATTACACAGGTGTTACATCGCTTAGAGTTTCTCAATGTAAATAGGCTTACTATACAGTAAACAGGGCCCATATGTAAATAGAGTTGATTAAATTAAATAGAGACTGATGCAAACTTTAAGATTTTTGACTTTACAGTTAATTGTTTTGATAAGAATATCTAAGAGCACTTGCAAAACGTGTTGCAAATAGTACGTACATCTGTAGTTGTCCATAACTTTGTTGGAGGTGAACATTGACTAGGAGAAGTATCCATGAATTTCAGATGAAGTGGTGCATGCATGCAGTGAATGCATTTGTCCTAAAGCAGTGCAAAAGAGGACATAGTCTATAGTTGTTGTAAAAGTGTTTTACAAAAGTAGACGTTGCATTAAGACAAGTGTGAAAATGATTGGCAAAAACTGTAACTGTGTACACTGTGTTACTGCTCTGGTGATGAAGAGGAGTAGGATAGAGATGATGATGACAAAAGAATGATGACAGTATTGTTGCTCTCTGTATGTCTGTCTGTCTCTCCCCAACCTGGTCTCACGACTTTTCTCCCCCTGTGTCTGACTGTCTGTCTCTCTCTCACACTCTGTGTCTGCCTGTCTGACTTTCTCTCGCTCTCTCTCTCTCTCTCTCTCTCTCTCTCTCTCTCTCTCTCTCTGTGTGTGTCTGTCTCTCTCTCTCTCTGTCTGTCTCTCAGGTGGGCTCTATTTATAGATGTACTCAGCAGGTGCAGTTCCATGCAGCTCGTCGCTCATTATCTTCTTGTTTGCACTGTGCACCACATTGACTCCTCTCGCCTCTCCACTGGTGGTGGTGGTGGTGTGTGTGTGTGTGTGTGTGTGTGTGTGTGTGGTCACCTCACCTCTGGGCTATTCACTCTTTGCTGTGTCTCATCAAACATTCAGTTTCAGAACGTCTGCGAAACTAAACTAAAATAAATGTGTATTTGAGTGTGTGTGTGTGTGTGTGTGTGTGTGTGTGTACTTAAGGGGGAATTTTGTAAAATTATTGTTAGTTAATTAGTTCATTTCATATTAGTTATCAGTTATTATTTATCTACAAGTTAGTTATTATTCTCTTACCTACTGACTGGGAAACATCTATGCTACCTCAGAGCTCAATAGTGACCCTGCGGTTAGGACAATCTGTCCAATGTGACTGTCACCTCCACACTTCCTCGCCTCATCCCTGTTGAGGGAGGCATTGGCTGCATGTCAATGTGTGAGTGATCACCTAGACCAGGAGGCTCATGCCACATGTTCATTCACCAAGGGCCACTTTGACTTCTCGAGCTCTTCATCTTCATGTTGTATCAGAGTTAACACTCAGAGAAAAGTGTTGAGAGCCTGACAAAGCCCACCCTCCCAGGGAGTGACGGATGGATGGATGAATGGAGCATTAGACACTAGACAGATAGTTTGAGGTGTGAGTGTGTGTGTGCGTGCATATTTGCACATATTTGTCTGTGTGTATGTTTGTGCACACTTTTTGCCTGTGTCTGAGTGTCTGTGCATATGTGCTCACATTTGGTTTGTGTGTGTGTGTGTGTGTGTGTGTGTGTGTGTGTGTGTGTGTGTGTGTGTGCATGTGTGTCGGTGGCATATGAATGTCATCACACAGGAAATGAACACGATTCATCTTCCTCTCGCTCCAGCTGCCATTATTACTTCTGTGTTCTGCCCATCTGATTCCATGACATGATTTCTAGATGCCACTCCTCTGCATGTATTAGTGATGTGTGTGTGTGTGTGTGTGTGTGTGTGCCACTTTTCTGCACGTATTAGTGGCATGCTTGAGCTGCAATTATTACTTCGGCACAATGATCCATACATGTGTGTGAATGTGTGTGTGTGCGTGTGTCTGTGTGTGTGTGTGTGCGTGTGTGTCTGTGTGTGTCTGTGTGTGTGTGTGTGTGAGTGTGTGTGTGTTTGGCCCTGGCAGTGTAGAGCTGAATGTCACACTAATGTAAGGAACTAGTGCAATTTCTCATTTGGGCTCCGTGACTTCCTGAGTGGATTTGTGGTTGTCAGTACTAAACTCCAGCTAAACTCATTCACCCCATTCACTCCTCTCTCCTCTCCTCTCCTCTCCATACTTTTCTTGTTCTTTTTCTTGTTCCCTCTATTTTCTCCTCTCCTCCCAGCACTTCTCTCATTGCATGTCCTTATTTCCAGCTTCATTACTTATCTCTCCTTCACAATGTTATTTTCTCTCTCTCTCTCTCTCTCTCTCTCTCTCCTCTGTCATTACTCTCACTATTTCTCCCTGCCTCCCTCCTCCTATCACTAGGCCTATCTCTCCTTCACTTTCTATATTCCCGCCATCATTATCTCTCTTTCCCATTCCTCTCTTGAGCACTCTCTCTGTGTTTCTCTCTGCTTCTTAATGCCCTCTGTTTCTCATCATTCAGTCCTCGCTATTTCTCATCCCTCAGACTTCTCACTCTCTTCCACTCTTTTTTCCTTTTCTTTGCCTGTTTTCCTCCGCTCCCACCTTTTTGTTCTTTCTGCTCCTCTGCCTACACACACACACACACTCTCTCTCTCTCTCTCCCTTTGTCTCTGTCTTTCTCTCTCTCACTCTCTCTCTCTCTCACACACACACACACAAATATACACACACACTCTCTCTCTCTCTGTCTCTCTCTCTCTCTCTCTCTCTGTCTCACACACACTCACACACAAAGAGGGGATTCAATGGAAACATGGTTATGACTCCTCAAAGAGCTATGTTACAGTGGGATTGTGGCCTGACCTCTGCTCAGCGAATGAGAACCATTCATTGCCTTGTCCCTGTCAGGGTCTGGATAGGGCCCCAAGTTTCACTTTTGCACTGGAGACTGTGCTGGACTCCAACACATGACACTTGGGCCTAATGGGAATTATTTATGTGTCACTCCTGCTGCTGCCTCTTTTGCTCCACAAACAAGCTCCTATACAATATCTTATACAGTACTGAGTATATATAGGGCCACAAGTTGACCTGCCCTACAGACACACAAACATGCACACTGTATCTAATAACTGGTTACTCACAACAGCTACAGTCTGAGCTCATCCAGTCAGGACTGTCAGGTGGGTGGGCGGCTGGCTGACTGCGCTGAAGCCCTCCTACTCACTCAGTCACTCACTCAACATTGGTGATGAACGTTGAAGACGAGAGGCAGAAAAGTGAGATAGAGCGAGAGAGAAAGAGAGAGAGAGAGATAGAGAGAGAGAGATTCTTAGCCTCTCTTTGGGCCATGTTTTCATTTGGTGGAACTAAGAGGAAATTTAGCCTGCCTAGCTGGTGAGGACCTGTAGGGGTTTAGGAGAAGCATAGGGAATGCATGCTCCTCCTGACATCCTCGGATCGCCCCGATCCACCACCCTCCTGCACAGAGAACACACATGGATCAAATTTACACTCATTTTCTGCCCGCTGACAGATCCCACTTTCATTTCCATTCTTCATCCTTGCTGCTTCACTGTCTGTCTGCTTATACTCCCCCCACATCTGCGTCTCCAAAACCACCTCCTCGCTCTCTTCTCTCTTTTGATCTATGTGCTGTAATTATCACCCCCCTCCCCATCCATCACTCTTCATGGTTCCTCTTACTTATTTAAACCTTTGTGAGCCTTCTGTCCCTCCCTCTCTTACTAGTGTCTCTCTCCCTCCCTCTCTCTCCTCATGTTTGCAGTGTGACTATTGGCTGCCATAAGGTTCTGTTGTGCGTCAATGTCTGTGCTGTTGGGTGTGATGGGAGGCGGGGGGGAGTTGGTAACTAGCATCCTGAACGGAGAGAAATGGTAGCCTAACTGTTCTGTACAATATTCTTCGAGTGTTAGCCCATTGCCAGTATGAGTAATGGGATTACATGAGCACAACCACACACACACACACACACACACACACACATTCACATGTACGCACACATGCACACACACAAACACACACACACACACACACACACACACACACACACACACTCACTCCCTCTCTCACACACACACACATACACACACACACACACACACACACACACACACAAAGACACATTATCATCCTAGAGTACTATTTTCTCCCACCTCCCTCTCCACACCCCAGCTGGTAAAAGTCAGTGTCATCCCCCTCCATGCATTCTGTGTCTCAGGGGTTTTCTCTCCTCAGGGGTGCTTCGGCTCAGTTTCAGCTCTGATCCGCACCATGTCTGGCACAAACCTTGTGCAAAACCAGTCCAGAGCTGCCATCTGATGTCTTTTTTTTTTTTCGGTGTGTGGGTGATTCCTGCACCCTGTTGTGCTTTGCTCTATCGCCCGCGGCAACGCCATTACGTAATTCATCCCCTTCTTTTTTCTTGCTCTCTCTCTTTCTCTTTCCCGTGCAGTGGCGGCAGTGGTGGAGGCGTGTAGCTATGCGCTGGCATGCTGGCGAGTGCTGGCATCCTGCCAGTTGACCAGCCTAAATGCAATATAAACACAGGCTCATTAGCATAGTGTGCTGGGCTAGCGGAGATGAAACGAAAGAAGAACTGCTGTCCGGCTTGGCACCCATGTGTTTGCAAACGGCTGTGTAAACACGGGCGCTCCTACAAATGAGCTCTTCCTGAAAGAAAGCACATCCTTTTGTGCCGAGCGAAATACGCTTTTGTATTTATTTACTCCCCGGGATTGATTCAGTGGCTGAGAAAAGACTATTTTCTGCTGTAAAAACTCGGGTCTTTGGGACTGAAAGGAAAGAAGGGAGTGTTTGTTTCTGTATTTACTCATCTCATGTACACAAGAAGATTTGTTTTATTCATGCGGGGTTTAGGGACGTGGGCAGGAGCCTACTGGCTGTATGGTTTGAGGGTAGTTTGGGGGTGTCTGTGTGTGTGTGTGTGGGGGGGGGGGGGTGTATTGATCCTTCACCCCTTTCATTTATCTCCTTCCCCCCCACCAGAGCTGAGTGCACCTGTGTGGCAGAAAACAGCAAAAGAAAGGAGCGATTAATTAAATGAACTCAAGCATGAATAAGACCTTGCTCTTCTGGCCCTTGGAGAAAACTTCTGAAGAGAAAAGGAAGAGAGGAATTGGGAAATAAGAGAAAGAAAATAGAGAAATACTAAACTAAACTTAATAAGCAGAGTGGAGGAGTTAGTGTTTAGATGTCACCCACTCCTTATGTTCATATATTTAGCTGTGTTACAAAGCAATGCTTAAGCCTGTATTTAAAGGAGAAATCTGGTGTGAGTCAATCAATATTCCTGTGGTTTGATGTTGTTGAAACAGATAGGGGCAAAGTATAGCGATGTTCATATTTACTAAAAACTGACAAGGTGAATATCACTGATTAGTAACAATGCTTTCTTTGGTTTGAGGAACCTTTAAACTGAATGCTTAAGTGGTATGCCATCGCTCTTAAACACTCTCTCTGCTCTGTAATTGAATTGAAGTTTTTCTACGAGGCTGGATCTAATGTCTTTGAAGGATATCTAGCCACAGTACTGTAGTGACATAAATTGAGCACAGGCACTGCGCTGGCACGTGCTGCAGTCCATTGTTTTTTAGTTTGGAGGAAGTTCTTTGAGTTTTACTGTCAGTTCCTTCAGTGAAAAGTCTGTTGTTGTCAGCTCTACCTGTTGGTATGTGTCTCTGCTGCAACAGGTTAAAAGACTATGAAATCCTTGAAGAAAAAAATAGTCCAAGTGAGCAAACTTTTTAAAATATAAAAACAAAAAGGACCTTCCATCAGGCCTTTCATAGCTGGATGCAGTGCCCGTTAATATTTTGATGGACCTATCAGATTGCTCAGTTTGATAGACCTTGGTTAGTTGTGGAGTATTCAGCATGAATGAATAGGGTTTTTACAGCTCTGTCCATTCAACAATTTGGAAAACATGGCTTCAGAAAAGCATCTGATAACCTTCCTCCTCTAATATATAACTCGTATGATCACTCTCCCAAGATCACATTCATGGCTACGACATCCCTAATTTCTCCCTGGCTGTCGCACAAGAGCTGCCCGTTGCTTTAGGTAAGTGTGTGTTCAGTACTATTCACTGTGCTATCTCTCTCTCTCTCTCTCTCTCTCTCTCTCTCTCTCTCTCTATCCGTGAATGGATATATGTGTGATCACTAACGCATAGCATAAATTTCCCTCAAGGATCAAGATAGTATACATACTTCTACTCATAATGACAGCTGAGCTTTTGTCAAAATGAGAAAGAAAGATAGAAGGGAGGTGTCCTCAGGCTATGATGCTCATTTACACCTACACTCTTTCTTTCAAAGAGAAAATTCCACCCACATGCTAACCTTTACTGATCTCAGGTCAGATGGTTGCAGCTAACAAGCAAAGTTTCATCAAACTATCTGCAAAGAAATGCTGATTGAAAAAAAAATAAATATAAACACTTTACATCTGTCATATCACATTAGGACTCAGGAGCATACATTAGATTGCAGTTAGTACAACCTAACATTGTCACTGCATAACAGTGCATGTACTAACTTTCATATTAGATCCACTATTAGTCTGTACAGACCAGTGTCCTGTTAGTCATCCACTCAGTACATCACACTATACATCATAGTCCAAAAAGTGAATATTGTCTAGAAGTGGCTAATTGTGACATTAAACCTATGCACTACCACCAAGTTAATGAAGCAATTGAACATTAAGCCAATTTTTAAACAAGTAATTAAATTAAAGCTTTTAGTTCACAGGGAGAAACGTGAGGCATCAGCCAAGGATGGGAAGCTTGCAGAAAGAAAGTACGTTGTCACTGAAATATCTTAACAATAATTGCTTACTGCTTCAGCGTTATGCATTTAGCATGTCAGCTTCAATAACTAAAATACTAAATGTGCTAGAAAAAATATATGAACATTCAAGACCAGCACACAAAGTTGGCAAAGGCATTAGCTGGCTAGCTGCACTATCCAGACAACCTGGTTCCCCTGCTAGCCATAGTGGTCACATAATGGAACAAGACATAAAACTCGCTACTGCCTCGATACTGCCACATAACCTAGTTAAATCCTCCAGGATGACTACTGTTACATTATTGGAATAGCCCTAAACAAATTAGTTTATTGTAGGCTAGTATAAATTGGACCACACAGTGAGGTGTATCTTTGAAATAATCTACATGCAGCACTTGCTAACCAGCCCTAAAACTCCAAAGCTAATTTTAACAGGTTAAACTGTTTAACGCACGTGGTAGATATTTCCTTAACGTGCGTATGTCAAATAGCAACTTTTCGCATATTTATGTACTTTTCTTTTGTTTAGTTAGGACACTGCAGTGATGAAAGGTTGTTTTCTCCCTCTGGATTTGGGTTTGGTTGTTTGCGCGCTGTTTTGAATTCTGGGAAAAAAGGCTGTATCTTATCCTCGATGATTACCATTTGTGCGGTAAAAAATATCAGGTAACGGTACTCCGCTTTCTGTTTGGACTGACAAATCAAAGGTCGCATAACGGGGTTGTTCCACATTTTTTGTTTTTCCAGATTTCAAGATGAATATTTGGAAACAAGTTGCTCTCCGTTTCTTGTTTTTCTGATTTGAAAACGGAAATCAAAAGGCCACGAAATACAGACCCCTCTGACAAACTCAATTCTCCTCTCCAACTTTGCCATGGTAACTGCAAGGACAGAGGCTATAATGCATCACCATGGAAATGTGGAGGCACTGTCGGTGCCCATGGAGGAAGTTTAAAGGGTTGTTAATGGATACTGGGTCATAGGTTTGACACACAGCTACTAAGTGCATACACTGACTGTCTCCTTAAAAACAACTATTTTTTGCAGGAAAATGTCACTGAAACATCCATCCATTCACTCTTGATGATATTGGCAGGCAAAGATTGCAGCCTGCAAAAAGAAAAAAAGTGTTCAGTGTAGAACTTAAGGTGTGAAGGAACACTAAATATAAACAGCATACAGCCTTTTGTGTCTCAGGACTGACATTTGTCTATAGTTGGAGCAATATCTATAAACCTCTTTATTGGGCTTCTTTTCCTATGGAGGACAAATGCATTATCTCTCCCTCCACGTCTGCTCACTGAGGTTTTGCTGGGTGACTCATTTGCTGCTCTGGCAGGCAAAGCCCTCGGCCTCTCTGGTGGCCAATAACACGATGTCCAGTCGGCAGCCAGTCTGTGGCAGGGTGGTCTACTTCTCAGGTGGAAAAATTCATTTAAAAAAGGTCTTGACAGGAGCTCTGCCCTTGGTTTGATAACCTGCTATAAAACATTACTTTGCCTTTCTATCTGTCTGTCTGAACTCTCTCTCTCTCTCTCTGTCACAGTGATGTGTTGTTCATGTTCCTCAGAGATGTGTGTGAAACTGACAGTTGCTCAATCCCGTGTGTGTTTCTATTTCTCCATGTATTCAGGCAGTCAGTGTGAGCTCAGAATGGGAGGTTTGAATTGATACAATGCATACTGTCAATGCATTGTCAAAACCTCCTCTCTCTCTCTCTTTCTCTCTCTCTCTCTTGTTTACAGTCACAGCTTTGCTGTTATAATGGACAGTTTTCTGTCTCTGATTGCATCACACACATTCTCTTTCTCATTCTTTTGTTATTGAAATTACAAAAACAACAACAAAAAATACATTTGTACTGCCATAGCATTTCAACTTATAAAATTACATATATGCAAAAAAGTTACCACCACTCTTTCTCTCTCTCTCTCTCTCCCTTTCTCTCTCTCTCTCTCTTCTCTCTCTCTCATAGTATAGACTCTGCACATCAAGTCTCTGCCTTTGTTTCCTTGGCACCCAGCTGGCAGAGGGAAAATCATAGTGGTGCAGGTGGTAGGAGGCAGGAGGTGCCGTTCGGCAACCGGTGGGTTGCAGGATCGAGCTCCACCTGACCCCATCGAAGGGTCACTGAGCAAGATACTGAACCCCAGATTGTTCTCAGTGAGCAGGTTGACCCCTTGCATGGCAGCCATTGCCACCGGTGTGTGAATGGGTGAATATGAGCGCTTTGACTGCTCATAGGAGTAGAATGCAGACTGCAAGGATGCAGTCCATTTGCTATTCATGTGGGACAGATTGCATAGACAAAGTGCTGTTTTCATTCTGCCCTGTAATTACACCCTATCAAGCATCTCTGGACAACCATGGCACACAGGCAGGACGCAGCAAGTGGTGAGTTTGACGGCTGAACCACGCCTCTCAGCAAGTTGGAATGAGCTGTGGTGTGCCATAGGGGGCTGAAATATCCTATAGGCCTTTACTCCTATAGGCTCTCACTGACCCTATGTTGGGGAGTTACTGAAAAAGCTTTGAATTGTTTGGACAGAGAAGAGAAGATGGGATATTAGTGAATGATTGATTGCCGATGATTGAGATCCATATGTTCTTTTTATGGCAATTAATTAAACAAGTTTCATCATTCATGACCAAATACTAACTAATTAAGGTCCATATTTCAGAAACAAATACACCCTCACACACAGTACTCTCTCGCTCTCTCTCACACACACACACACAACACACACACACACACACACACACACACAAACATGTGTATACACATGCAGACACATACACACATACAGATACACTCCACCCACTCAAATTCATCCACTTTCAGCATATGGGCATGGAGAAAGCATCAGCAAAGATCAGGCTGAAAATGAAATGACAGCACTTGAATCACTTCACCCCTCCCCACCAACCCCCCGCCCCCCTGCATTTCTCGTTCTCTTTTTGGTGGAATTGAAGTACCACTGCATGAACAGAACAGGATCTGAGGTCACCTTCGGAATATTACCAGCGCAATAACTCGTTATCCCAGCAATGGTGGAAAGCTACCAGCGTGACGGTTGATATGACAACAGACTGACCAACCGAGCCACCATCACCACCTCTGCACATAATAAACGGCTGCCTCATTTATACGGCAAGGCAGAGGGGCCAAACCATGATGTGTGGCAATACTCCAGAAATCACTTTCAGACAAGCTGCAGTTTTTTTTTTATGTGCTCCTCTTGGCACCCCTGACACACTCTAAAGGGGGTGAAAAGTGGTGACACTTTGAACTAGACACACACATACACAGATACTGTATATACGACCTTTTTCCACTACTCCATACGGATACTTCAATTCAAACAAACACACACACACACAAACATACACACTCACAAGCACACACGCCTAGGCTTTGTTCCAATTTATAGACACACAGTCAGAAAAATAAACCCTGTGTTAATGCTGCCAAATTGTCTGAGTCTCTCACCTCGGCGCCACCCCGCGTTATTGGTGTGTGATAACTCTCTCTGGAGTCAAACTCTGGCCCAAATGTGCAGTGCCAGTATGTCTCCTGCCTTATGCTCCTCTCTCAGCGCTGTAGGGAGGAGTATGTGAAGCTACACGGAGACAAAAAAGGGACGTGCTTTCGCTTCAAATCAGAAATTAGAGCCTCATCCACAGACAAATGCAGCACGTGAATCCGTTTGTAGTAATTTATGAGGATTAAGACATGGAAAATTGCTTGGCCAAAGGAAATGATGATTTCTCAAAGGAAATGATGTCATGGCTCATATACCAGTCTTGCCGCTGTTTACCTTGATGAGGCTTTGATATCAGGATTGGTGAGGAGAGAGCCAGGCGGGTCCAATCACGTTGCATATTATTTGGATGTGGCTTCATTAGCTATGCCTCAGGCACAATGGAAATCCATGGAGTGTTTCCAGACTCTGATCAGTACAGTGAATAGAGGATAACAGACAGTCTGCCGACAGTGAGCCAAAGCCATACCTCTGTACTGGCACAGTGTCAGACCACCATACCATAACATAGGAATGGGGATTTTCCATATTTTTTGTTTCTCTTCATCTTCTTTGCTGCTCTCTCTCTCTCTCCCTCTCTCTCTCTTTCTCTCTGTCTCATTCTTGCTGGCTCTATTCCTTCTTTGCTCTCTCACTTCTTGGCTGCCTGAACCTCTGTTTGACTCTTTACCTTTCACTTCATGTTCACTACATCTGTCGCTGTGATCAAACAGATGCCCACAAGATGAGAAGGGAGGAAGAAAAAAAAATCCAAACTCATTCCCATCAGGCCACTGAGATGTCTTGTAATGAGCAGGCCACTCTGACGGCAACTGATCTTTCTTCTCTTCTCTCCTCGTCTCTCTTTCTCTCTCTTCTTCCCTTCTTCTCTGGTTCCTATGTTTGTCTGGCAGCATTTCTTATCCTTTTACAGACTTCGCCAGAAAGAGATTCAGTCACAGCAATCAGTCACACTATGTGCTGGGGCTATTACCATGCTTTTCATCTCAACGCTATGCAAAAGTGAAATAAATAATTTAAGCAGAATGAAATAAAAATACCATAAACATTGGTTCAACTCGTTTGTGGCACGCGTGAGTATATTTGTGTGTGTGTTTATAACTGTGTGTGTGTGTGTGTGTGAGAGAGAGAGAGAGAGAGAGTACAGAGACAGATTAAAATCCAAAGGCATTTTGAGGCGAAAGTCGCACAGTAATAATGAGCATTAGCCAGAGGGATGGGGTTGATATTTTTGCTTCTCAATAGGGGTTTTTGGGTGTGAGTCCTGCAGAGCTCAAGGAAATAATTCCATTTAGACGGAGCTTTGAGAAGACATGGGCAACATTAAAAAAAAAAAAAAAACACACGTCAAGATGGAAGGGATTTGGAATGTTTTGGAGGCATGGCTTGTTTTTGACGGGCTGTTATGGTTAACTTAATTTCATAGCTGAGGCTGCTTCACTTCCACACCTCAGAAATTGTCAGATTTTTGTAGTGTGGGTCTTTTTTATTGCAGTTTCACACGAATGTTAGAGTCTTGTGGGAGACTGTGGGTGTTGAAAATAGTCACTCTCAAGAAGCACCTTAGAAATTATTCTCCAAATTCTCTCTTACGCACATCATCGATTTCTAAGAAAGCATTTCAAGAGACTATTCAAGTTTTATGGGGTTGTCTTGATCTCAGAACCCTTATGAAGAACAGAGGAAGAAAGGGAAGACAGAGAGAGGAGGAGAATGAAAGAAAAGAAAGAAAAACAGATGAAGTGAAGAAGCAGTGTAGCATTTAATCAAACACAAAGGCGAGGTAATTTCATAGTGAAGACGAAATGGAGGTAATTTCATTAGCAGGGATTGTAGAGCTGCACTGGCTCTTACCTGTGCAGCACAGAGCCCAACACCCCCCCGGGCTAAAGCGCTTCCACGGTCGCTATCTCCAAAGGCACGGTACACTCAGCACGCGTGAAATCAAAGCTCCAGCTCTCCTCTCCTTCATTTTTTCTCTTCTCCTGTCTTTACATCTACTCCTTTCCCCCTTCTTTTCTTTGCTCTCGAGGTGCTTGTGATCCCCGAGATTTTCACTCTCCCACACACCTGCCCACGTGTGCACACACACACACACACACACACACACATGTCTTCACATGCCCCCATATCGCCTGTTTTATTCATTGTTTTCCAAACCCAGCTGCAATCCGTCACCACTCTTCTCCACACATGTTTCCTCTAACCACCTTCCTCTTCTTTGTTGTTCTCAGTTAATCAACAAGCTGCCCATACATTCCATCTGTCTACCTATAGGAGACTCTAATCAACACTGACTTATGAGTCTTTCTCTCATTGTGTTTTCACAAGGATGTAATAAGATATTGTGTTTATGGCTAGATAGTCTGTAGCAGAGGTTAGCTTTGTTGACTCCTACATGTTTATACAAGCCCATGTCCAAATGCAATTATAACTGTGAGAACTCTGCTTGACAAGTCCTTAATTAAGTCTGAATAAAATAAAATTATTGGACAGCAGCTAATTGCACAGACAGAGACGACTGAGTCTTGTCCTTGATAATGGAGCCCTAATGGCTAACAGTGTACATAAACGTCAACAGTGCAAGTGGCTGTTATACTGCATTAGGTCAAACTGTTGCATGTTCACTTAGTGTTTGTCTGCCACTGGTGCAATACATGATGTGTACATATGTGGATTGCTTGTCTAAGGGATTTTATATGTGGATCAGGCAGAGACGCTATTATGTTGTCAAGACTGTGGGCAGGCAAGGTTGAATACAAAGATGAAACCAGCAACAAGTCAAGTTTGACATACAGTAAGAATGCAGTTCCTTTGCTCCCATTCATATTTCAAATTGTCTGACTCCTTACCTTTACTTTATTCTACATGCGTGCGTGTGTGTGTGTGTGTGTGTGTGTGTGTGTGTGTTTGTTGGTAGCCTAGTTACAGAGTGCACAAGATGTGCTTGTGTGTGTGTGCAGCCTTATAGTAGAGTGCACACGGCATGTTTGTGTGTGGTGTGTGTGTGTGTGGTGATTTGTGTGTGTGTGTGTGTGTGTGTGTGTGTGTGTGTGTGTGTGTGTCGTCTCGTATTATGAAAAAAGGTATGGAATCCAATGGCTCCAGCACAGGACCAGAACTTAAGTGGACAGTTTTCCTACATAGGGGTGGAGTTAACTTACCACCTTATCATTATGCTATCTTGCATGTGAATGCTGAAGTTTGTTTTTTTCCCTAATCACACACACACACACACACCACACACACACGCACACACACCACACACACACACACACACACACACACACACACACACACACACATACAAAGAGCCATCATCTCTGCAGACAGGCAGAAATTGTTCATTCCCTCTCATAGGCAGTGCAGGCTCCCCAGAGAGTCTCTGGCAAAATGGTGAAAAACAGACTGACACCAAAAACACTTTCTAAATGGTGCAATGCTGAGAAATCCCCTTGCCTTCCTAAAGCTGGTCTAAAACTGTAAGTAACTAAGTAGGTAAATACACAATATGTTTTAACCACATTTCTGAAGTGATGACTGAAGTCATGACAGTCTGCTAAAGCAGATTACAGTCTGTGTCTAAGCCATTACCATCTGTATAGTGTACATAAGACCTTTTATGTAGGGTATTTCAATGACATTAAGATCTGCAGTACCTGACTCCCTCATAGTCAGTTGTCAAGGACTAGTATATGATGTCAATGCGTATGCCTAATTACATAAGGGATAATGGCCGACAAGGTGACCAGATCGATGGAAATAATGGCGAGGTGGAGGTGAACGATTCCATGACGCGTGAAGCCTCTGCCGAGTCATTATTTCCATCGGATTGGTCACCTCGAAGGCCATTATCCCGCTTATCTCCCATTTGTATTTAGGATATCATTTAATCTATAATTTTCTTTATATTTAGGAATCATGTACATGAACTACAGAAAATGTATGAAACAGTAAACCTATGATAGCTACTGTTAAGGAGTGAAAGTACAGCATGAAATACTTTACTACGATTGTTAGAAGTACTATTGAAAAGTGCATTGACATGGAACGGTGATTCAAAATTTTCAGATCTACTTCAAAGGTAGCCACTTATACAAAGTTAATTCCCACCCCATCAGCCAATCAGAAAAGACAGTCCCACTGTTAAGAGAGATAAACTACAGTAATGTGCAGAACAGCTTGACAATGCACTGATTATCAAGTTCTTGTTCTTGCTATGCCTGGGTTTTTATGGTCATGAAAGTAGTTAGGAAGTAAGTTATGGGTCCCTGTCTCTCCCTCTGTGTGTGTGTGTCCACATGCGTGCAAAGTTGTGTTGGTCTCTTCAGTGCGTACGGAGCAGTAGGAGCGCCTCTCGGGTGCGGATGAGACACTAATCTCACCCTGAGCTCCCAGAGCAGAGAGCATTCCCCTCCATCTCCTGTCTCAGAGATCACCCACATCAAAGGACCATGCAGCCTCAGCTCACATTTGGAATGATGCCATACCAGTGTGTGTGTGTGCGTGTGCGTGCGTGTGTGTGTGTGTGTGTGAGAGAGAGAGATGTCTAGACAGAAACATGGCTTGGGAAAAAAATGAATTAATTAAGGGATGAGAAAAGGGGAAAATGCTTCATTTGTCTGTATAAGACAGCAAATTACATGAGCAACATTTCAAAACAGATGTGCCAATCACCAACCAAACAACTCTACAAACTCCAACACTGATGGCTAACACAAACTGCTAACTAACTGCCAGGGTGAAATTTTACCAGCTATGTTTTACACTCCAAAGTGTCAGCAGGGGTTTCCGGCTGCAGTACAGCGAGCTACGGGGGTTATCTTGACAGGGCCAGGACTGGGGCCATTTGTACAGCCATGGACGTGTTGAATTAAGCCATTAGTGCCCTCTGCTCTTAGCCTGGCCCTGGTGCATGCTACCCATGCCGGGGAAGGTGCGTGCTGCGTGCTAATGAATAACTAACTCTGACAAATTTACTCTGTTTCCCCAAGGCTCTCTGCTTTGAATTATTCAGCGTAGCCAGTAGAGTTAGTGTGTGTGTGCGTGTGTGTGTGAGAGAGAGGGAGAGAAATAGACAGTGTATGTATGGGTTGGGGGGTTGTAGTAGCCAGTGGAAAAAAGAGCTGGTGGTTAGGGTCTGACAATGTGAGATGCAATGAGCGGGACATGAGCTTTGGGTTTGGGTTAGACTTTGAGCAAGATGTGGTTGCAAGCATTCAATGGTTTGGGTGGTGGTGGTAGTGTTTCAGGACATTCTTTATGTGTGTGTTTGCATGTGTGTGTGTGTGTGTGTGTGTGTGTGTGTGTGTGAGAGAGAGAGAGAGAGAGAGAGAGAGAAAGAGAGAATGTCTGGGTGTATGTAATGGGTGTATGTGCATGTCAGACACTGTGAGAGAAAGAGAGCTAGACAGAGAGAGGGACACACATACACTCACACACACACACACACACACACACACACACTCACATGCCATACAGTATATGTGTGCCTGTAATGTTGTGTGTGTGTGTGTATGTGTGTCCCTCTCTCTGTCTAACTCTCTTTCTCTCACACTGTCTCACATGCACATACACCCATTACATACACCCAGACATTCTCTCTTGTGTGTGTGTGAGAGAGAGAGATTTCAGTATGTTGTCTACACACTGCATTCTCTGTATTTTGTATGCTACATTTAAACACAGACAAAGAGGTGTATGAAATAATTGCTTTTTGAGAGGCTTGGTATAAAGTCAAACTAAACACATTTTTCCTCATTCAGTGCATGAGGAGAGAACTTTTTTTTCCCTTTAGACTCTCTATCATACCTTAGGGGGAACTATCTGCCATGACTGCATGGTTTTTCTAATTTTTGTTTGTCTGTTTGGTTGACAGGATGCCTTCTTCCCACCACCCAAATTCATCTTCTGTCCACCGTTGCCCTCAGAAACCCTGACTATGGTAATGATATAGTAATCTATTGTCAGTATTGAAGAGTGCTCTTTTGTGTGTCTTTCATGTACTGAAACCAAACTGATCATCATGTTGTAAAACGTAACTGACTGATTTGTGTTTGAAGGCACCTCTTCTTTAGTGGACAAAATAAATCAAATCTAGCCTGGTAATAAAATTAACCCCTCATACTTACACTTTGCTTCAGTGTAGTACAACAGGACCAGTTATTCTCCTTCAATAATACTTAGAAAAGATGGTCTATTCATAGGAACAAAACCCACAGCTACAAGCACTAATAGTGTCCAAATAAATGCTAATTACATCTATTTGATTGAGAATAATTGTTCCTGGGAATAACTGGTCCTGTTATACTAGCACCTTGCAAGACCCTCAGCATATTGAGATCATAATTCATACACAACAACTAACTTACTTGCTATAAATACGCTGTGATTAGGAGCTAAAACTGGAGAAATTTTTAGTTAATGGTCTATTATGGGTAGAATAAGGTCATGCAGATTAAGGTATTGGTAATGATTTGTAATGACTAACCAATGGCCAGTATGTTAGTAATTTGCATGTTAATAAGCTGCTACTTAATGGTGAATATGTGGGTGCTAATATAAAGTGTTGCTAAAAAAATCCTAAAAAACAAAACAAAACAATCCTACCCATGCAAAGAGAAGAGCATACTTCAATAGCATGACAAAATATTCACTACTACACTGTTCATCCCACATGATGGAATGTTCAACTCATCCACAGAACTACATAAGCAAATAGGATGTTAATAAAAGGGACTGTAAAGTGCATTCATTGAATCAGCAACTCACAGTAGAAACTGCAAAGGCTGCTTGAATTTTCATTAATGTCATTAAATAAAATTGTTCAAATAGCCTATTTCTAACTGTCATATATGTAGCAGGCCTTTCATCCAATATTTCAATAGCACATTCTGTCACTTTAACTTTTGTAGAGGTCTATGCTTTGTGAGTACAAAAACAATTTCTTCCAGGTTATAGTCCAGAAGGTGTAATGTGCATTAAAATGGCATGAGTTGGCAGGTCACAGGATGCATTCTGTCCAGGAATGCCAATGCGGCTCAAACAATCATTGGCTTCAGTGTCATTCAAAGGTCCATGAAAGTTTAAGCAGCTTACAAAAGTAATGCTGTTTACGTAGAAAGAACCCATTCAGTAATCTGCTGACTGACAAAATGTAGTGGAGTCCTATCCATCCATCCATCCATCCATCCATCCATCCATCCATCCCTGTCTCAGTGTAAATGTGTGCACACACATCAGTGTGGGTATATCCATGCGCATAGTTGAGAGAGTGCAATTGATTAAAAAACTATGCAAGTGCATCAACCCATCTGTGACAGCTTCATTCAATGCAGATTGAATGAGGAATGAGAGTGAGGAAAATGTAATTAAGTTTGATCCTTTTTCCCAGTCTGTCCCCTATATGAATACATATGTATACTTACGTAACTTTGCACACACTCAGCGACAGTCAGAGTCGATTTCGTCCTGTTTTGTTTTGTCACATTTATGAAATGGCTGCACTCCTCTCTCTCTGTCTCTCTCTGTCTTGCCCTTTCTCACAAACACACGCACACACACACACACACACACACACACACACACACACACACACACATTCAAACAGTGACAACAACCAACCAACCAACCAAATAAAATGCTGGGAAAAGAGAAGAAAAAGAGTGACTACGTCAAAATAGCTTTCCAAATCATAGGCACATCAGTCCCACATCAGTGTTGTAGAAGACTGTTTATAACCCTGTCAGATGTGGTCTCTTTGTCTCTGACCGAAGAGCTTCACATGGTTTTCCTGTCTTTTTCCTCTGCCTGCATGTTAACTCCAGAGTCTCCAAGGATCAAGAGAGTGGCCTGCCTCTGTTGTTGTGCACGACTCTAAATACTTGTCTTGTAACAAATTGTCTCCTGCTTTCTCAGGTGGATAACAAACATGTTGTTGTTTAATTCTATCGTTCCACAACATTTTTTCAAAAACCTCTCCTCTCAAGCGTATTTCAACATGTCCCTCGCTTCACCACACACACACACACACACATACGCACATATACACACCCCCAACAAACACACAGCAAGCTCCCCCCCCTCCACCACAACCCCATTCTGTTTTCACAGTTGTTCTCATTATTATTATTATCACCAACCTAATTTATGTAGGAATTATTCACAATGTGCCTTCAATAAATCATTTGGCATCCATATCAAACAAACAACAGCAACAGCTACATGGGCTGAGAATAAATAAGTGATGAAGAGACATGCGGCACTGGGACTTCCCCAGAATATCATTTACTCATGGGGGTGGGGGTACACAGAGTGGAGGAAGGAGAGAGAGAGAAAGATATATATATTAGCGCTAGGGCTGTATACGCGTTAATAGTGCCTTAACAAAATCTTATTTTATCGTGATTAAATGAAATATTGCCGTTAACGCAAGGTATTTGTGAACTTGGCTCATCTTGATAAGGAACAAAGAAGATTTTTTAGGGGGTGACTATCATGCAAAATAAAACTAGTTATAACATTAGATGTGTGGTAAAATGCAGCAGACATACATATTTTAAATTGTTCTCTGAGATCTCCAAAGATGGCATGTAACTTCAGTTTGGCTGAAAACAGTACAAGGAGACCTAAACAGTCCCTTGTAACCTATTAAAATAGCCCTTGATGATAATGAGCTGTGCTTTGATGCGCTGCTGTTGGCTAGCTTGTCAGCATTGCATGGCTCTGATGACAGATTGAGTGATTATATTGAACTTACATCAGTTCACTAATGTCAGAATTGCAAAGGAAAAAATTCTAAACTTTTTGGAGTATTATATTTCAGAAGAAGCTAAGCTGATGAAATGATACACACATCCACTGCTGGGAGTTTGTAACACACACTTAGTAACACTTGTAAGACTTGTAAAGGTTTCATGGTAGCCAACATAACCAGATAGCTGCTTTGTTATCGCAATGTAACTGTTACAACCACAGGTGAAAACTTACAAAGCCGGTTGTATTCACCAAAGTTGACATATTATTATTCTAAAAAAATGCACTGAAAACAGAAATAATAATAGACTTCTCCAAAAAAGTGCAGGCATATCTTCATTTCACTGATATTTGGTGATCTAGCATTGTTAGGATTCTGTGGGGCGGGCACCAGTCAAGTACAGGAGAGCAAGGATTGTGTGATAATTAAGTGCTATCTGCCAATGGCTTAGAGATATAGGATAAAGCAACACAGACAAACACAAAGAATCACATTTTCCTGATTTGTCTGTTTATTTCTTTTCATTGGCTATTGCAGACAGTGAAGATAGTATTACATTTTCACATGCACTACACCACACAAACTCATATAGACCTATCATATCTCAAAAACAACAGGGAAAAACGTTTTTCTGTGGCATTGCATCTTTAAATTATGCAGCCTATGTGATGCGATCCTGAATGCAATCCTGTGGTTGATGGCCGATGGACTACACTTCGTGAATGCGCACATTTCCTAACCTCCACTTGTAGACGGTATAGGTAGCCATTTTGAAATAATCTACTGAACTGGCAGGAGACAAATTACTTCCTCTTTGCTCTTCAAAGTGCAAGTATAGCTTGTAGTCATTACAGTTAAGCAAAAATATAGACTGTTATTTCTCCAGACCGTATTTTGTACAAATGCCTAATAAGTGTCTGAAATATCATTATTTTGAAATATCATTATTATTATTTTTTCAGCGTTTTTTCGATTAATCGTGATTAACTACATAATTTTATGTGATTGAAATTGCAATTTTCATTGTTTCACAGCTCAAATATATATACGCAATATATGTGTGTGGGGGGGGGGGGGTGTGAGATGTCAGAGTGCTTGCACGCTCATTCAGGGGGGGCAGCGTCTGCTCTCATGCTCTAATAAAGGAATTGGCGCAGTAACATAGATCATGGTGAATGCAGAAATGGAAGACAATTATGACTTCCACAAATTTATCAGTTCAGCGCAGTACAACAAGATTTAACAACGATTTAATGAATCCCTAGTAAGTCGTCTCATGTGAGATTTGACTTGGTGATGAGTCATGGTAAGCCCAGTTGGCATTTTGAGGAATTCATGAATTTATTTTTAATGAGAAGCAGAAGATGTAAAGAGGCTGGACATCAGTATATGGCCAAGTCTGGCTGACTTTTATCAACTGACAACCATGTCTTTCAGGTGGAACTAATAAAGAAGCACAGAAATGTCATGCCACAAACAGGCCTGCGGCTAAAGACAGCTAGCCTAAGGCTACGCTTTGTTTAGCAAAAAAAGCATCATCTTAGCTCAAATAGTGCCCTTATTTCTCACACTAAAACCATCCAATTACCCCCCTCAAGTCTTAATCTAAGACCAGATCACTTAAACACTGGCCATGTTCTACCTACCCTTTATCTCTTTACTCATCTCATCATGCTATCGCTCCCTTCCACTCTCACGAGGCTGAGGTCTTATCAAATAGCACTGCCATCGCTCCGCTGCCAAATATATAAACAACAACCACCATGACAACAACAAAACTCTGCCCATCTTCAGAGGAGGAATGAGGACAAGGGAGGAGAATGGAAATGTCACCGTCAGGGTGGCATTTTCGCAGACGTGGCCGGTGGGGGGGTGGAGTAAGGGTGCAGGCATGCCTCGGAGATGTGCCACTATCAGGCCACTAATGAGAAAAAACTTGTACCATTTCAGTCAAGTTTGTCCTGACAGCCCAGACAGTGGTGATGTTGTTTGTTTGTCCATCTTTTAGCATGACCTTTAACGCACATCCCTCTTGTTTCCTCGTCTCCTTTCTCTGGCTCTGAGTGGCTGTCTGCCATCTTGGTGACATGCATCTGACTCTGCCTGCCTTAATGTGGCATGATGGGATCTAGAACAGCGACTCCATCCATGTCTGTCATGTCGAATGGAGCCTATGTCAAGTGTACCCAGGGAAATGGCTTTGATTTAGACATCATTCCTGGCATCACTGGATGTCGGTACACTCAGGAGGCTCTAATTGAGGTGGCAGCAGCACTGAAAGACAGGGTGAGTGAATGGCTTGTCTAATCTTAGACAACTAGAGACAGAGAAGAGAGTGAAAGAGAGAATTAGAATAAAAGCAGATAGAAACAGAGTGAGGGGGGCAAAGAGAGAGAGAAAAAAAGAGCCAGTGAGCAAAAGAAGAGGGGGAGCAAGTAAGAGAGTAGAGAACAGGAGAGAGGCGTGAGTAAGAGAGTGAGTAGAAATTGAGTTTGTTTGTCAGCTAATTAGTGAGTGGCAAATGGGAGATGCTGGTGGAGAGAGCACACGCATCAGCAGCAAACGGAGGGGAACTAATTGGCACGGCGGCACCATGGAGATGGCTACGGAGAGCCCCCACTCGGCACGACGGGACCAAGAAGGGGCTCTAATTGATTTAAATGAACACTGAACATGTCACCAGTACCTGTCATGGGCAAGATTATAGCTGTGTTAACAGCACAACACAGAAAGAAGAAGATAGGGGAGACAGACACACACACACACACACACACACACACACACAGAGAGAGAGGGACAGACAAGCAGAAAGAGAGAGAGAGACAGACAGACAGAGAGAGAGAGAGAGACAGACAGACAGACAGAGAAATTGATAGTGACGGCCCAGTGCTGAATTAAGAGTCAGGTGCTGTGGTGGACAACACAGACATCATGGGAGAGAGGTCATAATTGTGCTGCTTCCAGGACCAGACGTTCAGAATTGGATGGGGATTGCAGGAATCTGACCTAAAAAGCCACTTCTCAAGACATCAGCTTGGAGCTGTCTGATCTCAAGGTCATGTATCACTGACTCAGGGCAGAAAGGAGTACCGTCCCTATGGTTCAGTATGTACTCTGATGATTGGCTCTTTGGCATTGTGGCTAAGCAGCAGGTTTGGCGCCACAAAGGCCCATTTTTGAGGCCGGGTGACTGTTCTCTCTTTTTTATACTGCAGTTCACTTTTCTTCGTGTTCTCCAACACTAAACCAGCTCTTTGGAACTGTCTGTAAGACGTCCCAGGGAGAGCATAGGAAATGAGAAATTTTGACCTGTTACATACACACCAGTGGCATGTTCTCACCTGCTTGAACGCTCTGTGGTGAGTGAGTGTGGTGTGGTAGGTTGGGTAGGATTGCCGGAAGGGTGGTGTTTACCTGCATCATGTGTCATGTACCCGCATCTGGGATTTCACTTTCTGAGTAACATGTTGGTAATTAAATTTGAAATGAATCCTGTCCTAAATTCAAAATGACAGCCCTCCTGTTGTCATTGCACTGAGAGAGAGACCATGTATGAAGCTTTTGAAAAGTCTGAGGTTAGGTTTTATTTATCACTATTAGGAACAGGGTAGTGCAAAAAGTCTTTACACACGCACAGAGAGAGAGAAAGAGGGAGGGAGGGAGAAAGAGAGGGCGTGATATATAATGTTCTGTAGTGTTTTTAATGTTATTGCCTATATATGATTTTTTGGCAATGGTGAGAGAGTGAGAAAGAGATTCATAATTTCATAGCCTAATTATGCAGCTCCGGCACTGATTGTATAGTGGTAATGAAAAAGCCCTGAATAAATTGATTTCCTTTTTTGACACAGTGGTGGGAGTAGGTTTATATATAATGTAATTCATTTATATATAATGTAATTACTATTTAGAGACAACACATACACAGTTTGGAGGCGTTTTTCACCTTTGGTCAGAGGGCACAGAAGAGAGTGACAGGAAACAAGTGGGAGAATGAGAGATGTGAAGGACTGAGAATGACTCAGGTGACCTCAGCCAACTGCATCACCGCATCCCCAAATGGAACTTAAACTGGAAGAAACAGCAATTTAGCCAAATGCAAACCAATGCAATTGCACCAGGAAAAAAACTGAGAAAGACTTAGATTAGTTGTTTCATCAGCATCACAGGACACACACACACACACATACGCACACACACACACACACACACACACACACACACACACACACACACACACACACAGACACACAGACACACACATACACAACTTGCATGCAAGTGTACATGCATTTAAAAATGTACAGATACTGGTTGTTGGACCAGTTATGTTCAGAATCCTTTGAACCTTGGCACTGTCTAATAAACAAAGGAATCAAAGATGTTTCATGTAGAACACCATATTCAAATGACCACCAATTTGAAGGACCTGTGAGAGAACAAGGGGCAAATAGGGCATAAGGAACATATGCTGTTATGGCTGCATCTCTTCAACTCCCAGCAAATCAGCAGCTCGGGCATGTTTGGTTCAAGGTTAGAAATTGGTTCTGTGTTGGTTCAGTTAGATCGGTTGTGTTTGGTTCAAGGTTAGAGATCGGTTTTGTGTTTGGTTCAAGGTTAGAGATCGGTTTTGTTTTTAGTTAGATCGTTTTGTTTGTTCAAGGTTAGAGATCGGTTTTGTGTTTGGTTCAAGGTTAGAGATCGGGTTTTGTGTTTTAATCTTCCTATTTACATGCATTTCCACTTAGTAAAAAACCTCCAGAGAAGAGCCAGGGTTATTGTGTCCTCTTTGCCGGCTTTGTGCAGCCTCTGAATCCAATTTCCACCTAATGTTTTGCACCATTCAAATCTCATTATTTTCATCACGTGCATTCCCTTTATGATCTCTGGCTAATCAGAATTCTTTGCATAAAAGGATAAAATCTTAAAATAAAATCTAGGCCTACATGACACAAATATGTTTATTTTCTTTGCACACCACAGTCAATCCATCTTCTATATCTATTTTCAGCGCCCAACCCTCCATCTCCTTCAAACACCCACACTCTCCATCTCTTCTTCATCTGTTTCCCCCTCTCAAACACTCACACTCTCCATCTCTTCTTCATCTGTTTCCCCCTCTCAAACACTCACACTCTCCATCTTATCTTTATCTGTTTCCCCCTCTCAAACACCCACACTCTCCATCTCTTCTTTGTCTGTTTCCCCCTCTCCTTTAGTCTTTCACTGGATCTACTCTCTCCTTTCTTTACTTACAGTATTGGTCTATTTCTATACATGTCTGTTTACAATATTGTCATAGGTAGGCGATCTCCTCAACCAATAGTATCTCTCCCCATACTCTTATGTAAATATAGTATCCTTCCAGACATCTTTCTTTTTATTAATTATTTTTTATTTTCTTATTTTTCTTATATCTTCATTTTTTTTTTTTCCTTCTTTTATCTCTCTCTCTCTCTCTCTCTCGACACACCCCCATACACACACCCCACGCCTCTCTATCTCTCTCTCTCAATCCCATCCCTCATCACCTCAACCTCATCACTAGTTGTCTATTGCATTCTCTCAGCCTGCCAGACATGTCCTGAGGTGTGTGCTATCATTGCCCTGCTGATAAGCCTAGAGAGGGGACATCTGGTGCTCGTGTCCCCACCTTGGCCAGACATCTGGGTGACATTCAACCAGTCGAGGCTGAGGCTCCCTGTCATAACCAATCAGATGTCCGTGGAAAGATGACATGGTCTGGCAAGACCATCAGAGTCTGAGGCAACAGAAGAGGTCCTCTGGTTCATGACTGTCTGTTGCCGAATGATAGTTATGATGATGTACTTAAGTACTAAGATTGCATGTCTAAGTATTGCGCTCCACTGACGTAAGCTTTAGATAGATAGATAGATAGATAGATAGATAGATAGATAGATAGATAGATAGATAGATAGATAATATAGATATGATAGATAGTCTGTTTGTGAATGGTGAGGATGAAGCATATGAAATTAAGACAATTGACAATTTTACAATTGTCACTACAATTTGTATTGTAATGTATGTATATTGTATTGTAATTTATACACTAATATTTAAAGTTATGCAACAATGGCAATTGTATATTCTAACACAGTCAGACTCTTGTTAATACTAGATATGTGCAATTTTCAGTTCACTGCTCATGTGTTCTTTCCTCAAACATCCAAACATTCAAAGAGGATGGAAACATCCTCAAAACTTCAAAGAAGATGTTTAGTGTCAGGGAGTTCTCACTCTGGATTAATAACCATGGACTGTCATATTTAGTCAATTAGGCTTATACCCTCATACCATCCTCTCGTTAGTACCTCCTAATACATGACACTAATATCCTCTGCATGTTTAGCTGTGTGGATTCCACAGTTAGACAGTGAGACAGCCATATTCTCATTCATAATGGCACAATTCGTGGTTTTATTTCAGCAACCTGTGTGCTTTCCTAATCCTTTCAGCTCTGTCACTGAGAGAAAATATTTTGCCATGTATTTGGTAATTGGTAAGGTGGATGGACGACTAGATAGACAAACCCCATATTCTGAATCAATCTATTTCCCACTTCCCACATCTCTCAACTCTGCTGTTTCAATCTGTGACCCCTGTCACATATATATTGCATAAATATTGTAAAAATCATAAAAAACTGGGACATTCCTTTGCTTCAAAAATCTGGCACTGTGAATGGCAGCCCGTGACTGCAGCTCTTTTTCACCCTGTCTGCAATGTTTTATATCTTTCCACTTTTCAAATTTTGTCTCTAGCGTTGTGCTGAATCATGCCCTTTTATTTTCTGTTACTTTTTGTTTAGATCTTAGTTAGTCTCCTTCAGTTTTGAAAGTTTAGATTAGTTTTACTTGAGGAAGATCTAGCAAGCGTCTGCAGATACAGAACAGAGGAAATCAAAACTGTGAAGGTGCTGGTGAGCTGTGCTGCGGCAATGGCAGTATGTTCAGACACATAGATCAAGCAGAAAGCCAGGTGCCTGCAGAGGGATGTTCCGGTGCGGAGGTTTGGAGCAAAGCGGCGCCTACCTTCCGATCATTTTGCCTGTGCGTCGATGTTGGATGCAGGCTAAACCCACTCACATGGGTGGGCCCAATAATGCCATTCCCATAACCACCTTGGCTGAAAACTATTCGCCCACATCTCCCTCCTGACTTCAAAGCAGACTCTGAGGTGCTGAACACAAACTGGTAAACCATGTTAGTAAATCCAACCTTGGACATGGATCCTGATCACAGTATGGACTAGCCTATTTATGTGCTTTTATTTATTTCCTTTTTCTGCAGCCTATCTTTCTTTGTGTCTTTTTATTTTGCAATTTCACTAAATGTTTTACACTAGTATTTCAATGTATGTGACAAATAAACTCATTGAATCATTGAATCACTGGACAAGGTACAAGGTTTCATGATCATGATGTGAGAAGCAGGCTCTATGCATAGCAGATCATACTGTGAGAAGCAGACTCTAAGCATAGCAGATCATGATGTGAGAAGCAGACTCTAAGCATAGCAGATCATGATGTGAGAAGCAGACTCTAAGCATAGCAGATCATGATGTGAGAAGCAGACTCTAAGCATAGCAGATCATATTGTGAGAAGCAGGCTCTAAGCACAAGCTGCATCTAGCACAGAGATGCAAAGCTGAAACTGACTAGTATTCTGTGCAGCAAATGATCAGCATATGATCATTGGAAAACCTTGGCTGTTGGATGGAAGAAGTTACACACATGGGAAACTGAAAAAGGGCATTAGCAAGATATATGACATAATAAAATGTTCTAAATTTGTGTGGGTCTAAATTGTCAACAACTTGAGACAAGTTACTGTAAGTCTTCACGGAGAGCCACTTGCAGTAAGCCGCAAGGCCAAGTGCAGGGGGCAACACTGGTAAGTAAGCCTCAAGGCCAAGTGCAGGGGGCAACACTGGTAAGTAAGCCTCAAGGCCAAGTGCAGGGGGCAACACTGGTAAGTGCCTCATCTCCACTGTAGACTCATCTTTCCAGAGCCACACATTCCCATCACACTACTGAAGAGTGACGTCGAGAGGAGGGCTCCCCTGTAAGCTGCTGTGTCTGTGAGATAACGTCTATTAAAGTCTATTAAGGCATAATGAGGCAGCGGAGATGGCGGCGTCGACAACATCTGTGTGGATCATTAGGCCTCGACAAGGCAGCTGGCTGGTCGCCTGGTTTGCTCCAGGGATTGGCAGCCATGAGAAGGAGAAAAGGCACTAGAGGGGTGTCTGAGGATGGGGAAGAGATGAAAGAGAGAAAGAGATATGATTATTGTGGCTGGAAACATGAGCAAATGCAAGGAATGTGAGCAGGCTGAAGTTTTGATGATGGGGAATTGAGACTGTTTGTGTGTGTGTGTGTGTGTGTGTGTGTGTGTGCACATTGTGGAAAAGAGAGCTGTCAACCAATTTTGCCCCTTATTGTCCTGCCTCTTACTCCTCCATATGGCCAGACAGAACTGGAGGCATAGGGTAAAATGTTAGCCTGGTCCATCAGCTGCTTTCACATTGTTTCACTTCATACAAAGCATCTGAGCCTTAGCACTGGCATGTGTTTGCTCCACGTGGGCAGAAAGTTTCTGCTTTAACCAATCGCTACTGTTTTGTTGTGACGTATGTCGCGCGCTAGAGCGCTAGATCATTTGAATTTAACGTTATCACTTTCAGCCCTCCCTCTGCTTGCTGATTGGCTCGTCTTAGTAAAATGTGACACATGTCTCGAATGAATAGTGGTCATTTACCCACGGTTCTCAGTTCAAGTTTACTGAATGGAATTAATCACCAGTGGGAGACCAGAAAATTTCAATGCGGCCCTATCAGACAGGATCCGCTGAATTACCAGAGAAAGGGACAAGCAGAGATTTTAAACGGTCCCCAATCAAATTATAATGGTGACTAAATCCAATAGAAAAGAACCTCACAGGGACAGCCCCTTCTGAACATAACGTCAGTTTCAACAGAGAATATGCGGTAAGGGCAATATGATCTTCCATCAGTGGGTGAATTTAGCTTCATACTGTTTTCAGGACATCTGTCTCTGCTTACAATGGTGTGTTTTCTACAGAGTGCAATCCTTCATGGGGAGAATTCACAACGGCTATTGTGTTGAGAGGCTGAGAGGTGGGTGTAAAGAAGAATAAAGAGATGTCTTTATCATTCTGCCCTGTGCTAAACTATTTCTCAGGAGTGATGGCTTGTGCCCCACACATGTGCATTAACTTATACCAACTTTTCAAAGGAAGACGCTTAGATTTTGTATTAGGGAACAAACATGGGCCGGCTGCAGGCCAGAATCATCCCATCTGTGTGGGTCAGTCCTGCTTCAGACCCATTAGCTGCCTATGTTGTCTAGTCAGCGGTCTGAGACACGAAATGGGATGAGCTCATTCCAGGCCGCCCCACCAGTGACCTTGCAGATGCTCCATTGAGCATAAGCACAGAAAGAATTGATGACAGAGAAGCTGGCCAGCAATCTTAGCAAACTTCTCTACAACATACATACAATATCTACCATGCGTGGCTTTAATTCTATGGATGGCTCTCGCTAACTTATTCATCTTCGTGTGAATACCCGCTGGATCTCTTTCTTCTTGGTCCTTTAACATGTCTTCCGCTTGACTTGCAGAATACATGCAATGAGTGTCATGGTCACATTCCACCAGCATCATGTAAATGAATAGCTCTCCAAGAAAGTCCTTACTAAATGTGGGAAACGATGCGCTCATAAAAAGTGTTTTGAAAGAATTTATTGGAAAAAAATGAAATGTATTGCTTGTAAATATAATAAATGATACTGCTTGCATTGATGGATACAGTCTTGAAACAATTTTGCCTGTGTCATATATCCAGATGGAATTAGATCTCTTCATAATCCATTATTCACCATGAACATTCGTTAGATTTTTTATACATTATATGTGTTTATGAAAAATGTATGCTCTTCCATCTTCCATGTTGAACTCAGTCACTATATATTTCTGTGACATCTTGTAGAGGGGCGGATTAAAATTTCGTCTATGTCACATAAAGGGTTCTTTTTTATTAAAGAAGGGTAAAGGCTTATTGCCTTGCAAATCCTTTGATATTGTCAAAGCACTGGTATGTCACTCGACACACGAATAAGATCTAATTCCACACCTCAATCCTATTAGAGCACTGCTATTTCTAATGGTCTTTTCCTGGCCAAGCCAGTGAAGTTAAAATCTATGTTTTACAAATGCCAATATACAAATTTTAAAATGTATAATAATATATTTTAAAAATGTTGTGTAATAACAATGTAATATACAATTATCTAACATGTAATAATTGTTGTAGTGATCTAATAGTTTCATAATCTATGTAGTAATGTAATAGAATAACAATGTTTAGCATGTAATCAATGAATACAGTCAATCCAAGCCATTAGTGGACATGAGTTGGTATTAGGGCTAACTGGGAATGTAAATGTGGCGCATGTCAATCATGAGTTTTATTACAAGTACTGCTTCTCTTCACTCTTCTCATTCTACCCTTTCATTCTCTGTTTCGATCACTTGTTTTTCCTTGCTCCATCTTTCTCTGAAGTGTTTTTTTTTAACTGTAAGTTGTTTCTTCTGTATTCTCTTTGTTAGCATGTACTGCAATTGGAGTATAAACAAATGTGTTTTCTACTGACTTACAGGAGGCACAAAAACTGCCACTTGGTAAATGGCCTGAATGGACAGTAAATGCACATTTAGTATGGTAGACAAGGGTTTTACCAAGGCAGGTCCTTGTATGGTTTTGAAACTTTCTCTATGTCTCCCTCTTTCTTGTCTGTATTTTCATCTCATTCTCCTCTCTTTCACTTCTCCCTCCTTCATTGTCAGACCCCCCTCCCCTCCCCCCAACTCCCCCTCCTCCTGCCTCACAGCCTGCCCTTCACTCCATCCCCATGGCAATGATTCATCCCTCCACTAACATCAGATAACACCTCCGGCCTGTGATTACCACCCATCGCCTTTTCATTTCCCCATTTTCGTTGTCGCAGCAGGCAGCCACCAACAACAACCCCCAACCCACCCGACGCCCAAGCCACCCACCCACACACACACACACACACACACACACACCTTCATCACCAGCCCATGCGCACGTGTCCTGTCTCATCCCACAACCATATTCTGACATCATGTCCCACCACCACTCCACCCTCTCCCCCCGTACCCCAGCTCTTCTCTGGCAGAAGTGCATAGTCAGCTTCCTTCAGAGAGTTACGAGGTCCAATGAGATCATTGAGATTGCAGGCAGCAGCAGCAGGAGAAGAAGACCCTCTTCCTTTCCCTGTCTACTCTGTCACTCTGGACATCTCCAACAACTCCAGGCTTCCCCATGCCTGATAAGGAAGTGTGTGTCTCTTTAAGCAGCTCCAGGCTTCCCCATGCCTGATAAAGAAGTGTGTGTCTCTTTAAGCAGCTCCAGACTCCCCAAGGCCGCACACATAAACCTGTGGGTTGCTCTGAGCTCCTGAAACACTTTGTGTTAACCCAAGCATGTGATTCCCTTTTAAACAAATAATGCAGCTCATTTGCTGGAAACCTTAGGCAACTCCTGAGGGAGGCGTGAATAATAAAAATGAATGTGTGGATTTGTTTGCATTCATTGTTGCATCATATTTGACCAGCTTGTGTCTGTGTGTGGGTACATACATGAGCACATAGTTGCCCCAGTGCCCTCTGTCCATCTCTGTCACCCTTCCTCTTTCTATAAATGTTTGTGATAGCTTCAACCGTTCATTCTTTCTCTCTCTTACCGTCGCTTCTTTCTGTGTTTCTATCATTCGATGACCCCATTTGTGTTGTTGACTCTTAAGTCTGATGGGGTGGGAAAGAATGTGTTTCTGCTGGATGTGCATAGATCCACTCTCACTGTATGCGGAAGCATCCAGCCTTCTGTCTAACCGTGTGTCTGCATGGCACTCCCTCTGAGATGGTTTGCCAGGGCTTTGCCCAACCTCCTTCCCTTCTCTCTCTCTCTCCTGACTTCCGCTCTCAATCCTCCTTGATCTCTTCTTTGTCCATCTCTTCTTTATGTTTTCATTACTGCCTCAAACTTTCTCCCTCTGTTCATTTGTGTCCCTATCTTTCTTCTTGTTTAAGATCGCTTCAGGCCACTTATTCTCTCTCTCTCTCTCTCTCTCTCTCTCTCTCTCTCTCTCTCTCCCTCTCTCCCTCCTCTCTATGCAGACCTCTCTTTCTCTTCTCTTATATGCAGACTCTATGAAGACCTCTTTTTCTTTCTACTTCTATCTCTATGCAGACTGAATGTGTGTGTGTGAGTATGGGTCCAGTCAAATCTCTTCCCATTACCATCAGCAGGCAGACTGGGGCTTATCTCCTGTCACAGGCCCTGCTTACTGTGACTGAGGCAGGAGTGGTGGCGCGTCTGCAGGCTCCCTTTGATCACACGCCACGCCTTGCCATGCAACGCTAGCTAGTGCCCGCTTCTGGGCTTTGTCTTCAGGAAGGATGTGTGTGTGTGTGTGTGTGTGTGTGTGTGTGTGTGTGTGTGTACTCAGGGACAGTTGCTTGTGTGTGTATTGGTGCCTGCCTCTGTTGTGGGAGTGTGTTTGATTTTAGGGAACCTCTGCATGAGTGTGTGTGTATGTGTGTGTGTGTGTGTGTGTATGTGTGTGTTTGTGTGTATGTGCGTGTGTGTGTGTATGTGTACTCAGGAGCAGTTGCTTTTGTGTGTTGGTGCCTGCCTCTGTTGTGGGAGTGTTTGATTTTAGGAAGCCTCTGCATGAGTGTGTGTGTAGGTATGTATGTGTTTTGTGTGTGTGTGTGTGTGTGTGTGTGTGTGGTAGAGGTATTGCCTCTTCACTGCATTCTGTGTTATAGTGAGTCACTGTGTACTATATGTGCTACTGTGTGCTATGAGGTATGTGTGTGTGTGCGTGTCTAAGGAAGGCGGTGGCCTTTCCTCACATGTGTAGGTGTTTCCTGTCACACTACACACTATCTTGGTCCATGGATGGGCAAAGCAATGATGGACACTTTCATCACTATAATGATAGGGTACAGTGGCTCGACCAGCCAAGCCAAGCCAGCCAGCTGTTTAGAGGGACCACACTGCTTATGACCAATCATTGTATCAATGGTTTCTAGATGCATGCATGTGACTGTATGATGTTTTGCTATGTCCAAATATAGATATTAGTCATTTTTATTCAAGGTATTTTGTGCAGAGCAACAGCAGAAACCCAAGTCTGTTGTCTGTAGCCTACAACTTTGTAAGCGTACAGTGTGTAGTTCACTCAGATGAATAGATGTTAAATATTTTGAATTGAAGAAGTAGCGTGATATGAGGCAGAGCTAGAATAAACAGGGCAGGGCAGGAGCTAGATCAGTGGCACTTTTATTTAGTAATCTGCTGACTGAACATCGCCTCCTCCTCTGGAAGTAGTAGGCCAACCCAACCCCACCCCCACACACCAGTTTACTTATGTTTCGCTTCTTTGCAATTGAAGAAAACCTACCTTTATTTTTGCTGACTTTATAAAAAATGACCTACATTTGCAAGCAGTGCAAAAGCATATTCGGGAAAAAAACTGTAGAAAAAAAAAAAACTTTTGCAAAATGTCTCATGTCATCAGTATCAGCTCCTAATTTCATACAAATGACATGAAGAGACAGGGCCTTTGATATGCAAATGTGTGTGTTGAATGCGGTGGAGTAGGCATGTGTTCACGGTGACTTGCATTACCATAAGCTACTTCCAATCAATTAGGGAACAGTTTGCCAGAAGCCCATTGCAGCTTTTAGATGTGTTGGCCTGCATAGGGGGAGGTGTTTGGGTGGACTGGAGTTCAGTTTGTGTGTGTGTTTGTGTGTGTGTGTGTGTGTGTGTGTGTGTTTTCAGCTCATAAAGGGCCACTATAATAGTTCTAACATAAACTGGAGCAGTTAGTTCTGACAAACTGCTGTGACCTTAAATGAATGTGTGTTACGTGTATTTGTGTGTGTGTGCTTGCAAATATGCGTGTGTTTGAATGAATGAATGAAAATAAATGAGAATGAATAAATTGTAGTCACTGGAGTACACTGCAAAAGTCTCACTCCCTGCCTCTGATACTGAGCCATAAATCTTCATTTGAGACAAATGTAAGTACTTTTATTCTGCTGCACTGATAAGCGTACCAACTGCTCAGGAGAGTATTTCTAGGTGAACAGTAGAAAATTATATTGATTGTGTGCCCCAAACCTCTGCTCCGTACATCTCCTAATTAGGCCTCAGACTAGGAAACTATCCTCCAAAAAACATCTGTCTGCCTCTCCTCAAATCCCTGTGTAAAAATGCCGCCATAACCGCTCACTTGCCACCAGGGGGAGGGATTTAACAACAACACCTGTTTCCACAGGTACACATTGGAATTTGCATCAGAAGAAGAACATTGGAACTACAAGAAATGCTTGAGTACTACAACCAATCTCTCTTCAACCTGACACCTAGTAATACAGCTCTAGGATTAAGGTAGGACTATTAAAGGTGGAGTGGTTAACCACACTTCAGTATGCTTTGATACAGGACTGTTTTTTCAGGACTAAGACAACACAGAGCAGTCAAGTCCAGGCAATTCAAGTGATTTTTCATGTGACCACAGAGTAAAATTATCATTTGTACATTTGAAAAATATCATTTGTACATATTGTATAACGATTAGGTAGAATGAGTTGTTGTGGCGCACAATGTGTTACAGGTACAGTAAAATTGCACAAGCATTCTGAGGATTGGGCAATAAACATGACAACGGCCTGTGATTCAGAGTTAGTTAGACAGCCTGGGAGAGGGTTTTTTTTTTTTTACGCAATGATTGAAAAAGGGAAGAAAATCCATTTGCAGTGTCCTTGTATTGCTTCACAGCCTGTGGCCCTGATGTCAGTGGAGTCTTTGTACCTGTCTGGGGCCAAGTGGAATTCTGATGAATGCATCTCAGGCATTTAAAGTCAGGTTTTATGAAGATGCCTGTTTACTCTCTGTCTCTGTCACACACACACTCTCTCTCTGCAACATATTTTTGCCTCTCTCAAACACTCACACTTTCTCTGGTGTTCTCTCTCTATCTCTCTCACCTTGTCTCTCACACATACTTAAACACTGCACACATTGCACACACAGATTTACAAATCACACACACACACACACACACACACACACACACACACACACACACACACACACATACATGTACACATTCACACACATGTACACACACACACACATACATACACACGTCACGTCACTCACGTCTTGCTCTTGCACTCTCGTACTCACCCATGCCCACAGCTCTGCTTTGACAGTGAGGCGTGTAAAGAAGGGGGTGGCAATGGTTGTTTGACACTGCCTGTCAGAATGGCTTACGTGCCTCCACACGATCAGCTGTGCAAAGAAAAAAAAAACAGAAAGAAAGAGTGAGAGAGAGAGAGAGAGAGAGAGAGAGAGGAAGACTGAGGCCTCAAAAAGTGAGGGAAGGAGATAACCAAAGAATTCATGGAAGAAAGGATGACAGAGAGGGAAAGGGAGAGGGAGAGGGAGAGGGGGAGGGAGAACAAGGGAAACTTAAGAGGCATAGAGAGGAGTGAGGGTGTGACTACCCTGAGAGAGATGGTGGAGAGAGGAAGATAATAAAAGACTTTGCCCAAATAGAAGTAGATACATGCTTTGTGTGTGTGTGTGTGTGTGTGTGTGTGTGTGTGTGTGTGTGTGTGTGTGTGTGTGTTTGGGAGTGGGTGGGTTGTAAATATGTGGTTGAGACCCAGAGTAAACATGTCCATCCTGACTGGAGTGCAGAGGCTGTGGAGATATCATCTGCCTGACCTCCCTCTCTCTGCTGCCATCAGCTTCACCACAGCCGTCAGCACCAAGTACAGCCTGTGGAAGTCCACACTGAGCAGATAAGCTGTGTGTGTGTGTGTGTGTGTGTGTGTGTGTGTGTGTGTGTGTGTGTGTGTGTGTGTGTCTCTCTCACTCTCTCTCTGTGTTTGTGTGTAGTGTAGTAGAAAGGTGCTTCTGCACAAAATATCACTGGTCTGGATAGCAGCCAAAGCCAAAATCACCATGGTGACCAAAAAGCCTCCAGCTCTATCTCACACATCAGCCTCCCAGTCTCACTCCAAAGCTCCATTTGCCACATCAACCCACACCGGATCATGACTAGTCTTCAGCATGACCAGTCTCTCTCTCTCTTTCTCTCTCTCTCACACACACACACACACACACACACACACATAGCACTCATGCCCAATGTAAACACGTGCACTCCCTTACTGTACTACATAACCTCACAAGCTGTGTTAAATTCATGTATGTTTGTGTGTGTGTGTGTGAAACAGCTGACAGTTGCCAGCAGATGAACAGCTGATCATCCATCGTGTGTGTGTGTGTGTGTGTGTGTGTGCGCGTGTGTGTGTGTGTGTGTGTGTGTGTGTGTGTCTGTGTGACAGATTGTAATGATGTGTTTTGGTATGACATTGTGACTCAGCCTGTCTTTTCAAATGCCTCAGAAGTGACTCAGATTCACCCCCAGCCGCGCTACGCCAACGACTCCTGTTTGTCCTCGTCTATGCACACACACACACACACACACACACACACACACAAACATACACACACACACATTTGACTTTCTCTCTCTTTCTCTCTCTCTCTCACCCTCTCTCCCTCTCCCACACCCACACGCTCTCATGCACACACACACACACACACACACACACACACACACACACACACACACACACACTCAAATTTCTCTGGTCCTGCCCTGCTCTGTTTACTCGATGTCCTGCATCACTGACCACACTGGCATATACAGGAAGCACACCACCTGATACAGCATGATACTGCACAACCTTTCCCACGATGCACTACTTCCTGCTCCCATGAGTCACATGGACTCATCACTCCCTGCCCTCCTGCCACTCTCCAAAGGCACAGTCCTTGTGCAGCCATTTGGCTGCTAATCGTTTCCAAAGCTAATCCATGTTCCCTCGAGCTCATGGCCTTGGTGGTGTTGGTCTCCAGTTGCTGCTTTTAGCACCTTAAGCAATACAGAATCCCAAAGCCCTACACCCTGAGCCCCACACCATGAGCCCTACACCCTAAGCCCTATGTCCTGAGCCACACACCCTGAACCCTACACTCTGAGCCCTATGTCCTGAGCCACACGCCCTGAACCCTACACTCTGAGCCCTATGTCCTGAGCCACACGCCCTGAACCCTACACTCTGAGCCCTATGTCCTGAGCCACACGCCCTGAACCCTACATTCTGAGCCCTATGTCCTGAGCCCCACACCCTGGGCTTTGGATGCTCTTACTGCAAGACTTAACTGGCATGATCAGCTTCATGTATGGCAGATTCATGTCTGTTACAGGAAGTCCAATGGAATGTTGTGGTATGAGGGTTCAGCCTGTGTTACACAAAGCCAATCTATGATGCCTGGATCCCCGTTAACTGGCTGTGTGCGGTTTGATGTGGTTGATAGATTACTTTCCTCTCAGTCAGAAACTGCCTATTCATTTGTTCACCATAACTGCCCACACTTCCAGCAGCAGGTCAGGAGGGAGAAGATTGACTGTAAGGACTCCTGGACCAATGACCACAACAACAACCGACCTTAATCTAGACCAATTGCAAAGTTTGCCGAATCATTCTGAATGAGTCAGGGTGAAAACCAGACCAAAATCATAAAGTTTAGATCTTTGCTTTAGAAGCTGACTAACCAAGACAGACAGACAGACAACCAGACAGACTGACAGCCTGACACATCCGGCTGCAGACGTGTTTCACAGTATTAACGGCAGCTCTGACAGTGTGCTGTGGACACTTGGCATATTGCTATAATCCAGGAAGAGAAGAGAGGATTAGACTGGAGGAGACTTTGATTAGAGGTTGGCTGTGTGAGGCACAGAGAAGCCAATAATATTTTTTGATGTGCATTTGGAATTGAAGAGGTGTGTATTTGAGTGTGTGTGTATGTGTGTGTGTGTGTGTGTGTGTGTGTGTGTGTGTGTGTTTGTGTGCGCATGTGTGTGTGTGTGTGTGAGAGAGAGTGAAAAATAGAGAAAAAGTAGTGAAGTCACAAATCTTTGTCTGTGAAGTGTGGTAGTTTAGCTGTCACACTGACCATCTCTGTCTCTCTCCCTCTCTCTCTCTCTCTCTCTTACACACAACACACACACACACACACACACACATACACACATGCATGCGTGCACACACACACACACACACACACACACACACACACACACACACACACTCGCTCATTTCTGTCTCTCATGTCCAGAGAGTCTCTGGCAGAGACTACGTGCCACAGACACAGACACACTGACATACACGCTCCCGTACACAGACACATGCAAATTTATGACAACCCATATGCAGTCATAAAAAACTGAAACAGCTGTCTATATGCCAGATATACATATGCATATGCTACACACACACACACACACAAACACACACACACACACACACACACACACACACACACACACACACAAACACACAATCCATATAATCCATGTGTTCTGGTGCAAGTGTTTGTCTGAAGCCAGTGAGAGCTTGCAGCCGTTCCAATGGCATTTGCCATGCATTCTCACCACTGCTTGGCTACCAGTGTTGTGTTTGTTATATATAATGCATCAGGAGGCTGATTGTAAACATGTCCAAGCCTACCCTACATGGGAGAGAGGCTCTCTGCAGCAGGTGCACCAGTGTGGAGGAAACAGGTCAGGACACTGGGCAAATCTCAGAACTAGATGAATGGAGAGAGGAACTTATGGCAGGTGGGGGGAATGACAGGGCTTATGTGACTCTGCATGATTTCAGTTGACAGAAGTTGTGTGTGTGCGTGGGTGTGTGTGTGAGAGAGAGAGGGGGGGGAAGAAAGAGAGAAAGAAAGAGAGAGACACACAGAGAGAGAGAGAGAGAGAGAGAGGTCAGGGCTCAGAATCAAGTGTGGTTTTATCTGATTGATTTTTTTAGTGAAGGAGGACACATTAAAAGTTTTTTTAAGTTTTCTCTGTCTGTGTATGTGTGTGTGTGTGTGTGTGTGTGTGTGGTTGTTGCGAAAGTATTCGTACGGTTCATTCAGTTGTTTTTCCCCTAAAGACACTCACTGGGTTTATGTGAAATTGTGTGATTTCAACTGAGGCAATCTGATTCCTTGCCTGTGTGTGTGTGTGTGTGTGTGTGTGTGTGTGTGTGTGTGTGTGTGTGTGTGTGTGTTTGTGTTTGTGTGCAAGCTGGATGTGTCCATTGTTTGTGGGGTCACATAGAATGTTATGCTTTTAAAGCTGCCAGTGGAAGCTATCTCTCTATGATTGCACCTCTGTTTGTGTGCCAATGAGGAATGTCTGCTGCTTCTGTGATTAGATTACATGGCCTGGAATCACCAACAGTAAAGACAATGTGTGCATGACTCCAGATTTGGTTAAAACCAAAACAGATTTGTCATAGTTATTCCTCTGGTCTATAGTACTCCAGCAGTTTCAAGCCTGAATGATTTAGAAACGCTGTTAAAGCCATTTTTACCTTAACTCCAGTTGAACATTTTAAGACGAGCAGGGAGTTCTACAAGCATTCTAAAATGATGGTGTGAACACACATGCTCTCTTCATGTTCCCTTCCCTAACATCTTTCTAATTCTTGACTTCATTAGCTGTGTATCCAGTCATAATAACCAAGGCTATAATATCTCATCATAGTAACCAGGGACAAGGAAGTATAAGCTCTGAATACCTGCAGAATGTTGCGGCTTGGTTAAATCTTGCATCCTACATTGCATTCTTGATAAAAGTCCTTAAATATGCAGGAGACATTTGTTTTGACAACATCCCAATGAGGTCAACATCCCAGTGAGGGCATCCCAATGAGGTTTCTGACAACCCTTTCAAATGGGTTCCATGTCACTCACGCTTGATGTAAAAGGGAGGCCCATGTGCTCTGTGTACAAATAAGTCTGTTTGTTGTTGATTTTAGGTCATATTTATCAGTGTGTGGACACTTAATGAATAAAAGTGGACTTTCAGAGGATATGGGGACTTTCCCCAATCTCTAGCTGCCTGACAAGTGATAATAGTCAGCAACAGCTTTGCTTTCAGGCGGATTCTCTGCACACATCTGAGACGTGAGAGTGGCTGTGTCACCTACAGTGTCTGGCATGGCTGGGTTATCACAGTGATTTGGACAATCATGGCTCAAGCTGCTGGCTGCTGTGATTTCTCCTGCTTCTCATTCAGTCACTGTGTGTGTGTGTGTGTGTGTGTGTGTGTGTGTGTGTGTGTATCCAGCAGTCATCGGTCCATGTAGTGTGTTAGTGGGCTGTGTTTCTGCGTGTTATTTTGTGGTTGTACATGCACTCTCCCTGTTGGGGGCTGCATGGGGGTTGACAACAGCTGGCTTTGTGATGTTCCAGCAGAACAAAGGGCAGCAGGAATGAGAACATGGTGCAGAAGAATCAGAATACACACACACACACACACACACACACACACACACACACACACACACACACAGACACACATGCCCACACACACACACACTGACATGCCATACAGTACATGTGTGCCTGTAATGTAATATGTATAAGGACAGTAACAAAAGCAGCCAACAAAAGAAATATAATTAGATGTGTGTTCCTGTGTGTGTGTGTGTGTGTGTTTGTGTGTGTGCATGCACGTGAGTCCTCAGATGTGTGTGTACACAACAGAGAGCAGACATGTAGGATGTTACCTGTATAAGGAGCTCTTTCGGTGCCACTTGTAAGTTTTGCCTGAGGCCCTGAATCTCTCTCTGTTTCTGCGGTGTTGTCATTGTCATTGTCATTGTGGCTGTTGGTGTTGATGTTGAGATCAGTGTGCTGGGATGCTTTTCTATTATATACTGTAATCTAATAAGCATTTATCATAATTGTGCTCTCTGCCTAGCTACTGCATGTTATGTTGTTGGGTACAAACACTTTTAGCTTGCATATTTCAGTTGTGCAATGCTGCACTGTTCTGCTGTCACATGTTTTTGTCTTTTGTCAGTTTATATTGATTGTTTAATTTGTAACCCAATATATGTTTACAGCTGTTGTATCCTACTTGCGCTCTCTGCTAGTTTCCCACTAGGCCCCCTCTGTGTTACTCTGTGAAACCTGTTTTTAGCCTTTGTCTGTTCCCTGTGTCATCTCCCCTAAGTGTTTTCTGTTGTTGTGGTTGCTGCTGTTGATGTTGTTTCGCTGCTTATTTCTTTTAGGTTCCTTTTGTGTGGTTTCTTCCATTTGGAGTCATTTCACCTTCTCTTGATGTTCAGTTTGTCTGATTCTTTTTTAGAGATCTGTCTTTATTAAGGAAACTGCACCTATAGTTGTTCCAACTTGTTTTGGTTCATTAAAATACCCCTCCTCCCCCCAACACACACCCACACACACACACATACACACACACACACACACATACTCCACCCTTGTGTCTGTCTCTCCTTCTTGCTGTTCTTGACAGTACTGAATTAATTGGCTGTCAGCAAATGATTCTGTTGTCTCTGGAGATGTGTGCATGTGCGTGCTGTAATGTTGGTTGGGGATGGGGTGGTTCTGGAGGAGATCAGGCACTCCTGACAAACAACTGTTTTAACGGCTGCTCTGAGAGTTGTTATGAGAGACTGTGACTGTGATTCTGACTGTGAGTTTTGGTAGGACCGTGTTGTCTTTTGCATGAATGGAAATGTGTGTCCTGGGAGGAAATTCAATGAAAAAAAATAAGCTGAGTAGTAAATTGGATGAGTACTTTTGAAGTTTTGGATGTTGTCCTTTGTTGTATGACACTGAGTCTGTTTTTGAAACTTTTCTCAGATGTTCCCTTCTCTGTGTATAAAAATACTGATCTATCTCTTGCATTTCTCATTCAGAGGCTCATTTCTCTCGTTGTCCCTATTTGTGCCATTTGCAATCTATTCTGATATATATATCTGTCCCTCCACCGCCTCTCTGGCCATTTATCTACATCTGTCTCTGTCTCTTCCCCTCTGTCGGCATCTGTGTCTTTTTCTATCCCTGCTCTTGGTTTCTTTGCAGCTAAGTGCCTTAAGCAACGGGGGGTCGAGCGAGAGAGAGGAGACAGAAAGGAAGGATGTACGGAAAGCAGGCTAATGTCCCTGGGTGTGTGTGTATGTGTGTCTGTGTGTTTGTGTGTGAGAGAGAATATTGATGTATGTGTATGCTTGTGTGTGTGTATGTGTGTGTGTTTGTGTGTGTGTGTATGTGTGTGTGTGTGTGAGAGAGAAAGAATATTGATGTATGTGCACGTTTGTGTGTGTGTGTGTGTGTGAATACGTGTGTCTATGCCAATCAGTGGGTGTACAAATGTGTGACAAAATGTGAGATACAGTGAGAGAACAGAGCAAGAGCTAGAGCAAGGGCACAAGCACAGCAGGCGGTTGGAGACTTTGTACCAGAAGTCACTCGGCACTCCGGAATCTTCCACATGACACGAGTTCACTGAAGGCACTGCCAGTCTACTATAAACCCACCAATAAGCCAAGCTGCTCATTTTACCTTTCTGCATCAGTGAAAATCTCAGCCTTTTTTCTATGCCGCCTACTACAGTCCAGATCCTCAAAAGATACCACAACACATATCATATATACCTGTTTTCCTCATAGAGGAATTTGTCATTTTTCCTACCTGGGCCCTATGTTTTTGTTTGTTTGTTTGTTTGTTTGTTTGTTTTTTTACTAAAATACAATCAAATTCAGATAATGGGATTTTTTTCACTTGAGAAAGATGCAACAACAGATCATAATGAAAGTTACCATCAAAGCTGTTGAAAATCTTCATCTGTCCTTTACTGTAAGTTGTCTGACAGTGACCACAGACAGAGAGAGAGGAAGGTGTGTGTGTGTGTGTGTCATAAGAATGAATGTATATGGGGTAGGGTGGGGGGTAAACTGATTGGAACGCGTGACATGTTTGACAGCGCACCTTTAGGCTTCCTTCCTCTTCTTTTTGAATGCTCAGTCCCCGACAGCTAACGATTGCTGGAGTGCGTGAAGCAGCAGAGCCAAGCTGACGAGCAGCTCCTCACACACCCGCAGGAGGGCTAACGTGGGTGGCGATGTGGAGAGATGAGTCTTCATACTCCTCCTCTTCTTCTTCAGCTCTCTTCCACTCCACCTCGTCACGGCAGCCAGTCAAACACAAATCACGAGCTTCCCTCTTTTCTCTTCTGATCTTCTTGACAACAGCTGTCTCCCATTCGACATGTTAATTTTTCTTTTGCCTAGAGCAGGCATTAACAATGACGAATGCGAGGCAGAATTTGAGAAGAACAAACCATGTTTCTCGCACCTCGCACCCTCCACCTTCTTGGTGTTGATGGCACCACTGAGAGTTGCAGAGGGTCAGGCTTCATTCTTGGAGACAGGGGTGTTGAAGTCAAAGCTGCAGTCTCCATCGCTTCTCCCAGCTGAGCGCTGGCAAGAAACATTATTATTAATTAAATCTAAAAATGACCATGTGTGATGTTCTCGCTCATATCACCTGCCAACATTGGAGAAGGCCTTCATAAGCAGATGAAGTGGTGAAAAAGTCAAACACACACACACACTCACACACACGCACACACACACACACACACAAAAACACACACTCACACACACACACACGCTCAAACTCCCCCAAAAACACACAGATGTAAATAGAGCCTACTGCACATTTGACTTTTTATTGCCTCGTCTGTCTTTTATTAATATTCCAGTTTTTGCTTCCGTAGGCATATTTGAATTCTTGCACACAGATTCTAATACCCTTGTGCACCTGCACCTGAGCAAATGACAAATCCAGCCTTGAATCTTTGAGTGGAGGGGAGGAGAAAGAGAGGCAAGGGGAAGTGGGAGGATCTCATCATTTTGGTGCAGAGACCACCTTCTTCATCAGCTCGGCTCTTTGTCCATATCCTCCTCTTCCTCGTCTGTGTGTGTCCATCAGAGGCAGATGGAGCCTCTCTTACGGCACAGTGCACTTAGTGGGCGCTCAGTCCAGCCCAACTCAAGATGAAAAAAGAGAGTGATCCCATAAATAACATGCGTGTGGGTGTAGTGATCCCAAAGCTGTGTGTGGGTTTGTGAGTATTTGAGTGCGTCTGCATGTAGACTATTGTATGTGCATGTCTGTTTATTGGTGTGTGGGCATATATGTGTGCTCAAATTTTGTGCCTAAGAAAATATACCCTGAGGTCAACCTATTCAGCATCTATTTATCCTTGATGCATGGCTTTATTGACTGCTATTTGAACACAAGCATTACAAGCACCGCAGGCACAACCATTATCAGTATGGCATTTCAGCAGAGCACAGTAACACTCTCCAAGGTGAGCTCACAGCGCTGCTCTTCTTGGCAACAGGTTCTATTCTCTCCTGTTAACATTGCATTGGACAGACAAATGATAATACTGGATGATGCTGTCCTGATAAAAGTAACGAAAAGGGGTGAGATTGTCCACAAATGTATTCAAATAGACTATTATTATCCTACTTCCTCTGCAAATTTATGAGAAAACAAGTCAAATCAAGTCAGATTTGTTGTCAGTTTCTCCATATATACTAGACACACAGAGGAATTGATAGTATGCTTCTCGCTATCCCACAGTGGAGAAGAGATGCACAACAGATAAAACAGATTTCCTAACACTAAGAGAAAAGGTGCACAGAGAAGGACATTTTCTTAACACTAAACAGTAAACTTCAGATAAAATACATTTCCAAACAAGCAACAAGGTAAAAAAAAATTAATTGTGCAAAAAGATGTGTTGTAATAGTATAACAGAATGCTGTATACAAAAACAGCAGCAACTTCTGAGTCCAGAGTTTTGCAAATATATATACAGTATTCACATGTGCAGAGAGAGAGAGACAGAGACCTGTAAGTGTCCATTGGAGTTATGCAAACCCCCTTGGCCTCTCTGGCTGGGCTGTGAGAGCTATCAAGTGGTTCATCTGCAGGCCTGTGGGAGTGAGGTGAGCTGGGGTGAAGCAGTCACTGTGCTGCCAACATCCTTCACCCATCATCCCCACACCCCCCTCCACAATAGCATATTCTGGATGCTGATTATGCCTTGGCTTCCAGAGGGGCTCTCTAAAACAAATACCCACTTGAAAGTGACTCAGTTGCATGGTGGAGAAGAGGGAAAAGACTGAGGAAGGACGGAGAGAAGGAGAGACCATGAGAATGAGAGAACAGAAAGAGAAAAGAGAGAGAGAGCACAAAAAGTAAGACCTGTTTAGAGGCAGAGAGACAGCTGTTTGGCAAAAAAGGAAGAATGAAATTAGAGCACAAACAACAACAAAAACATGTCCTTGCAGTTAGAGCTGCGGCTTCTCTGAGCCACCTGTAGACAGAGTGATAATACAGTGTTAATGCACCTTGAGCTTTTCATTCAGTGATTAGCCTTAATGGACAAAATGAAAGGGCATGAAAAGGCCAGATAGAGGCCATGGTAGTCTATTGGTTTCCTGGGCTTTATTTTTCCAGAACAGTCTGTCTGGGTGCTGTCTGTCATCAGCGTGACAGACAGGCTGGAACACCTGGTGGAATCAGGTATTGGCTGATTGCCAAAATGGAAGCCTTGATTCTAGGGGAGATTTGAATTCTCATAAGTACTGCAGCCTATTGTTGCAATCAGAAATCGGTGGCATGTATGTATAAGTGATTGAAGATGATGGTTATACAATAATGAGGAGGTGGAATGAGAACAAAAAATGGGAAGGAAGATGGGAGGAGAGAGAGAGAGAGACAGAGAGGTCAAACTGTAAAAACTATGTTAGGAAAAGAGAGGGAGGGAGTAGAGACAGGCAGAGTGATGTTTTACACTCATAGAAAAAGACAGTAGGGATGGCATTGAGCTGGTGAAATATGCCAAGTCAGAGTGAGAGATATATGCTGCTGACAAATCAACCAGAGACTGTAAGAGTTCTCATCCCAAACAACCACATAGAAAGGGACAGAGAGACAGAGTGATGCGTATATTAATAAGACATGTGTGTGTGTGTGTGTGTGTGTGTGTGTGTGTGTGTGTGTGTGTGTGTGTGTGTGTGTGTGTGTGAATATGAATTGGAGTATAGATATGGAAGAGACACCTGAGGTTGACTACACAAGCGATAGAATTTGTAAGACATAGCTTGAGGCCTAACAGATAAAGAGCTGGAGAAGAGCTGCCCTTTATCAGACAGTCCTCTCATATTAATATATATGCTTCAGACAGTCCTCTCATATTAGTATATATGCATCAAGAAAGTCCCTCTCATGAATAATAGATCTGCAGAAAAATGTACCGATTTGTGATCCCCTTCCGCTAATGAAAAGTTAAATCACCACCCTCCCTACAGGCACTGTTTGTGTGTGTGTGTGTGTGTGTGTGTGTGTGTGTGAGAGAGAGAGAGAGAGAGAGAGAGAGAGAGAGAGAGAGAAAGGGAGAGATGAGACAGCAAGACAGAAAATCTACTAGGAATTAAATTTCAATATTACTGTCCATTCTCCTTAAAATATGACTTCCTGTTTGCAGTGTGTCTGCTGTTATACTACCGGGACTCAGTTCCATTGTTCTTGTTGATAGAAGTTTTACGCTCCAGTCCAGGTTTCATAAATGATACGTAGTATTAATGGATTAGACCACCTGATTGATGATATAATAGTTCCTTTCAGATGCTTTAATGCTCCATAGACATTAGGCAAATGAAGACAGAAGAACTTGATGACTGCTCGCTTTCATACACAAGCACTTAGTTGCATCGCTCTGTCAACGGTACAGGTCAATCTTCATGAGTTGTCACTCAGTGCTCTGCCCTAGTAACTGAGCTTGTTTACAAATCAACTTGGCACATTGTGTAATTGGTAGCAATTGCAATGTGTTTCAGATAGCCATGCTAAGCGGCACTGATCGTATGCAAATGTAAACTAATGGAGAGGTGGAGATAATTCAATTTCCATCTTGGCTGAGATGGACCGGCTCCACTCAGTGGATGTCAGCAGTCATGCTTGCTGAAGGGATGCCGATAGCGATGATGCCTCATTCACACCACAATCTTTGCGTTCCTGGTGCAGACACAGTTTTGGTTAGAATGCATGTCAACAGATTAGAGCTTGCACACCACGCTTCTGCACTTTTTGCCTGAAAAGAGAACAGAAAAGAGTTGTATTTTTCCACATGTGCTGCGCTGCGAGATATGACATGATCTGCATAGACTTTAAACAAGAACTTGGGCATCTGGTTCATGCAGGAGACCATTTTTAGAGTGAATACACAGACATACATGCACCGCAAATGCACAGCAACGGTTATGGATCGTGAACGCCCTGATTGCTGTGTGAATGAAGCCTCAGGTGTTTCCTGTTTTCTCTACACCAGATGAAACTGGGACATTTCTTGAAATGATATTGATCATCAAACTGAAAATGGACATTAAAATATCTATTGTTTTTTCATCTATCAAATGCAAAAGTTTTGGGGACTCCCTGAAAATGAGGACATCTGGACATCTTATTAAACAGATTCTTTGCATCTGGTACAAGGGTTATTTTAGGCCCAGGGGAAAAAGTAGTATAGTATAGTAGAAATAGGAATTAAGTGTAGTAAGTATTTTTTTTAAGTTTTTAAAAAAGTTTCTTAGATGTGCCCTGCCATACATCTATATGGTATTTCAAATTGTTCTCTGAGGTCTTCAAAGATGGTGTGTAATTCTAGTTGGGCTGAAAACAGTCCAAGGACACCTTAATAATGCTATATGCAACCTACATAAAAAGCCCTAAGGTAAAGCTTAGGTTTCCTTCAAGAAATGGGACTTCTGCATGCCTAATATTTTTCAAGTTTACAGAGAGTATCCACTGCCAACGAGGAAGGAAATGCACACTAATTGAAGGATTCTAGATGCTTTGCACCGAGTGAAGCGATGTGAAAGCTTTTGGTGCACTAGGCTAGTGGAAAATTTGTAGATTTCCCCAAAAGGTGGCATGTTTCTTTTACAAAGCGCACTTCAGTGGAAGTGGACTTTCATATCAGAGTACTTAAATAGAAAAAGTTCATGCTTTAAATTTGTAGTATTCTTAAGAGTAGGCTATTTGATTATTGGCCTACTGTAGGCTAATATGTCAACTGTTTACCAAAGATTTAATTCATTTTTGCATGTGAATTAGTAAACCTAAAGAACAAGAATGTGTTTTCAGGTAGGCTATCCAGCACATAATAGCCTATTTCTTTTTTTCTCTTCTTTCACCATACACACATTTTTAAAAATATATATTTGTTTGTTTTTTTGGATACCTACAAAGGGAGGCAAAAACTTTTTTCCTTATGTGTATCTACCACAGGGTGAAGTGGGGAGGGATCTGGAATGTGAAAATGTGAAAAAAGGGAATGTTTTAAATGGGAATCAAGATGGCTGCCACCATGCTTCCTATAATGGAGGAATCGTTTGAAAGTCCTTAAAGGCACACCAGGCAACATTTTAGGTTAATTTACCAGCTCTGCAGTTACTTTGATGATTCTAGCATAGATTGTGCGGTTATTACACTTGCAGGATCTTGATCAGCGAGTCAGTGAAAACGGAACTGAAATGGAATGAAACCGAAATCCGGCTTACCTGCTTGTCAGTCAACATAATGCTAAGAAAATCATGGCTGGTTCCTGTTCTTTGGTTTACAAGCAAATTCACGCCCACAGAGATGTGCTATGACTCGGACTCTCTTTAGTTTCTCTTTGCTTGGTGCTGAAAAGAACTGCTCAAATTCTGAAGCCGAAAATTAAGTACCAAATAATTTGGTCCTTAGCTTTTATGATACGGATGCTCAGGCTTACTCACCTTTGGTAAAGTGGTTTCATATATTTATCTGTAGCCTATTACCATTAACAGAATCCAGGGCCCAACATCCTCAGAGGCTACCATTAGTAGAGTCCAGATAAGAAAGAATGTAATTATGTTTTTATTTCCTTATGGGTCAACCTGCCACTCCAAATGTGTAACTCTAAATATCTTAGTGGGAGCCAGAATGCAATATGTTTGGAGTATCAAGTATGTCAGCTATCAGCTTGCGAAGTTCAAGTCATGATGCTGTAGACTTTAGCAGCAAAACAGAGGGTGAGAAGACAATAGGATTCTCCATGAGCAGGACAGCACACAGAACAGCTAACAGCATTCAATATGTACCCAGGTTCTTTCATTACCTTAAAGCACATGGATTATAGCATAAGTAACCCCTTCAGATTGATATTCCTACAGCAAGTGTCAGTGAATTTAGGAAATCTGCACTTCCTCCCCAGTTTCTTTCATTATCTTTCAAACACATGGACCTCTCATCAATATAGAGCTTTGATAGCATAGCTGTGATCTCCCATTTTGTAGTTTAGTCTCACTGATATGGCATGATGTAATCAGCAGGCATGCACAGGAACATGCTTGTGTACATATGAGTAATATTTGTCACAATATGTTGAAATATTAAAGGTACCCTGCCACACAAAACTGTTTTTACCTGTTGTTTTTTAAATGTGATAGGTCTATACAAGTTACAATTATATGGTGCATGTGAAAATGTAATAAAATCTTCACAGTCTGCGATAGCCAAAAGAAAGAAGTAAATGGAGAAATCAGGCCAATTCGAAGAGTTGATCAAGTTTCCACAAGATAGCCCAAGCCTGAGTCATTGGCAGATGGTACTGCATTATTGGCTAATCCATGCTCTTCTGTATTTGATTAGTGCCCACCCTGCAAAACCTAAATATGCTAGATTACTAATTATTTGTGAACTAAAGATAACAGGCAGTGCTTAGTATGTTGAATAACAGGAGGTTAAGGATAAATGGCTGCAGTGAATTTTTGGAGAAGTTCCTTATTATTTCTGTGTCAAGTGCATTTAGAAGAGAATGACACATCCACTTTGGAGAATACAATGGACTTGGTAAATTTTAATCTGTGGTTGTAACAGTAACCTTGCGATAACAAAGCAGTTACATGCTTATGTTGGCTAGTGTGAAATCCCAAACATTGCAAGCTTACCGTTGCAAAGTGTCTGTTTACAGTCTCCAAGCAATTGGTGAATGTGCTTATCATAGTCTATGACTTCCTTTATTTCCTCTGAAATTTAATATTCCAACACTTTTAGCTCTTTGTCCCTTGCAATTCTGACATTAGCAAACTAATATAAACAGCCTATTCACTCAATATGCCTTGCAATGTTGACATACCGCAGCGAATCAGGGCACAGCTCAGGGTGCAGCTAGGTGGAAAAAAGCTTTACTCTAGGGCTTTTTGAATAGGTTGCATGTTAGCCTTCATAAGGTGTCCTTGGACAGTTTTCAGCCCAACTAAAATTACATACCATCTTTGAAATGCAATATAGCTGTATGGCAGGGCACCTTTAAGCTCTTTGCTGATATTATGTCTCTTACTTAACAATGCATATCAGAAGAAAGTTCTTCCTTCCATAGAGTCCATTTAATGCTTTTTCCATCAATTGTAATGACGCACATGTTATTTGGAGCATGTCAGTGAAACTCCTTTAGTTCCACCTTCAGTATCCATTTGCCAGCAAAGATCCATGCACTCACATAAAAAAAGAAAAAAAAAACAATGACACTGATTTCTTGAACAGTGTATTTTCAGATGTGATTTTACTTCACAAATTTCACGGAAGCAATTTTAATGAAAGAGTGTGAGAACATAAATGCTTCTACTATGAGTGACGTTTTTGTTGGTATTTCCAATGATGTTGGACTGACAGTTCATGATGATATGATGCATTACAGAAGACCTGGCCAGAGTCCATAAAGACTAGCATTGACTGCCTTCACCACCATATTCTCAAGACAGCTGTGTCTATGTAGTGAGCAGGTGTTCATTATACACGCTTCCATAAGTATGGTACACATATTGACAATAGGACTGGTCAGTCAATTCAAATCCCACTGGTATTCCTGGTCATCAATATAAACATAAGGCAGACTGAACTGGACTAAGTCCAGCAATATATAATCAGGCCTCAGGAGTGCAATTACACTACAGCTTGGAGGAACAGGGAGAAGAGAGAGACAATGTGTTTCACCTGATATGGTGGTCGTTTCTCTCTTAGAGGAGATCTGTCCAAGCCATTGGTTGGAACATGGAAGAATGTGTGTGACAGAAAGAGACAGACACAGAAGCAGTGATGTAAGAGACACGAAGAACAGAAGCAGCGATGTAAGAGACACGGAGAGCAAGAAAAACAAAGCTAAAGACAGGAATAGAAGGAAGTAAACAGTAGCAGGAGACAGTGAGACATAAATAGACACTGAATGAAGACAGAGGAAGAGAGAACGAACAGAGAGACAGAGAGAGAGAGAGAGAGTCTGTCGTTCATCTTGCTCCATAACCCTGGCGGGCTCCCCCCTGTCCTGCCTTGGAGAGGGGCAGCTGTATGGAAGGCCATGAATGATTTATTTCGTTTTTGGATGCAGCACAAAAAAGGATGAAGGGAAAAACACAGCATATGTCCAATGAGATGAGCAAACAAATCTCTCTCTCTCTCTCTCTCTCTTTCTCTCTCCCTCTCCCTCCCTTGCTCTGTCTTCTTTCCTGAAGCAACAGCCCTGCATGAGGCTAACTTGTGAATTCTTAACGAGGCCACTCCATATTGACCCTGGTAGGAGGTCTGCGCCCTGTTCATCAGATGGACGACAATGCAATATTAATGTGTGTGTGTGTGCTGTGAACATCAGGCTTTGTGCACACGGGTCTTTTTGTGTGGTTACTGGTGATGATGATTGCCTTTGACTTCACTTTGAGCAGAGGAGCGAAGGAGGCCAGGCCACGGTCATTTGACTATGAAGCACGTGCCGCCTCAGCGAAATGGGAACAGAAGCAGCTGAATTGGGAAAGGACAGTTCCTCAGTGCTCTCTGTGTGTCTGTCGTACTTTTGTGGAGTTAGGGCCCATTTAAATCAAATCAGTTCATATGGAGGGTCCCTTTCTCTCTCTCTCCCACTGACTAATGCTAATGTGCACACATGCACACAGCATGCACATACACACACACTCACACACAGAAACACACACACACACACACACACAGTCACACTTACTCTCATACAACACACAAATACACACACACACGCACATACTCACACACTCACACACACGCACTTACAAATACACACAGTCACACTTACTCTCATGCAACACACAAACACACACACACGCACATACACACAAACACATACACACACACAGGCACACTTACTCTCATACACACATACAAACACACAAACACACACACTCACACACACAGTCACACTAACTCTCGTACACACACACACAAACACACAAACACAACATTGTTTCTACCTATGCCCCTCTCTTGCACTCTCTTTCTGACAAGACACTGCTGTGATTTAGTTCATCCCCAGTTCGCAGCACAACAGCAGAGGAGCCAGATCCCTTTGGTCAGCAGCTTTGGAAGCATGGGTAGGGTTTCTGAATGCAAAGAGCCTGGATCCGATGGCACAGGGGCTGGGAAAAACCCAACTCATGTCCATACACAGCCAAAACTAAATTTAGAGCAAAGCGTCAGTCATTTCTGGCAAATGGAGTGTGATGTCATTTCACAGATGCTTCTTGGTCAGTTGTGGGAAAGAGTGACTTTATTGTAATCAATAAGAAAAGGCCTAATGGTACTTTAGTGTGTGTGTCTCTCAGGTACGTCATTATACCCTGGTGTGGTGATGGACTCTGCAAGGTCACAGAGATGGAGAGGACTTATTTTCTCAGAGTTGAATCTGTGCTTGTGCAAGTATTTACCTGTGTGTGTGTGTGTGTGTGTGTGTGTGTGTGTGTGTGGAGGAGGCAGAGAGAGAGAGAGGGAATAAGAGAGAGAAAGCTCATAGTGTGTGCTTTCTCTGATTTGCTTGCAGAGTGCGACAGTGCTCTCTGGCTGAAGAGACCATCATAGAATAACACCAGGTCACTCCACTGACACTGTGCCCATGACAAATAACTCAATCATTCCCTGAAACACTGTGCAAGACAGCGAAGGGAACGTGGATGAGTACTCTCAAAGTACGAGAGGCACCACTCTCTCCACTGACAACTACACAAGAGTCGATGCTTCCTGAGATAGGAGAATGAGAAGGGGAATAGCTTTTCCCTTTGTGAGAAATCATATGCCATGACAGCTTGGCAAGGCTTTCATACTTCAATTAGTGTGTCTCTGGAAAAAGGCCTGTAGGAATCAATGGCCACTGTCTTGTCCTGCTTCACTGAGCTTTAGCTTAGAGCTTTACTTTTTCATTTTCTAGGGTTTCAGGTAGAGGTTTGCTTAATGGCTGTCATAGTGTGTGCTTCTGTGACACAAGTATATTGTCAATAGTTTTTATGCACATCATTTGCAGGAGTCATTCGGCTCAGGCAATGGTTTGGAAAACCACACACACTCTCTCTCACCCCCGCCCTCCACACACACACACACACACACACACAAAGAGAGAGAGAGAAACAAAATGCAAATGTTGACAAATGAGAGCATGTAGTGGCATTTTACATTACTGCAGTAAACCTCCCTTGTTTTATGCAGCATAGCATATCAGGAGCAGGAGTTATGGTCAAACTCTGGGTCCATCTGTTCTGGTAAGTAGTTGTACACAAATAATTGTCAAAAGGTTACTGCTAACCCATTTTCGCATTTTTAAACAAACTGGTATTAGTTTAAGGTGGTTTTCTGATGTTATAAAAAGCTGCCATGAAAACAGATGCTATCAAAAGAATTCCAGAACTTTCCCTAGTCTTATAAGCCAATTATTCTCTCTCTCTCTCTCTCTCTCTCTCTCTCTCTCTCTCTGTGTGTGTGTGTGTGTGTGTGTGTGTGTGTGTGTGTGTGTGTGTGTGTGTGTCATTTTGAAGACATGGCATATACTATGACTGTTCTGGTTGCGCTGGCGTAATACCTCTGTTGAGTATTATTTATTTCTCTACAGTACTATGCCTGGATACCCTTCGAAGGCACTGCAGCCGGTCCAATCAGAGAACAGACAGAGTGGCTCATGTCCAAACAAAAAGGATTGACTGAAGAAAGCCCCAGTAGTTTTAAAGAGGGATATATAGTGTTTTGTTTTGACAAAAGGAGACAAGAAGCTCACTGATGAAGTAACCTACCATAGACAAAAGAGCAGGGCCCATAGATTCTGTGCATACTTATAGGTTAGGTCATGTAATCTGACGAACTTTAATACCTTTTGGTGGGATTGCAGTAATTCCACTGTCAAACAGCAATGTACATATTTACATAGACCCACATAGATCTCACAGTATCAGTGTCAGTCAAATGAAGTCTGATCATTTGTGTGTCTATTTTTTTTTTCTAGTGAAATAATGTAAATCCTTTCACGCAGTTTGGATTGGAAAATTTGATTTGTTTTTGTAGTTTAAGTATTCATTTACTTTAGCAACTGATGTGACTGATGAGAGAATGAGTAATCTTTTAACAAGCAAATAAAAAAATAATTAAAAAGAATATTTTAATTAAGACACTGGATTCAGGTCATCAAGTTTTCCACTATCATGTCAGTCCTGTTTCGGACACCCTTGGTATTACTGCAGAGACATGATCACTGTTATGGTCCATCCTGTCATATTGGAGTTGGACTTGAAATTGCCCTCAAATGAAAATGATAACTTCCCTCAAATGCATGACCACAAAAGTAACTAGCCTTATTTGAAAATCTATGAGGTCGCCTAGTAAGCGAGCCTTTCAGTTAAAATGAAGGGAATTAAAAGGTGTCAGAAAAATACTCAAGTAAAGTATAGATTCCTGAAGATCCTACTACTTTCATATTTATACTTCCTTATTTCACTCCTCTAGTGTAACGCGCGTTTTAACTCCTCACTGAATATTTAAATAAGCTGGCCCTACTCACGCCTTCCACCTGCTCGGGAAGCCCCTTATTTGTGCATTCGGGAGGAGTTACTAGTCTTTGCTACCTCCTTGTAGGCGGGCCACTCGGCTGAAACGGCGTCGTGGGTTCACTTTTGAAATTGAGGGAGAAGGGGGAAACGTCCTGCCAGCAAACAAGGAAATGAAATATTTGTTTGGGAATTCCGTCATCACTATCACTTTGGAACTTTAGCTGTAGAGAAGCGAAGTTTGGATTTATGAAATCGTCCTGTCTAGACACGCAGATACGCCTGGGGGTGTTTCGGCTACCTTGCGCACGCTTTTATCAATAGCCTTACTGCAGCGTTGGGGGCAAAAGGAGACAACGGCGTGCTATTTGGAGTGTGTTTTACAAGGTTATAAATCGAACATTAAACAAACCAGAGTGTGTCCGACCAAGCCGAGACTCCGCCAGGATCTGTTGGTTTCTTTGTGTATTTTTTCTTTTTAAAGGTATGTTTTATTGACAAACAAGACACGACCTACGGTGTGTGAAGCTTATTGTAGCCGGTGGGAGAACAAAGTTACCGCCCATTGCCTATTGGAGTTTTCCAAGGGACAGTCAACCATCGGCTGCTGACCTATTGCATTATACAGTCTGCACTCTCTGCCGACAGCATCCTACAGCCGCTCGCTTGGGTTTGATTTTGGTGTGGTTGTAACGTTACATGAAAATCACGCGGATGAATCTGCAGAAGCTCAAGCTGTGGACTTTTGCATAGGGATTGGAGATTTTTTGTCACTTTAACGTCGACACTATTCCCGACGCGCACAAATTGTATTTTATGACCGCGTTTGCCTTCAATTGCCATTTCCAAAGTGGCAACAGCTGAGGTGGTCGTGAAAGTGAAAATGGGCTGGGCCGCCTAGCTCTCTTTCTGGGGACATCATCTTTTATGTGACTGAGCGGTGAGATTTCTGAAGGTGATTGCGCTCAGAAGCCTCGGCCGTGGTCGCTCTCGCTGTCTGCAGCCAGAGCAACCCGAGGAAGTCGCGGCTTGCTCTGCAGGGTAGCGACCGTATCGATGCATTGGATTACAAGACCGGATTCCGTGCCTCACGATTTAAGCCTTCTATCTGGTCTCTCTGAACTGAGCTAATTTTCTCTTCGCGTGGGCTCAAACGCTATCCTACGGACATTACGAAACCTGCGCCGTGGGTTGCAACACTACTGGAAAAAAAGAAAATATTTTGGTAACTGTAACATACACCGGGAACGTGTTGTAGACTGATAGCTGGATCAGATTTGTTCTCTTATCACGATTCCTGAGGCAGCAAAATCGTATACGAGCGTTAGACATTCTCTTTGCTCTTTTTGATACCATATTTTGGGCGATCATCATATTGTAAGACGTCGACACACTGCTTACTACTTCAAGTCAGACCAGGTCGTGCCTCTGGACGAGTGTTCAGTTTTTCGAAGTTCTGCTACTGCCAGCCAAAGACGGATACAACTACACTGACAGTCGGAGGGGTTAAGGGAGCAAGAAGAACAAGGATGGGCTTTCAAACGCTTATAATGGCGTGTGCGCTCTTGGGTAAGATTTTCTACCTGATTATTTTTACGCACAAGATTTTGTCTTTTAAGTCTAAAATCTTTTAAAGTGTGAGTATGAGTATGAGTGCCCTACATCTCCAGGAGTTCAAATTATACCTTGCAAATATACGTCTTCGTGTTTGTAGTCTTTCTAGTTCGACTTTGTAGTCTTTGTAGACTTGTTGCTGTATAGATTATTTTGCACAAACACGAAGACTTATGTTTCGAGTTTTTTCCTTACACAAAATGGTTGCAAAGATAAAGAGATAAAGAATGTTGGTCCATTACGATAATCGTTGTTCCGTAACTTCATACTACGAGGTCAAGAGGTGACGTTACTAACGCCTACTTCGGGTCGGTTAAACGTAAGATTTCTTGACGACTGAATCAGAATGTGGGCAAAATACTAGCCTACAACAGGCGTTTTCTTATTAATACCATGAAACATACCAAAGCTTTCTTTAGATGTAGCTAGTTTTTCTCAAAGCCTATTATGTTTCCTCTCTTGATTTGATTTTACTGCATATGGAGGTTGTGAAACGGATATGCAAACATACTGCCCACAGACTATTTATCATCTTTCTAAAGCATGATAGATGACTGCCTATTTTGAGGCATTCTCAACGTGTAAACAAGGACACCTTTAATGGACCTTTCCAGACACGGCGCAGTATATTTGATAAAGCGAAATAATCATCCTAAGATCTCGGAGCGGCCTTGTTACTTGTAGTTTCTTCATGTCTCACAGTCCCACTCACAATTCTGTTGTTACTCGCGGGAGTCTGTTGGCTGGGGAGGTGTAGGTTACAGCGGACCTTGAGTTGTTGAAAGATTAGTTGAGTGGCCGCTTATTTTTCGACATCAGTGTGCCAGATTGATTGCAGTCGAGCATAAACATCGGTGTCTGCCTGGTGTAATGTTGTACGAAGGAGAACTAATAACCGTGCAGGTGAAAGCGCCCACTATTAAAGCTTGGTATTGGACGTTGGGATATGTAATATAATCCCATTCACCTTGCACAGGATTCTGTTACGATGTAACTTTCCAGACAAACTCAGACTACACAGTCACCATTACGAACTCTGAGTCACATCCCTCCACCTGGAAACTGTACACCTGTATGACATCACAGGCCTGTATCCCCTGGCACGATGTGCGTTGCTAAGCTGCTAAGTCAGCACTCATGCGGAGAAGGCAGAGAGTGTGTGTGTGTGTGTGTGTGTGTGTGAGAAAACAGATGTCAAAACACAACAGCTTTTTGGGGTCATATATTTGTGCACTTCCCCCTGTGTTATTGATCTCTCCCCTGGTCTTTTTCATGTTTATGAGTGTGGGAGAGTGCTTTTGGGAGTGAAAGGGTAGTACTGTAAATGGGCTTTGAACACTGATGTAGGTTAATGTAATAAGACGCCCAGAGCCTCTTTTGTCAGATTAAACCCCCTGCAGACTGAAGCTCCCCAATCTATGTCAGTAACAGGGGGATCTGTGTCAAACACCCCAGTACCATTGTCTTTAATCAACACACACACACACACACACAGTCAAATATGAAATCTCCAGCAAAGGCTTAAATCGCCAGTTATTGCAATCTGTAAACAACAGTGACACACACACACACACACCGGTCGGTTAAAAATTCAGCTTTCAGGTTTTGCCTGTCAGTTGAATTTACATATCATTTTTACTCATCATGCACACATAGTCATCCCTCCCATCTCTCTCTCTCTCTCTCTCTCACTCTCTCTCTCACTCTCCTCCCTAAACAAACAACAGATGGGCCTTCTGTCCTGGACAAGAGGCAAGTTAGTTATGCTGGGAGGAGATTGGGGGTGAGAATGGAGCTTTGCCCAGGGTTGACTTTCACGGGGTGTGCAGGATTTGTCGTCTGTTAGTCCGTCTTACCCTTTCATCTCTGCTTCTTGTTGCCCAGCAGCTGTTCTCAAGCCAGTCTATTTCTTTTTCTTTGCTTTTTTGTTCTGCAGTTTCTGCTGAAAACCTGACCATTAAAACACAGACACTGAGCCCCATTAAACGGGCTAATTTGTGGTCCTGAGTGGCCCTAGGCTCCTCCTCATGTGGTCAGCTTGATTAGAGACAGTGTATGCAGGCCCAGAATGACAGGACAGTTTTAATGACACACACACACACACACACACACACACACACACACACACACACACACAAACTACACATTTGCGGGAAGTGTGTGAGGCCAGACACTAAAGTGCAGAATGCCCATAGAGACTGTCAGTCTGATGTTAAGGTGAAGCCCTGCAGAGCTGGAGAGCAGGAGTGTCCACTAACTCAGGGAGCACTGTAAGAACCCAGGCTTTGACATCTCTACTAATAGTGCTCTGATGGACAAGGCAAGGTACTAGAGAGATGACTTTAATGTATGTGTGTGTGTGTGTGTGTGTGTGTGTGTGTGTGTGTGTGTGTGTGTGTGTGTGTGTGTGTGTGTATGTATGAGAGAGTGTGTGTGTGTGTATGAGAGAGGGAGAGAGTGTCTGTGTGTGTGTGTGTGTGTGTGTGTGTGTGTGTGTGTGTGTGTGTGTGAGAGAGAGAGAGAGAGAGAGAGAGAGTAGAACATGACAGGGCAGTGAAAGATCCTTTGTCCACAGCTGGTGGCACAAAAATCTTTTCCTCAATTTATATACATACCCCCCTTCATGGTTCCTCCTTTGAAGCCCAAATCTGCTTGCTTAAACAGCATGTGTGTGTGTGTGTGTTGGGTGGGGTGGGGGGCATATATAAAGCCTGGAGGGATAGAGGGATTTGTTTTTTATTTCTCTTCCCGTCATTCAGTCCACAGTGTGAATTATTAACTGGTTGTGTTTCCCTCTGACACACGGGTAATGTTTTTAATTCGGTTTATTGAGGTCATCTGAAGGTAGGGTGGTAGACTTGGAAGGAGAGGTGGTTGGGAGTTTACACTGTTTGTGTGTGTGTGTGTGTGTGTGTGTGTGTGTGTGTGTGTGTGGGGGGGATGCGCTCTTATTGTAGTGTGTGTACACATGCATTATATATGCAGATGCTCATAATTTGGTCTGTGCTCATATCTGTGTATTATGTTTTCTGGAAGATAGCCAGGAGTTGAAGCAGTGTTTGAAGAATTCACAGGGAGAACAGAAAAAAGAATACTTCACTTAGATGTTTTGTCTGTATAGGTCGAGTATTCTGTGCTCTCTCTCTCTCTCTCTCTCTCTCCCTCTCCTAATATCTCTGTCCATTCATAGAGGGCTAAATGTAGAGAGATGGGCTTGGGAGAACAGGAGCAGAGTGAGTGATAGAGCGAAAGCAGAGGAGAGAGAGAGAGTGCCTGCGTGAGAGTGACAGAGAGAGTGAGAGACGCAGAGCACAGATGATTTCATGCTAGGAGTATAATATCTGAGGCCTTTATTAATATTCCCCCCTATATACACACTCACACACACACACACACACACACACACCACCCACCTACCTACTCACTCCCGCTGACTGAAGCACCTTTATCCCAAGCTTAAGCTACCCCCCCACTCTCTCTCACTCGCTCTCTCTCTCTCTCACACACACACACACACACACACACACACACACACACACACACACACCACACACACACACACACACACACACACACACACACAAATGCTAGCTTTAATAAAGGCTGCCTAGGAGAGGCTCCATCAGTACAGACTGCAGAGCTCTGTAATGACATTCCCTCACATTAGCACCAGTACTTCATTTAACATGACTGTAGCTCTTCAGTGGTCTTTGGGCCCTCCAATACCCCATAATCCTTTGCTGGGGCAAGAGATGGTTGCAGCCAAGAATAGGGTTGTTGGCAGAATGACTCTTATTTTTAGGGGCAGTTGATTGGGTCATCAAACTGCAATGGCCTCTGCAATCTGGTAATTTCCATATGCTTAGCGGACTAGTCTAAGGCCAGTTGGGGGCTAATAGTACTCTGTTTTCAGTCGTTCCACAAGTGTAGCAGTGCGTTCATGTGTCAATGTGTGCAACATTTCAACATTTATTCAACATTTATTTGGGTCTTGTGTGCAAGAGTTATTCTTATTTAAAAGAGTACCTAGGTGTTTCTTACTGAGATCTTACTGGTTAGATGATGTTTAGTATGATGTGCTGTTAGTGTGGAGTTCCTAGTTCCCAGATCATTCTGAGTGTGTGTATGTGTGTGTCTGTGTGTGTCTGTGTGTGTCTGTGTGTGTCTGTGCCTAGCAGACAAGCGAGCTGTTAGCAGTTAGTGTACTGCTGTTCCCAGATCACGCTGAGGTGTGTGTGTGTTTGTGTGTGTATGTGTGTGTGAGTGTGTGTGCGTGCGCGCGTGCGTGCGTGCGTGAGGGAGCTGTTAGCTGTTAGTTCATAGTCATTCTGGGCTCATGCTGAGCTGTGAACACACAACACAGGCAGACAGTTCTGTCCAGAGGCTCTCCTTGCAGATTAGCCAGTTTTTTGCACACCAGTGTGTGGAATGCCAGCTCTGTGTTAGATGCCCTCTCTCACTCTTTCTCCCTCTCTTTCTCTCTCTCTCTCCCTATGTCCACCCTACTCTCACTGACTCACTTACACACACACACACATTCTCACACTCATTCACACACACACTTTCCCTGTGAAACCCAAGGTTTGAAGCAGAGAGTAGGAATAATCAAAGCCCTTGTGCCTGCATTAGCCCAGTTTACACTCTTTTTGACCATTTGGGTGGGACCTGTGATTTCACCAAAAACTGTTCTTCCACTGTGTGTGCGTGTGTGTGTGTGTGCGTGTGTGCGTGTGTGTGGTGTGTGTGTGTGTGTGTGTGTGTGTGTGTGTGTGTGTGTGTATGTGTATGTGTGGATTCTCAGCTGTTTGACTTCCAGACAACCTTAGCCTGGGAGTGCGGCCCCGTGCAGACATATTTAGACTGAGCCCAAAGGACTCCAGACAGCGTCATGCACACACTATCTGTCATGTCATTCTGTGTGTACATCTGCATGCATTCATGACATTCTGCTGTGTCTCTCTGTGTGCGCGTGTGTGTGTGTGTGTGTGTGTGTGTGTGTGTGTGTGTATGCTTGTGTGTCTGTGTTTCGTATTACCATTTGGGATTCTTCTTTTGATTAAAAAAAAGTTTATTTCATTTGCAGCGATGCATCTGTTTGCATTCAGTGTGTTCTGCAAGAGCAGCACAATGATTGTGTGCAGTTTACATGTGGTTTATGGCTTTTGGGCTCTTGAGAGAAAGTGTGCACTGTATCTGTTTTTATGTAGGCTGTGTGCATGCGTGCGCGTGTGTGTGTGTGTGTGTTTGTGTGTAGATTTTAATGGAAGAGTTTTGAGGACATGTAAGTGTTCATCCTATGCTTCAGCGTGTGTGAGTGCATGTATGTTTAATGTTTTGTGTGCTGGGGCTCTTTCTCTGTGTGTGAGGGAAATGGTGTAGATTTCTGTAAGTTGCACTTAAGGGTGTGTATTAGTGTGTAGTCTTTTAGCCATTGTTTATCCATCTCAGTAAGGTTCGGTGGGCTGGTAAGCCGATGCAGAGGGGGGCCTTGCTGTTTGGGTAGTTGGGGGGAAAAAGAAGCTCAAGCGCACTCGGGAGGTCCAAAAACAAACTTTGGCAAGGTCTCTTAGTAGGCCAGATCAATACGCTAACCTTCAGCAATGCGCTGTAAACTGTGTGTGTGTGTGTGGTGTGTGTGTGTGTGTGTGTGTGTGTGTGTGTGTGTGTAGGTAATTTGTGAGCAAGCTATTTTCTCTTTCATCATCACACTGAAACATATCCCCTTTCTCCCATATACCATCCTTGCATCATTAACCAACAGGGCTTGGCTGTTGTGCAGGTGAGGACTCTTCCCAAACAACAAACTGTCACACACTGATTCAGTTCATTACACTTCCCAACCAGTTCAAACAGGTTACGTCACCATTACTGTAAATCTGGAAATACTGAGAAAAAAACAGTGATGAGGCCTCTAACAGTATAGAATCACAATGATTAGTGAGGGTAATGTTGCAAGTCCTTGGCCTTAAAGGGGAACTCCGCCGTGAATCAATCCATAGCCCTGTTGTTCCAAGTCACCGTGTGCTGTCTGTTGGAAAAAGAATGCGGAAATTTGATACAACATGGACCGAACAGGCAGCTGATGTTTACTGGGCATAGGAAAATTAAAGTAAAAGTTACTGTGGCCCATTTAGTTGGCTAGCTGTCATTTTACTATTCTGTCTATGTTGTATCAAATTTTCGTGTTCCTTTTCCTGCCAACATCACTCAGTGACCTGCAACAGCAGGCTATGGACTGGTATCGGATTTCCCCTTTAAGGTGCGGAAGGAACCAAATTGCCTTATTATGACCCTGTTGTTTTATTTTTGTTCCCATTGTCCATATGAGGTCTGGTACTCGAGGGCAGCTTCTAATGCCACCTGTTTTGTTTATGACTAACCCAGTGGGTGAGGTCATTCTTTTTGAGCTCATGGAAGGTCATGCCTCTTTGAACAGACATGTCAGTCCTTGAATCGCAAGCTGTCACAATGCATGACTGGTGTGTGTGTGTGTGTGTGTGTGTGTGTGTGTGTGGTGTGTGTGTGTGGTGGGTGTGGTGTGTGTGTGTGTGTGTGTGTGTGTGTGCGCGCGTGTGTGTGTGCGTGCATGCATGTGTGTTGGGTTTTTTGAAATGGCAGTTACCTGTTTGTTTGAAGTGACAACATAAGCCATGTTTGTGTGTGTGTGTGTGTGTGTGTGTGTGTGTGTGTGTTTTGTTTTCATGCCTGTTGTTTCTGTGTGTTTGCCTGAGGCGGTTATCTCTCTCTCTCTCTGTCTGTCTCTTTCTCTCTGTCTGTCTCTCTCTCTCTGTCTCTGTGTCTCTCTCTCTGATTACATCCTGAGTAGTTGAAAGCCCAGCTGCTGGTTTTGCATCAGCTAATACTTCCCTGGCCTTCCGCTTACTGCTTCGATCCGGTCTTAAGGCTATGCCTGTGGCTTCAGAAGGTCAGAGTCAAGCATGAACTGGACTAAAAAGATACTAAACTACTCAGAGTAAAAAAAAAAGGACATCTTGTAAAGAATTACATTTTATGCTTGGTGCTAATTCGAATAGCTAATGCTATGTGGTCAACACACTGATTATTTTCCTGCCTGCAGCTTTAGCTTTTTTGTAATAAGATATTGGACATAGGATTCTTAACCCTTCTCTTCGTGTGCGGGTCAAATGAAATGCCTTCCTGAGGTTGGTCTGTCTATCTCCATAGAACGCATGGCATGTGCATTTGCCAGGGTGTCACTACACTAGAAAAGCTGCCCACAGAACAGCTGAGCACACACAACCTAATGTAGCCTGCTTGTCTCCTTTCACTTACCCCAAACACACACACATCCCTGTGCAAACACTGCCCCTCCCCCACACATATACACACATTCAAAAACCTAGCCAATTAAGACTGTGATGCAGTTGATTCTAGCCCATTCTTATCTCCTAGTTTGACTAACGCTCCCTGGTACTGCCATCTGTTTACTGTGCATATCAAACATTTTTCTCGGACGCAACCTTTTTGGAATCCGAGGTCAGTATCTGAAGTCGGACACTCTAATTATACCTCTTAACCGAGGCTACTGCTTGAGAAAAAGTCAATCTCTCCCAGCTACACTTTCTAACCTGACTGAGTTTGAACATTTTTAAGTTTCAGATATTCTAAACAGTTCTGTTCTATACACGCTTGACTGACTTTCAATAGTACATAAGTGTTTCAAAAATGTCCCCCAAAAATAGTTCCAACAGGGTGTCAAAGACAATAAACTATGGTTCCCGACTGACAAGTTTGTGTTCAAACACCAGCAACAGACTGCAGACTTCTGTGGTGTTGCGGTGTATTTGGATGGATGTAGAACATTTGGGACAATTATATGGATTGCAATTTGTCTCTCCTTAATGCGGACACAGTCTGAGTGAGCAAGTGTTAAGCACCTCCAGCATCAGGAACGACCACCCAGATGAAGTTGAGTGGGGGCTTCTTGGAGGACCTTACACCAGGGTGGGGTGTCTCTCGCTCTGTACCCTGTGGATGTCGAGGTGTCGGATGGCGTGCTGGAGTGAACGCTCCCCTAAACGTGCCAGGACGAGAGGAGAGGAGAATAGCAGACAATCAGGCATCCCGCTTCAGTAGGACTTAATTAAATCCTCTCTCATTGCGGCTATCTGATTTCTGCTTGAAGAGAGGGCTTGGAGGTGTGTGTGTGTGGAATAGATTTTGGATGGATGATGTAGGGGAGGTGGCTGGGATGCTATTCTTTGTTGTTGTTTTTGAGGTGATGTCTCCGTCTTAATGCACAAATGACTGACAGTCAGACTGACAGCCAAAAAGCCTGTTTGAAGAGACTAATTAATAGTTAATTAGTTCCCTTTTCCAATCTGTGGCTAAATGCGCAAACATGCGGAGAGAAAGACAGCTTTACTTTTTTTTTTTTCCTCTCATGGAGGCCCTTTAAAAGCTACCATTCACACAATCCATTCAAGTGCGTTGATAGAATTGGTAATTACAGAAGTTTTATGGCTGTGTGTGCGCGCATGTTGTTTTGCGTGTGTTTTCCCTGGTCTCTGATTTGTTTGTGTTTTCTCAGTCTTGCTGTGTTTAGTGAGATTATGAATTTCCAATTAGATTTGTGTTTGTGCTGTGTTTTGTTTGAAGGACGCAGGCTCCACTTTGCTATTTCACTTCACACACTTGTCTGTCTGCATGCCTGCCTGCCAGTCTCTCTTTCTGCCTCGGTGTTAATGTTTCTGTGTTCAGGCTCATCCGGCATGTGCAATCAGTAATGGACAGTGATGAGCAAACTTCAGGGGAGGTCTCTCTCTCTCTCTTCTCTCTTCTCTCTCTTTCTCTCTCTCTCTCTCTCTCTCTCTTCTCTCTCTCTCTCCCCCACCCCCTTGCTCCCCTTTTTGGGGATGGGTTGTGAGGCTGAGAATGAAAGAAAGGAGAAAATAAAGAGTCAGATGGAAACGAGTACAAAAGAGAGACAGAGGTAGCAGGTGTCTGCACCCAGGCACGGCCAGACACTTTAGGGACTAGACACCCCTCACCACATGGGGCTCAGACTGATGAAGATGTTGATGATGATGGGGGGGGGGGGGGGGGGGCGTGGATTGGGGGACATGTTAGGGATCGGGTGAGCAAGCTGGCCATAAACACTAAATTTTTAATCATGTCCATTGGAATAATGGCCAGTAGGGTGGGTGGAGGGAGGGAGGGGGAGGAGGAGGAGGTGCAAGGATGAAATGGGATGGGTTTGGGGGAGGAGGAGGAGGTGTAAGGTGTAGGGTGGGGTGGGGTGGGGTGGCTTGGGATGGGATGGGATGGGATGGGGTGGTGGTGGTGCAGTATCGTCCATAACCCATGTGCTAAATTATTCAGCACTGGCTGGATGAGGGGTGAGAGACGGATGGATACAAGGATTGATAGGAGCTGAAAGGAAGAACTGGTGCCTTGGGCAAAGTACACACTGAGTAGTCTGCAGGCCTTATGACTCATCTCCATGAGTTTATATACTGGGTGCAAGTAATCACATGAACACATACACATAATATCCCCCTCAGTCACACAGTATTACACACTCATTTACAGAATACACACCCCTGTATTCACTCTCTCTCACACACACACACATACAAACACAAGCACTTCAGCTGCATGCTGCCTGTGGTCGGTGCAGCTGTGCATGGTCGACTGCTGCTGCTGGTGTTGTTCCTGGAGACTCAGGTGGGGTCAGGCGTACGGCAGTCCACAGGGGACATAAATCACCAGCCGTTAACATGCCCCTGGCACATGTGTAATGGAGGACCCCCAGATCCTGATGGGAGAGTCTGGTGAGTTACTAGATGAGGAGGCAGTCTCTCTCTCTCTTACTCTTCCCCCCCATTCACCTCTGTCTTTCTGTTTCTGTCTGTCTGTCTCTCTCTCTTTCTCTCTCTCCGTGCTGACCCCTCCCTCTCTCTCTCTCTCTCTCTCCCTCCCCTCTCTCGCTTTCTCTCTTCCTTCTCCCTCTCTCTCCCTCTTGTGCTCCCAGGCAGCAGTGGTAAAACATGGGCCGACACGGTGATAAACGGAGCCCTGCTGGTGATTTGTGTTTGGGGGGGCTTGTCAGGCGGCCTGAGCAGAGACAGGGGTCTGGAGGTTGTTTGAGGAGAAAGTAGGGAAAGGAGAGCAAGCAACGGATGGAGGGATGGAATGAAGAAGGAAAGTGCGGAAGGAAAGGGCCGAGGCTTAGGGTTAGTTCTTTGGCAGAAGGGAGTTTCTTTTTCAGGCTTTGGGTAGGTTTTTTTTCTGTGTGTGTTTCTGTACATTGTGTTTTGTGTTTTTATTTTTAGGATGAAGTAGACTAGCAGACATTTGGACTGGAATTTCTGTTGTTTTTATTCTTTTTTTTTTTCAATTTTCCCCTTCAGTTGCTGTACCCATTCTTTTTCTCACTACAATCGTGCTCTGTGCTTTCCACCCACTTCAAAACCAGCCTGTGGATCAGCGGAACGCACAGATTAATATTGATCCAGGATTAAATGAATTAGTAAATTAGAGGGCTTGGATCAATGCTGTGCCTTTAAACACCTACGCCGCCACCGAGGCAACATTCGTCATCAGCTACTTATGCCAAAACACCCCCAGCACCAGCTTCGCCTCAACCCCCGCACCCCCACCCCCACCCCGCACACCCACCTCGGCTCGCTCCTATCGAGTGAAGCAGCTAACTGATAGCAGGTGTAGTAGGCTAATTTCCATGGCCCGCCAAATGGTTCCTTCTCTTGTTCCTTGTCAGTATGAGGTTAAAAGAGGATGAATCCCTGAGCTTCGCCTCGTTGAGTTTCAGTGAATGATGCGATGGCACCAGTTAACCCACAGCAATAGGTGCCGCCAAAGATGCGAGGCTTCGCTTCCAAATGCACACGCAGCATGTTGTCTTTTTGCATCTGGAACATGGAGAGGCTGTAATGTTTTTCCAGGCTCTCAGTCGCGAGGGGTTTTTTTTCCTCTTAATATTCGCTCAAGAATTTCATCACCAGCGGAGCGAGGCTTGGTCCAGTTCTGACTGGTTTTGCTGGTGCTGGAGATTTGTCACCAGACAGACCAGTGTGAGTCCCATTGTCATACTGGGCTTAGGAAAGCCACTGTGAGAAATTGGACGATAATGTCACGTTTTTAATGAAAATTTGATGGATTACACATCCCCTCTGTGTATACACACACACACACACACACACATACACACACACACACACACACACAATGGACTGAGAGAAAGGGGGCATGAAAAGTGAGGGAGAGTGAAAGAGATAAGGAACATGGGAAGGAGAGAGGGATGGAAGACAGTGTGTGAGAGTGTGGTGGTGGAGGAGAGTGCTGGCCCCCACCCCCCCCCTTACCTCCATCTTGTACTGGTTGGTGGAGGATGTGGTCGCAGTGTGAAGGAATGAGGGGCCCTTGTAGCTGTGGTGTTGCTCAGCGCAGCCTGCTGTGGGAAGAGTAGCTCATGGGTTATTAATGGCCCACAAGCAAAGCTATTAGAGGCGGCCGAGTGGCCCGCACCCAACAACACTGCCGCTGGCACAGGAGGGCATGTCGGTCTGCTCTGCTGAGACCACAGAGTGTGTGTGTGTGTGTGTGTGTGTGTGTGTTTTGGGGGGGTGGAGAGAGGTGTGTGCTGACTTTCTATGCTGTGTGTGTGTGTGTGTGTGACTCATATGTGGTAACTGCTAACTAGGAGTTATGTCACATCCAAGTTAAATCTGAATCAGACAAGCTGTAGCAAATTGTAAGTACAAGATGCCATTTGCTAGTAATAGCAACTGATTGTTCCCAGATACAGAAATGCTAGTTCACAACAGTGCATTAACAAGCAAACATTGTAGCAACACAGCCAGAGATTGGTAGTGTTTAATGTGCGGGGTGGGGGGTTGTTATGACAACAGGGCCATTCCAGTTGCAACTTCCTGCTCCTAACTGGGTAAATGACGAGGAAAACAACTTAAAACAATGTCAATGTCAATTTATTTCTAAAGCACTCTACAGCAGTTGACCGAAGTGCTTTAAAAAAATAGCAGAACAAAATCAAAAACAACCCAACATAATGTTCTTATGTCCTTATAAGGTTTAATCAGTGACTCTGTGTGTTGATATTGATATGTATTTTGCTTTGATGTTTGCCTCTATTAGTGTGTGTGTGTGTGTGTGTGTGTGTGTGTGTGTGTGTGTTTGTTTGTTTGTTCCCTCCCTCAAATTGCAGGTTCTCCTGTTATGTATTGGGGTTGCATGTGTGATCATGTATTCCTCTTTGAAGTTGTATGTAGAGGGTTTCTCTGGTTAACAATTAAAGTGGATAGGTGCAAATAATTTTTTTTTTGCATGCTTGTGTGTGTGTGTGTGTGTGTGTGTGTGTGTGTGTGTACACCTGCAACTAACGCCTTCATGTGTGAGTCATCACTGTGAATAAGGATGCTTATTGAACATGTCCTCATTCAACATGAACGTGCCGTCTTCATGCTTTGCAATTGTTAATGACCCTTCTGGCTTTTTTCGCACTGGCTGTCATTGTGTGAAGTATTTGTATTGTGCTTCAAAAGTATGTTTCACATGTGGTCAAATAGCCATGCAGTAATGACTTTATATCCTCCTGGCACTAGTGTGTGTGTGTGTGTGTGTGTGTGTGTGTGTCCTAAGAAGAGGATTGCAGGTTGTGTAATCTGGCTCAAAGTGAAGGATGCTCTCATGCCTCCTCCAACAAAGACAATTAGTGAAACAAGGGCCATGTAGGACGGCATTAGTGTGTTGAGTGTGTGGAGTATATGTGTGTGTGTTTGTTGAGTGTTTGTGAGATGGGTTGAGTCAGGTGTGTGGCCTGGTAAAAGTGCCTCCCAGACATGGGGTCTGTTTATGTGTGTGTGTGTGTGTGTGTGTTTGTGTGTGTGTGTGTGTGTGTGTGTGTGTGTGTGTATCAACCTTTCTGTGAAATGGACCACAGTGCTGAACCACCTGTTCTCCATATCCCGAGGCCGTTGTCCTTATTTCGGCGCATGGAGGCTGGCCTGAGGCGCAGGAGCTCAGCAGTAGACCTAACTGGCATAGTAAAACATTCGCCCAGCACAGCACAGCACCCAGGCAAGCTAGACTACAGGAGTCAGACCACAGCAATGATGGATGGGGGATGGAAAGAAAGGGAGTGTGTGTCTGTGTCTGTGTCTGTGCTGGGGCAGGGGGTGCTACAAGATTTTTTAAACATGGGGATGCAGGATGCAGGCACTGAAATTTAGAGGGAGAGAGAGATGGAGAGATGTATAGTCAGGAAAAGGAGAATTAGAGATTTGCAGAACATGCATCCAGCCACCTTCAGTATATGAAACATTAAAGAGGGAGTTGGGGTGTTCATGTAGTTCTATATTTAGAGAGGGAGAGAGAGGGTGGTTGGTGGTGGTGGTGGTGGGGGTTGCAGATGTGGATTTGAAGCAAGAGAAGAGAGAGATGGATGGATGGGGGTGTGTTACGTTATGTAGTGATGAGAGGGATGAGTGTTTAGGTTTGTGTGGGAGGAGAGGAGCTCAGACAGGATGGAGATGTGGGTTGAGAAAAGAGAGCGAGAGGGAGGGAGGGAGAGAGAGTGTTGAGAGGGATGCTGGTATTGAGATGGAGAAATGGATTTAGACGTTTAGATGGCTTGAAGAGAGATGAATTATTTTGTGGATGTGTGCATGTGCATGCGTGTGTGTGTGTGTGTGCGTGTGTGTGCGCAGGGTTGGATGGTTAGTTGTGTGGTGGTGTGTGTTGAAGCATGGAGGAAGAGGATATCAGGTTGTGGATACAAAATGGGCAGGGTGTGATTCTGTGGATGTGTTTGGGGCTGGGGTGCGTGTGCGGGGGGGATGTCCATATAATTTACATAGAAAATAGGATTGTGTGTGTGTGATTTTTGCCCTGCTATATTGTAACATTAATATTAGAATGACAGGTATAAAAAAATGTGTGGGTATCTGATATTAGCCCAATTGTTAGAACATTAGTCCAGAATGTTCCCTGGTGCTGGGCACTGAGTAGCAGGGCGAATGAGCATGAGAGTGAGGGGAGATGAGCCTTGACACTGTGGACTCACAAGAGATACAGCAGAAAAAACGGTCACGGAAGACAGACGGGAAGATTTAGATGGAGAAAGATCTAGAGTGATGAGACCGGGCACACTGATAGAGGTGGAGGAATGAAGACAGAAGGGTGGATGACGGATGTTCGGGGTATAGCTGGAGGGATGTGTTGTTTGTAGTATGTATATGGCTGCAGGATGGAGAAAGGAAGGCGTTGTAGGGCGTAGTATGTACAGAAGCGTGTGGATGCTGGTCAGAGTGAAAGGCTAAAGACATAGGCTATCTGCTGAGGCTGGAGGACATAGGGAGAGCCAACCGCCACGCAGTTCTTTCCCTCTTCGTTTGTCTTTTCCTGTAGCCTCTCAGGCCTTGTAGCAATGAGCTTCAGCTGCTTCTCTTTAACCCAGAGCCAAGCATAGAGCATCCCTCCCTCCCTCCCTCCCTCCCTCCCTCTCTCGCTTTTTCTTTCCATTCTCTCTGTCTTTCCCCTCATCGATAACAGCAGGTGCCCTTTTAGGAGCAATAGATGGTGTGGCCATGGGGGATCTGGGTGTTATGTAATTACTGGGAAAAACATAAGCATGTATTATCTCTCCTTTTCTCTCTCTGTCTCTCTCTCTCTCTTTTCTAGTGTTTGTTTCCCATCCATTAGCATGCTTGAGGTAGTAGAGAAGCCCATTGCTAATAACGTATCTGCTTGAATGGGGGGTCTTCAGAGAGGTTAGCGCTGCTTGAGCAGGGCTGTAATTGTATTAGCACGGCGCTAACACAAAGAGGGCTAGGCAGACCCATGAACCTGAGAGAGTTGGCCTAACACACTCACCTCTCAAGTGCAGGAAGACTGAAAACAAATGAGCCTAGGTGCTTAGACACACACACACACACACAAAACCACACAGCTCTTTAGTGAGGCAAGGGTAGGATGGAAAACACGAGGGTGGCAGATGACAAAGAGTGCACAAACATGCGCGCACACACACACACACACACACACACACACACACTCTCTCTTGTGCACTCATCCACACACCTCCTCGCATAGAGATGCATGTCATTCTCACGCCTCTTCCTCCTCCTCCTCCTCCTCCTTTCATATGTGGTGCGCTGGTCTGAATCATTGGATCTTTCCATTCTCTGCCAGTCTCTGACTTGTACACAAATGTCTCAGTGTGCTTGAGTTCAGATATGAAAACATCTTCAGTCATCTTTCATTTCTCACGTCTTTCCTGTTTTCTCAGCCCCAATCATTAGTTATTTCTATATCTAATGTATAATGTCCTTATATTAGCATTAGCACACAAGAATAA
>PYXC01002596.1:4475000-4500000 GCA_015244755.2 Tenualosa ilisha
TCTCACTCTCACTCTCACTCTCTCTTTTTCTCTTTCTCTCTCTCTCACACAGTGTCATACTGTGCGTGTGTGTGTGTATATATGTGTGTGTGTGTGTGAGTTTGTGTGTGTGAAAAGGAGAGAGCAAGGAAGATTGATGTCCCAACTGTAAATCTAGACTCGGGCTAACATACATCTTTACTGCATTTTCTCTGGTCTGCGTGATCAGAGTTCTCCACGCCGCCATGGGACTGTAATTTAGAGCCCATTCCCCAGCCCATGGCATCTGCATGTGGACCGGCTTGGAAAACCTCTGCGCTGTACGTCATGGCCCTGGAGAGTAGACCCTCACCGCTCCTCCTCTGTGTTCCTCTCTCTCTTCCTCTCCTCCATCTCCTCTCTTCTCCTCTCCTCGTCTCGTCTCGTCTCGTCTCGTCTCCTCTCCTCTGGTCTGGGCTCCTGCGTCAGCCTGAAGCACTCACACAGGAAGCCCAGCTGTTTGCCAGCAGCCTAAAGTGCTCTCTCTTCCTGCTGCACAGCCGCATGCCTGCGCCGGCCCGTTAGTGGGGCCAAAGGCAAAACACCAGTGAAGATTGTAGAGGTTACTGTGAGGGCTCGCCTCCTCTGTAAACTTCTCAAGATGGCTGGTTAGAAGCACTAAAAAGGGATCCAATAATTTAGGTGTGTGTGTGTGTGTGTGTGTGTGTGTGTGTGTGTGTGTGTGTGTGTGTGTGTTTGAGTGAGTACCTATGTGTGTCGACGGACTTCATTAAAAAAAAAAAAAAATCGCTCAATAAAAATGCGTCAAATAAAAGATGCTAAAGCTGTTTGATTTTGGGAAGCGCCGTGCCCATCAGTCAGCAGCTGCAGATCAAAGAGAATTCAGCGCCTTTTTAAAAGGGTCGATCTGACTTCAAGGGCTTGTCTTTGGGAAGACGTGTTCTTATTACGTTTAATTCCTTTTTAATGCCATTGCTGGGGATAGTGAGGGAAGGCGTCTGGTCTGTATGGAGGGGAATAGAAGTCTCCCCTCTCAGCCTGAAGGAGGGGAACCGTGTGTGTGTGTGTGTGTGTGTGTGTGTGTGTGTGTGTGTGTGTGTGTGTGTGCGCGCGTGTGTGCGTGCGCGGGGGGGTGTTGGATGTGATACATTTCCAAATTCAAACCTCCATGTATAAGCAAACAAATCCTTGGTTTCAAATGAATTGATGGACATGGGAGAGCTAACTATGTCCAGAGCTTGACAAATCTGCCTTATTGTAAATCAGTCCGGCACCTGATGGAGAAGTTAGGACCCAGGAGCCATATATGCAGTGTATACACTGAAGTGTGTCTGTGTGTGTGCACACACACCATGATTGATATCACACAGACCTGTAAGCACACACTTTCACACACTGCTCGACAAACACACACTCATGCCTTCCATCATGCGCGCACACGCACACACACACACACACACACACACACACACACACACACCAAAATGAATGTGCTCCATTTCGTGTCGTTTTCTCGACTCACTGGCCACAGCTCTGTGTGTGAGTCTGTCCATTTTTCTTCTAAATAACCTTCAGCGCCAAACCCACACTGAAGCTCACGGGTCTGGGCCTCTGGCCCATTCACTGCCAATGATGGAAGGGAATGAGGGAGAGGGAGTGGAAATGGAGTGAATGAGTGAGTGAGTGAGAGTGAGTGTGTGTGTGTGTGTGTGTGGTGTGTGTGTGCATGTGTGTGTGTGTGTGTGTGTGTGTGTGTGTATGTGGAAGTTTAAAATGCTGTCTCTGTGAATAATTGAAGCGGTCCATTGTGCTCCAAAGAGTGATGGTTCCTTTTTGAGAGACAGATTTTTTTTTTCTCTCTTCCCCCTCTCTTCTATCTTTCCCTTTCTTTCATTCACTCTCTTCCCTCCACTCAGTTGTGTGTGTCTGTATTTCTGGCCACACACACACACTGTCTGCCCCCCCAAAGGTGTATGCAAGTTCATAGTCTTTCTCTGCATGCTTGTCTGTATTTGTCTGTCTGTCTGTCTGTCTGTCTGTCTGTCTCGGCCCATGTGTCCTCTGCTATGTGTCTCTTCTACTTGTCTGTATGGACTGCTGCCATATCAGTCTGTGAAAGTCTCCATTTCTGTCTCTGTCTTGCTTGGTGGACATCTAATCTGTATCCAGTTTTGTAGCTTAGCCCAGACAGCTCTTGATCCTCTACCCATCTATCCCTCTCTCTCTCCCTCCCTCCATTCTCAGTCATTCCAGCAGCTCTCCCCAGCAGCACATCATGCACACCCACCAGGCCTGTCAGATTCACAATGCCTCAGACAGCACTAACCAATGTTCTGACATACATACATAAACACACACAGACAGACACACACACACACGCATACAAACACACACACACAGGCCTGTGTGACACTCCCTACAAAGGGCCACACACACTTATACACATACACACACACCACCATCTTTGATGATGATCTCTGCCACATACCTTACATGACAATGACACCAGATACCTCTCTCCTCTCCTCTCCTCTCCTCTCCTCTCCTCTCCTCTCCTCTCCTCTCCTCTCCTCTCCTCTCCTCTCCTCTCCTCTCCTCTCCTCTCCTCTCCTCTCCTCTCCTCTCCTCTCCTCTCCTCTCCTCTCCTCTCCTCTCCTCTCCTCTCTCTCCTCTCCTCTCCTCTCGCACTCCTCTGTACACTTAAAGACAGTGGTGGTCTTCTGCCCTTTCCTGTCCAGGCCCCTGAAGGCCACTTTGAGTCCCCTGTGATGATGCTAAGCCACTCTCTGGCCACTGCCTCTTAGAGGCCTTGGCTGTTTCCTCAACCTCAGGAGTTCACAGGGGTCGCACCGGCAGTGCACTTGGACTACAGGAAGTACAGAAATGGCTCTGTTGTTTTGTGAGGGACACAGGCACACGTGTACACATACACAAAGACTCATACATACACACACACACACACACACACACACACACACACACACACACATAAATGCAGTGTCCCACACCCCCACAGATACTGGTACAGCTGTGACCCCAGCTGCTGGTGTGTCTACATGCTTGCGCACACACACACACACACTCACACCACACACACACACACACACACACTCTCTCTCTCTCTCTCACTCTGTTGCTGGTTGTCAAAGACAAAGAAGCTGTGTGTAAATGTGTCTATGTGTGTGTGTATGTGACCCACCCCCACTGTCCAGTCAAATTAGCCTGAAAGGGTGTGTGTGTGTGTGTGTGTGTGTGTGTGTGTGTGTGTTATGTTTATGCATAGGAGTGCACATCTGCGTTCCTGCACTGATAATAATAATAAATAAATAAATCATGTGTAAATGAGCTGGTCCAGAGGTCTGAGAATATGCTGAAAAGAATCTGTACAAGACACTTCAGCTATTTCACTTCAAATTATCTTCCATGTAGACCCATACAGAATATCCATGCTGTCTCTGCTATAGTCTTTTCTCTCCTCTGTGTGTGTGTGTGTGTGTGTGTGTGTGTGTGTGTGTGTGTGTGTGTGTGTGTGTGTGTGTGTGTGTGTGTGTGTGTGTGTGTGTGTGTGTGTGTGTGTGTGAGAGAGTGCAGTGGAGATTGGAGCACCCTGACCTTGTTTCCTCTCCCGTACTGCTCACACAGGCTGCACAGATAGTGGAAAGACTGGCCTGTTAACAACAGTGTAGCAAAATAAACTAACACACCACCACGGTTTCAGATTCCTCCGGCCTCATGGTGAATAATCAATGGCAGGTTTGTAAAACACCACTTTTGTTAAATAGCCCCTTTAGTGTGCTTCAGGACTGCATTACCTTTTATCAGGGCAGCGGGACATTAAAAAAAGACATGCTTTTATTGACAAATGAAGAAAGAGGTTTGTCCTGGCCTTTCAGGATTTGAGGGGGAATAACTGTGTTTTTTGTTGATATTTGTGGATAGGTAAATTAAGGTGTGTGTGTGTGTGTGTGTGTGTGTGTGTGTGTGTGAGGAAGAGACACAGAGAGAAAGGCAGAGCTAATCTGGCTAATTCACTCATTAGGGCTCTTAATGCTGCACTAATTATGAGCCCTTAGTGGAGCTGAACCAACAAACACACACACACACACACACACACACACACACACACACACACACACACACACACACACAGCCAGACAAGCAGCCTCCTCTTTTGTCACACGCTCACCCCAATGTATTTGTCCTCCCACCCCACTGCACTCTGCTCTGCTACATCACTGTTTATGGCCTTGGCTCTCTTGGCTCTGGGTCTCTGCCTGTTTTTTCTCCCTTTTAGGCACTCACTCGATGTCTATTTGTGTCTGTTTTTATGAATCTCTCTCTCTCCCTCTCTCCCTCCCTCTCTCCCTCTTTCCCTCTCTCTCTGTCTGTCTCTTCCCTCCTCTCCCCCTCTCTCAGTTATCTCCCTCCCTCTCCCTGCTCTTTCCCATTCTCTGTTTTTTTTTTTTTTTTCTTCCATTTTCTGTTGTTCTTCATAACTGGTACTTTTTCATGTCTGACTTTCTTTTATTTATTTCTTTTCTTTTTCTTCCTCTCTCTCTCTCCGTAGTCTTCTTTCCCACAGCATCTGTTTCCCTCCCTTATGCTCCTTTGCTCCCTCACATTTTCCCCTTTCTGTCCATCCTGCCCATTTGTCTTCTCTCTCTCTCTCTCTCTGAGCTGTCTTGTACTCACTCGCTTGTCTTTGTCAGTTTCTTGCCTTTTCCTCACCGGCTGTCATGTGTGTATGTAGTCAACCCTTTCTCAGGCACTTCCCTATTGCTTTACGGAGAAACTTTAAGATTTACTGACTCTCAGCACAGCAATAAAACATAGTTGGAGTTCAAACTCTCGTGTCTGTCAGTTTTCCTCAGGTCCAAGAGCATTACCTTGTTCTACTTAATGAACACGGTTAAAAGGGGCTAGCTTACATTAAGATGCTGGGCTCAGTGGTGGTACATATCCTTAGTGTTTTATTTATGCTTTGGTTTCATTATTTAATATTTGCCTAGCTTGTCAGACAACACCTGCCTTAGCCTACCTGTGTATTTCTCCCTCCGGTATCTTCCTTGTGAGCTACTACATGGTAGCCTAGCTTGTAGTGTTGGCTGTAGGCTGTGCGGTAGACAACCTGGAGTTCAGAGAGCTTTAAGTGTTGTGCCTGGTTACATCACGGCTGCATATAGTATTGTGTCTGTGTGGACACAAGTGATTTGTCATGGCTGGTCTTCCTCACTCAGGGGAAATAACACACAGGCTAACCACAGAGTCCCACTGCAATGAGCTTGTTCATATTAAAATGCTAGTCCAAAGTCTATGTGGAACAGATGTTGCCCCACTGACTGTAGGCTACAACAAAAGAGAGAGGGTGTAATATAACTTTCATTGATTGAATAGTAATTGATATTCTGGCACACGGAGAATGTTCATGTTAGCCATAGTTCTGTGTCTTTGGGAGTCTGTGGGAGACTTGAGTTAACAGACAGGCTGCTGAGATGTTAGCAAAGTTAGTTAAAGCTAACAGACAGACGTGTGTGTGTGTGTGTGTGTGCGCGCGCGCGTCTGTGTGTGTGTTTGAGGATAAGGCATTTGAGGACATGCTCATTGATGCTGCATATCCTGACCATCCCCCCTTCCCCTCATAGAGCTGTCTGTCTGGTCAGTGAGCTGAATACTGAATGGAGCGGTGTTTGTGTGTGTGTCCGTGTGTGTGTCCGTGTGTCCTTCATTAACCTGGCCTTAGTGGCTAGAGTTAGCAGGTGCAGTTGTGGCTAGCAGGTCTGTCTGCCCAGCTGAGCTCTTCTCTCATCCTCCTCTGACCTCTGCCTCTATCCCCTCATTTTCTCCTCTTCTGTCTGTCTCCTTCTGTCATCTCTTCTCTGCCTCTCCTGACCTCTGTCATTTTCTCTTCCTCTCCTCTCCTCCTCCTCCTATAAACCACTTCCTCTGTATTGCATTTCACGCTCTTCTCTCCTTTTCTCTCCTCCTCTTTTCTCCTATATCCACTCCTATTCCTCCCTCTCATCACCATATACCATTACCTTGCTTGCTCTCTGTCCCTCCCTCTCTCCTTCTCTCTCTCTCTCTCTCTCACACACACACACACACGCACACGCACACGCACACGCGCACGCGCACACACACACACACACACACACACACACACACACACACACACACACACATACAAACAATCTCACTGCCTAGAGTAGTGGTGAGAGAGAAGAGTAGTGATGTTTTATATGTTGAAAACACAGACACACACACACACACACACACACACACACCCCTTGTTGATACTTTAGCCAGCAGTAATATCAATATTTTACAGTTGCTTTCATGAGTAGGACCCAGTTCTTATGAGTCAAATATCCTCTACATCCCCATACACACTCAAAGACAAACACACACACAAGCACATACACACACACTCATGCACATGTGCACACACACACACACACGTTTGACCTGGTTAACACTTGGGACGAACACCACACAGTGCAATTAAAGGAAAACAAACAGCCCTGCCAGGACCAGTTTGCCTCTTCCTGATGTAATGATATTTCTCAGTGCTGGTTAAGGCAACAGAGCCGTGTCTTTCTGCTGACCTAAGATTAAATAAAACACACACACACTCTCACTCACTCACACTCACACTCACACTCTCTCTCTCACTCTCTGTCTGCCCCTCCTCTACCTCCCTTTCATCATTCTTCCTCTCTCTCCTCTGCTTTCTGCTCATCCTTTTGCTCTCTCATTATCTCACTCTAGTTTTCACTTTCATTTCTCTGTCATTCTCTCCATTTTTTCACCATCACTGTCCTCACTCACCTTCTTGTTTCTGTTTTTCTATCTGGGCTTCCTTCTTTCCCCTGTTCTTTATTGCTCTCAATCTGCCCCTTTTCTCTCCTCTTTTTATCGCTTTCTCTCTTTTATCTCTCTCTCTTTTCTCATTCCTCTCTCTCTCCGTCGCTCCCTCTGATTATTCTTCACCTCCATGCTTCACTCCCCTCCCCTCTCTCTGCACTCTCTGAACTCTTTCTCTCTCCCTCTATCCTCTCTTTTTCACTGATTTTCTTTTTCTGTCTCTCTGTCCTTCTTTTTCTCCTCTTTTTTCTCCCTCTCTCTCTCACTTGACCATATTTCTGTTGAGTCTGTCCATCCCTCACATCATTGTGTGCTATCCCCTCTCTGTGCTCATTTCTCTCTCTTGCTCCCTCAGTCTCTCCTTTCCTCTTACTCCCTCTATCCCTCTCTCCCTGTTTGCAGCAGCAGGCACTGCAGTAGCTTCTCTGTGTGCTTGACTGAGTAGAAGAAGCTCACACCTTCTGCAGTTTGGTGTGTGTGTGGGTGTGGGTGTGTGGGTGTGTGCTTGTGCATGTAAGTTTCATTACTCTGTGTGTGTGTGTGTGGGTGTGTGTTAACACATGTTGGGGGAATGTTGGTCACGTGCCTGTCAGTTCCTGTAGCCCACATCTGACTGATCTCCAGCACAAGCCCCTGTCCTGTGACTGCATATGCTGGGACCATATTTCTGACGCACGCACACACACACACACACACACACACACTCATGTTCCAATATTTACTGTACATGAGGGCTTGCTTTAAAAGAGTGTGATTCATAAAGTGTGTGAGTCAGTGGCACTATGTCTGGAGCAGAGCCATTCCAAATGCAGTCCAAAATGGACTTGGTTCTTTGCCTGTAGCGGATTAGAAACTATTTGGTGCCATGCTCTTTTTCTAATGAACAGAACAAAATGTAGGAGATAAATCCTCTTGGTTTCCTTCCTCTCTGTCTTACGCAAACTCGCTCGCTTACTCATTTATATACACACACACACACACACACACACACAACTGAAGAACTAAGAGAAAGGCACACACACTCTCTGGGGAATGTGGAGAATCGCACAAAGCCAAAACTAGCAGACACTTCTTGCCCACTCTCTCTCTTGCGGCATGTTCCCTGTGCCGGAAGAGACAGCGGCATTTGGCTTTAAACACTCAGTATTTAGCATGTGTTCCATTTTTAATGCCCTCAGTGAGCCGGGACTCTCCGATGGCCCTCTGCAAAACACTGTCACGCAGAGGAAGTGCTCCAGAAATGGCAACTCTGGCTTTGGGCTGGTCCCTGATCTTGCAGGCTAGCTTTGGGTCGGTTACGGGGCTGGATGCCCATCAGATATGGACTGGATCTGCTCCAAGACCCTGGTGCACTTTTAGGTCCAAACCCACTTGCAAGCGCAAAGAGATCTCTGCACTCCAAAGAGCCAAAGTGCCAGGCCCCTGTGTTGTAGCAGTCTAAGCAGCACACCACAGAGGATGGGGTTCTTCATATGCCCCATATCCACTAAACCATTTTAGCACTACTCTACTCAGCTCCACTCTGCTCAATCATTTGATGTTTCCACTGGGAGCTGTACCTGGTGTCCGTGCTGAGCCGATACTCAAACGTGACATGAACAGACTGCTGGCCACTGATCAGTCTGAGAGGGCTTTCACAAGTTTAGACTATGTGCAGGAGAATCAACTTTGCCTGTTCCATCCAATCAACAATGAATGTAGTTTGGTTGTTCCTTTTCAAATAAAATATTCCAAGCCATGAATTTGAGCTACTGCACTGCTTTTGAGAACATTGCGCCATCAGGGAGGGTTGAAGCGGAGTGAGAGGCTGAGACGCCAGCATTTGTTTTCCTTCTGAGCTTTGTTGCACTGAAGTGAATGGGCCATGTGGGATGTGGAATACCATTAAACTGGTCATTACATCTTTAAGGACTTATTTAGGGTTTTGTGGATTCATCTGTCATATAGGCACGTTATTGCATCTGGCAAAACTTGACAGTCCAGGAACAGTTTTAAAAGGATTGATTTTCTTTGTCAAATCTAGTCCTGCTATGTTAAAAATACAGTTTGTTTCACATAACTAATAATGACTAATATTAATTTTGCTTGCAGTTAACGTTAATACCCAAGAAAAGTGTTTTGACAGATTGATGCAATAAATTTGCCACTAATATTATGATGGGAGTAATGAGCACAATGTGATTGGTCTCTACACTAATCTCTAGTATTTCTCTCCCCATAAGTTTGTACTTTGTAGCAAACTTTTTCATGGACCCCCCTGGTAATGTGCTGCAGACCCCAGTTTGAGAACCAATGACGTAGATGTTAGCGAACTAGCTAACGTAATGTCTTAAATGAAGAAGTGGTGTTATTTCACTGAATGGCAACCAGCTGGATAACATTACTGACATTAGTTTAAGTGGACAGAGCAAAATAAAGTTAGGTTACAACAATTTAATAAGTGACGTCCAAAAATGTCAGTTCATGTTAGCACATAGGTAAGTTGCCATGTAGTTACTGCCATGCACTTGAATTCGACTCTGCACACCCCACCGACTTCATCCATGTCGATGTGGTATTTTTTTTGTAATGGAAATGCAAAGGACCTGGCACTAAAACTGAGTAAGGTTGAGTATAGTAGAGTAGTAGATGCTATGTATGGAAAAGCCCTAATAGGCTCCTTCTCTCAGATCTTGCCGGGGCAGCACAGATGTCTGAGGCAGCATACATCCAATTGCAGAAACTAGTGAGTGTCCTCAAAGCAGCCTCTCGCTGTGATGGTGGGTAGAAGCTTCCAGAAGGGGCCTGTGATGTAGTGGACCCACATGGGCAGAACTCTTCCCACGCTTGATGACGTGATGATGATGACGAAATGGCAACATCATGTTTTAATTGGTTGGTCGGACGGAGGATTTGGTTGGCCAGCGCGACAGATTGTTCTGGTGACTCACTGATTGATTGATAGATTTATCAGGCTTGTTTACAGCGCCCCTTGAAATGCCACCGTGGGAGTTTAGCATTCTGCTCGCTTTGATGCCGTATGGTTCATCAGTAACAGTTTAATTTAGTCGCTATGAGTAGATCAGCTCCTTAAAGCACTCACTGCAGTGCTGTTGCTGCTGCCCACATCCATGTTTGACTCAGGGGCACAGTTTCCATTGCCTTAATAGATGCTTGAAAACACTGAATAAAGTGCCTGATGAAAAGTTTTACTTCTTTTATTGAAAAAAATAACAACACACATTTATTTACTTACTTCAATAGGAGTATAAAAAAAAATAGCAACCCAGGCCCCAAGGACAGCGTTGGCTTCCAGTGCCATTGTTGCTTTTGAAAGCACATAATAATAGTTTGCTAGCTCTTGAAGCTCTATTGGCTACAGGTGCACACAAGATCTGCTGCCTCGGTTGTCTCATAACATTGACTTTATATGCCACTCCGGTGCACATCCCTGCAATTTATATTACAATGTAGCAAGGCTCTTGATGCGGGCAGAGCCCCAGAGAATGGAGCCTATTACATTTTTGAGGAGGAAAAAAGTGCCCAACCACAGTGGGCAAAATGGGAAATGGTGTGTGTGTGTGTGTGTGTGTGTGTGTGTGTGTGTATGTGTTATGGGTGGTGTATTTGCCTGACTCGGGTATAATGGCTTTGCCCTCTGGGCAAGCGCTGTGCCTGTGGCGCGTTGCATTGTTTTTGTTATTATTTACTTTGGCAGGAACATGTTAGCCTAAGATGAGCTGTCGGCGTGTGTGTGTGTGTGTGTGTGTGTGTGTGTGTGTGTGTGGTGCATGGCATGATGTCTCAGCAGCAGGTGTTTGATGGTCTGTGTGGCAGGATGATCTCTCTCTCTCTCTCTTTCTCAAACACATGCACAGTCACATAAAGAGGGAAAGGGGAGAAGAGGGGAGGGAAGAGGAGAGGAGTAGAGAGCAGAGGAGAGGGTGGATGGCGGAGGATGTGGGTATTTTCACATGCAGAGGTGGAGACTCTGTTCTGAGGGTAAAGGCACTGAATGGTCTTAGTGACTCTGCTCTTCTTGAGACGTGACCTCGTCCTTTCTGGACCATCCCTCAGTCCCCTCTCAGGTGGACATGACTGCAGCCCTCCCCCACCCACCCCAGCTATCCTCTTCTTCCCTCCGGCCTCTCTCTGTCTCACTCGCTTCCCCTGGATGACAGGAGCCCATCTGCTGATTCTGGTAATAGTGCCGTCGGCAGGGAAACTAACGTCTCACACACACACACCCCCCATAAGGGAGTGGTACTTTGAGTGTCAGCTCTGCCCCACAGGGACTCTGATAAGTTCAGTCTGTGTGTGTGTGTGTGTGTGTTACGGACAGGAGAGAGTGGATTAATACCTCATACATGTTGAAATTGCAGCTGTTTCAGGTGGTTGGTTTGTTTTTGGTTGTCTTTTGTTAGTTAAGAGTCCATATGAGATTGTGTACTCACACATACGCTCGCTGATACACACATATTAAATGCACACACACACTACCTCCAGATGGGCCAGCTTTGCACTTTCAGCAGCTTGTTAAGGAGGACAGAGAGCGATTTTTTGACTTGTGTTTTTCCACCATTCAAGTCAACCTGTTCTATTCTCCCTCAGCCGACACAGCTGCTAATATTCTCCATGATGCCACCGTTTGGTCTGCAGCACTCCCTCATGTCTGAGTGAGCTCATCCAGTCCCTGGTGCTAGCACAGGGATTTCAGACAGAAGTGGCTATACATCAGTTATACAGCACATATGCTGAATATACATCAGTGTGCCTTAGAGTTTGGAATGGGACTTTGTGGGCTAGTAGTTCTCTGTGTAATTGTTATACTAGGGACGTGTGTGTGTGTGTGTGTTGTGTGTGTGTGTGTTGTGTGTGTGTTGTTGTGTGTGTGTGTGTGTGTGTGTGTGTGGTGTGTGTGTGTGTGTGTGTGTGTGTGTGTGTGTGTGTGTGTGCGGCCCCTCATGAACCTATGTGTGCACGTGTCTGTGTGTGTGTGTGACCCATGTTGTGCGTGTTTAGTGCGTGTGCTGAGAACACAATGTCATTTCCCCTGATGATTTGTGATTTTTGCGTAAGCTAAAGTGGCCTTCCTGTTATCCCCGACCCCTTTTACTGGGACTCTGTCAAAAGGCTGAACCCAGGCCACGTGTGTCTCTCCAAAAAATTAATCACCGCAATTCAAGTGCTTAACAGCGAACAACAGACACCTGGCCTACGCGTGAGGCCCGAGTGTAAGTGTGTTTGTGTGTGTGTGTATGTTTATGTGTGTATGTATGTGTGTTTTTGTGTTGGTGCCTATGGGTGTGTGTGTGTGTGTGTATGAGAGCATGTGTATTCCTCTCTAATCCCAGGAAAGCTGACTCACTACGGTGGCGTTCTTTAATGGCGAGCTCGTGAGGAGTGTTTTAGCCTGGAGTGCGTGCGTGGGGCGGTGGCGGCGGAGTCGAGAGGAAACGCTTAGCCCCCATAATGGCCGTCCGTGTGGCGACGGCTCTTTAGGTCACGGACACACCGCAAACAAAGCATCCCAATTCCGTTAAATCCCCACATACACACACACACACACACGTGCGCACACACACACACAGCACCTCTTTCTCTCCCCCACCCGCTGGAGGCCTGAATGAGCCCAATCAAACTGAAGAGGGCTGTGCAGACGGAATGGAGAGGAGCGGAAGAGAGAGAATATTATAGACTGAAAAAATGAGGTGTGTGTGTGTGAGAGAGAGAGGAGGGAGAAGGAAATAGACAGAGGGATGAAAAGAGAGGGATAGAGTGAAGGAGAGAGGAAGAGAATGAGCGAGACAGACACAGAAGCACGTACACAAACACACACACACACACACACACACACACACACACACACACACACACACACACACACACAAGGTGCTTGAGAAGTGGTCGTGGAGGAGGAGTGACACTGATGTGTTTCTAAATGAGATTGTTCCTCCAGTCCGTCTGCTGTTTGTTTGTCCTCTTTTCTGTTCTCCAGTCACCCATGCTGTCTTGCTCTGCTCATTTTCCATTCACCTCTCTCTCTTTATTTATCTGTCTTTCGTTTGCCTTCCCACTCTACCTGTTCCTTGCTCTATCTTCCTTGCCCTCTCTATTGGCAGAGTTCCATATCTTTCTCTACATCTCTCTATCATCTGTTTACATTTACAGTTAATATCACTGCTTTGATAAAACAAACTGTCTACACCCCCCTACACACACACACACACACACACACACACACACACACACACACACAGACCTCATCTCTCTTTTTTAATCTTTCTATGTTTATGTTTCAGTTTAAGCTTTTTAAACATTTATCATATTTTTCATTTTGTTATAAAATGTCTATGCACTGACAAGTATTGCACTTACATTTTGTTGTGGCAATGACAATAAAGATTCATTCATTCATTCATTCATTCATTCATTCATACATGTAATGTATGACATCTAATGTAATAAGTTCAACGTCTTAACCTGTTGCCATGTATCATGTGATTAATAGGGCAATGAAGCCATGTTTTGATCATTGATTCACTAAATGGGTGTTAAACATTTCTCTCTCTCTCTCTCTCTCTCTCTCTCTCTCTCCAGCGGGCCTGACTCCTGGCGGGGCAAAGCGTGTGGTGACGGTGCAGAGCGGTCCTCTGGTGCGGACCGAGGGCTCTCATGCCACCATTTGGTGCAATGTGACCGGCTACAAGGAGGGCGTGGAGCAGGACTTTGAATGGTCCATGTACCTGCCGTCAGCGCCTGACCGCGAGATCCGCATCGTAAGCACGGCGCAGCCCAACTACGCCTACGCCATCTTCGCCCAGCGCGTCAACAGCAAGGAGATCTGGGTGGAGCGGCTGAGTGGGGACTCGGCCTTGCTGCACATCGCCAAGCTGCAGGTCAAGGACCAGGGCCTGTTCGAGTGCTACACTCCCAACACCGACGGACAGTTCCTAGGCTCCTACAGCGCCCGCACCAACCTCACCGGTAAGTCCTTAGTGGGGTGTGAGAGTGAGTGTGTATGAATGTATTTATGTGTGTGTGTGTGTGTGTGTGTGTGTGTGTACACACGTTGTTCATTGCATATTGATATAAGTAATTTGCTGATGGTGAGTTGCTTTCTGTCATTGAGTTTTTCACGGAGTGTTGAAATGTTGGATCACTGCCCTTATTAAGCAAGCAGTCCTGTGTGTTGTGTGTTGTATTAGTGTTTCCCTGGCTGTCTGTTGTTGCAGGCCCAGCAGAGTGCTGAGGCTTTGGCTACAGCATTTCTGGTCTGTGATGTCATTCAGGTGTAGATTTCTCACTGTAAAAGTCATCCCTTCGGGGCCCAGATTTTTTATTGTATTGTGCTTGAACTCATCGAGTTCTGATTGAATTACATAAAGAGTTTGATTGGGCTCCGCTTTTGAAATGCGCTACTTGGGGCCAGACTTTCTCTAGACTCAATCAATTAGCTCATTAAAGTCATCATTTCCCTGACAACCCTTGCCTTCGTTTTACCTGCAGCTGAAGTGTGGCTTCGTTAGGAGCCGTCGTGCTCCTGTCTCCCCCTGGTCTCCGTTAGCCACGCTAATGACTCGCCTTTAATTGTTCCTCCCCCATCATTAATTAGCAGTCTTGGACTGCTTGAGTGGGCTTAATAGTTTGGATATTAGTCATCTTTTTTCCTTCCCTTTTTTGTCTTGTGTTCTCTTTTCCTCACTCCCTCCCTCCCTCTCTCTCTCTCTCTCTCTCTCTTTCTCTCTTTTTCTCGCTCTCTCTCTCTCCTTATTTTTGTTCTGGGGAAAGCTTGCTCTAAGATGAAGTGAACTACTGTCTGGGAGCCAGTCCATCTGTGTCAGTCAGTGCACACGCACACACACACTCGCACGCGCGCACACACACACACACACAGCCCAATCAGATTGCTTTCGCCCCTGGTCATCAGATCATCATTAGCTGTGTCTTCATGAGGCTCTGGGCAATGATGAAAGCTCTTCATCAGCTCATCCATCTCCCCGCTGTGCCTCTGTGAGCCCCATGCCCAGCGAGCTCCACCTCTCACCCACTACCCAGCCCAGCCCAGCCCAGCCCAGGCTCTGCTCTCTGTCCCCCTCATCCAGGCTCTGGGACTGGTCCCTTGTCTTTGGTGTCTGTGTTTAATGTTGGGCCTTGGGACTGTCTGTATGACTGCACTGCTCTGAAAGGGAGAGGACTTGCATCTGACAGCTGTTTTGTTTTAGTCTGACTTTATTGTCTGAATGAATGAATTAATGAGTGTGTGTTTGTGTGTCTGTGTGTGAGTGAGTGAGTGAGCTTGAGTGTGAGTGAGGTTGAGTGTGAGTGAGTATGAATGAGAGCACAGTCTTTTATGCTAGTTTGTGTGTGTGTGTGTGTGCGAGAGAGAGAGAGAGAACGAACAGGTGCTTCTCAGTTAAGTCAGCCATGTCTACTCCAGCCTGCATGCCTCTCATATTTACTATAAATACTGGGCCGCCATCCAGCACTGTGTTTGAGCGAGCCGTATGAGTGTGAGTGTGTGTGTGTGTGTGTGTGTGTGTGTGTGTGTGTGTGTGTGTGAGAGAGAGATAGAGGGAGCGTGAGAGAGAGAGAGAGAGAGAGAAAGAGAGATTGAGTCGTGTGTAGGCCCATCTCTGTGTGTATGTGCACACGAGTCGTGACGAGGCGTGGTCCCTGGAAGCCAGTTCACACACCCTTTCCAACAGCCTCCTCCTCTCCACACCCATCCCCACGTCCACCCATCCTTCTCCCTGGCCCCCACTGAGAGCCACCTGTGCCTGGCCAGACCCTGCTCCTCCGTCCCCTCCCTTCCCATCCGGCAGGCCAGCCAACGGCCACTCACAAACCACAGGCTCCAGGCTGACCCTCCACTCTGCTCTCCGCTCTCTGCTCACTAGAGCACAGAGGCCAGCTAGCCCAGGCCTAACCACAGTGCCGTGCCCACGCCTACACACATGTGCTCACACACACACACACACACACACACACACACACACACACGCTGACACTCCACTGGACGCTGACCTCATCAGCCAGTGAATTGAAAATCAAATCAATTCAATGCAATTTCAATAGTATAACATAATAATACATCTCACAGGCTTTCCCTGAGCCCAGTTTGAGCATAAATCCTGATCCTGGGTCAGTTTGATGAGGTTATGATCATTAGTGAATCAATAAACGTCCTGTGAAGGAGTGAGGAAGAGGAAAAGGCTGCTTCACACCACCATACTACTGCACTGAGACAGCAGATGGACATCAACTCTACCAACAGTCACTGGAGGGGAGAGGCTGGCCGTCCTGATATGGCCACAAGCCTCGTCCTGCTTCCCCTGCGCTGTAGCCACTGTTGATGTCTCACAAGTACACAACAAGGCACGGCCACTCCAGCACACTCTTAGATTTCCTGTCTATTTCCCTTGTATGTCCCATATCCTCCCCATATATGTCCCATATCCTCCCCTTATATGCCCCATATCCTCCCCTTATATGTCTCATATTCTCCCCTTATATGTGCCTGCTGACTGGCTGCATCTCCTAAATGAAATCCACAAAAATGCATTGTGCCCCACTAATGACTCCTAACACTTCCTGTCGGCTGAGTGGACCGTCTCAGATATCGTTTTTTATAGTACACTTAAGTGTGCTTCACTGTGAACTACTGGCATATGCCTTACCATCATATAACACACTGCCCCCCCCCCAAGCTCTCTGTACTCTTCTACCCCTTTTAACACCCTACCACACACACACACACACACACACTCTCACACTCACACTCACACTCACTCGCTCCCTCAGTTAGAAACCCAAGCCAGCCTAATCCACCTTCCCTCAATCCATGGCCTCGGTGGAGCCATAGACTTTTATGGTATTCCCCACCCTAATGGGGCTGATTGCCCCTGTATGAAAGCAGGATATTACAAACGCCTTTTGCGCCCTTTGTCTAATGGTGGCCTAGATTATGTTGGTGCCGAGGCCGGGCTGTCCACGCATTATACTGATCTATACTGCTCGCTGTGCCAGATGGGAGTCGTGTTAGTTATGCACAGTTCACACAGTGTTGTGCTGTAGGGTGCTGTAAGAAATGCCTTTGGTCTCCACAGAGAGGAAAAGAGGCCAGGAGCAGCAAAGGCTTGGGTTTGATCAAATGCTCTAGATGCATGGCTTTGCAGTGGGAGCCATATTGGATGAGAGTATGTACACTGATGTGTATTGAACATAATAGAAAAGCCATAGGGCTGTTGAAAGGGCGCCTTCACTGCTGTACCATGTAGTGTTGGCCAGTGTGTTTGAGGGTTAGAGCTGCTTATTTACGGGTTTCCGGCGGGCCTCTCTCTGGCCTTTTCACTGCCGGGACAACAGGTGTGTGTGTGTGTGTGTGTGTGTGTGTGTGTGTGTGTGTGTGTGGACTTGTTCAGCAGTGTTGCTCCCTGACCTGGACTGATGTCCTTGTGTGTACATCTGTCACTTAGCTGACCCCCATCACCCATTCTCTCACTCAGACATTCTCTCCCTCTTTCTCCATTCCCACACTGTTCAGTTCCCATGGCATGGCTGTGCAACTGTTCAGTTTTGGAAAGCTCCCCTTCCCTTCCCCACACACACACACACACACACACACACACACACACACACACACACACACACACACACACACACACACACACACAGAGTCAGCCCACTCTAAGAGTCTGCACAGTCACGTCTCTATCACACCACACTGTCGGGGATTATACCCACATGACAGGATAAGGTCAAAGGTCACACAAGAAGCTGGTAGGGTGCTGTGGATCTGACTGTGAAGTTCCTCTCTGAGCACGAGCAGTCTGTTGCCAATCACTGGCCAACCAGGAAGCATCCACTTTCACCGTAGCACAGACTATTTATTGTACGTCTGCTTGTGTGCGTGTGTGTTCTGCTGGCGCGGGCAGGGATGTGTGTGTGTGTGTGTGTGTGTGTGTGTGTGTGTGTGTGTGTGTGTGTGTGTGTGTGTGTTTGAGTAGATTGTTTTGAGGACTCAATGGTGGGTGTGTTTGATCGAGATAATGGATACAAGGCCGAAGAGATAAAAGCATGGAGTGGGTGAATGAATGAGACGGACTTTGGTCTGACCAGATTTTTGCACCTGGAAAAACAGGTGTGTGTGTGTGTGTGTGTGTGTGTGTGTGTGTGTCACATGTTCATGTGTTTAAATTTGAAAAAGGAAGCCGTTTGTATTTATAGAACAAGGTCTAAAGACAAAAGAAGTCAGGCTTTATCTGTGTGTGTGTCTGGTGTCAGTGTGTGCATATGATTTAGTATGCATATGAGTGAGTTAGTGTGTGCGTGCATGCATACCTGCGTATGTGTGTGTGTGTGTGTGCATCTGAGTGTATCCCTGTGTATTTGAGGGAATATGGTATGGAGCGTGTAGACATCTGAGCTGTTGTGCATTGTCCTCATAACATCCCAGCACTGAATTAAAGAGACAGGAATGATGATGGACAGAACATGGAAACAGAAGGATTTTAGAAAGTAACAAAGGACATAACCTTCCCTTGCAAGAAGAAAGGAGGAGAGGACAAAAGGACTAGCACACTAGTTGGTTGGAGGTCATTTGCGTGGGGAAGTGGGTTATGGGGTCAGCCTCTTCTCTGTTCTCACACGCACGCACACACACACACACACACACACACTCACACACACCTCCGCCCCCATAGCTAAATATACACCTGATAATCAGCAGGTCTGGCTCAGCCCCACTCCACACACTACTGCAGGGCCTGGCCCACATAGCACTGAGGACTACACACTCAACTCACATGCGCACACACACACACACACACATACACACTCACAGAGAGAGAAATGACACTTGAATATGGTCATTTCCTATCCAGCGCTTATTTGGTAAGAGGTTTTTAGAAATGTGTCTGTGAGTGTGACCAGGTGCGTGTGTGTGTGTGTGTGTGTGTGTTTGAGGGGGATTATAGGCACTTTGAGCTGTAACCATACCAAACCATATGTCAGCAGTATGGATCAGCACAATCTCTTAGCCTTCATCTCTCTCCATCTCCTCCCTCTCTCTCGCGCTCTCTTCCCCCCTCTTACTCTCCCACTCTCCCTTTTTCTCTCTCTCTCCCTCTCTCCCTCTCTCCATCCCCCTCTGAGGCCCGGTGACTTGATCTTGGTGGGCCTGGCGGGAGATGGGGAGTGTGCTAGTCCAACGTAGCCGTTTCACGCCAAAGATAAAACCCCCTCCATCTGTTTGTTCCTCTCTAGAAACACCAGCGCTTCATTTTCACCCCCTCTCTCCGCCCAGCTTCTTCTCCCTCTTTCTTTTTCCATTTATTTTGATTCATCCCTTCCTTCAAATTGGAGCCCCTATTCAGTGGTTCTGCACCAGTTCCCATTTCATTTTGGTCTGTTGTTTTATTTGGTTTCTTTTCTTTATTTTTTTTGGCAAAGGACTGACTGGTTTTTGTGTGGTGGTGGAGTGGAGCTGCGTGCAGGTGGTTTATTATTTGTTATTATCATGAGGGGTCGCAGCAGTCCTGTATATCGGACCTTTTCTCCCCCCTAAAAATCTCCTGGTGCAGGGCTCTGCTGTGACTGCCTGATTTGGGGCTGCAGTTGATGGGTAACCTCTACCCCTACCTCCCTCTATCTCCCGTGCTGTGTGTGTGGGAGTATGTGTGTGTTTGGGAGTTTCTGAGTGTGTGTGTGTGTGTGTGTGTGTGTGTGTGTGTGTGTGTGTGTGTGTGTGTAGACATTCCTTGGACTCTTCTCCCCTTTCCTCAGCCCGGGGTAATAATATATTGATCCCTCACATTTGTATGGGGGTGCCTGAGGCTGCCTACATGCATGCATGTGTGCATTTGCATTTAGGTGTGTGTGGTGTGTGTGTGTGTGTGTGTGTGTGTGTGTGTGTGTGTGTGTGTGTGTGTGTGTGTGTCCGGGGGGAGTGAGAGTGCCACACACACACGCTCTCAGACAGACAGACACACACACACTTACTTTATCTTAGAGACAGTATCAGTATCACAAACACTCACTCTGATGTTTGACAGCCTTGGAAACTATCAGTAGTAACTGAACAACACTACTCACACACCACTCATCACACACACACACACACACACACAAACGCGTGCTCTCAGATAGACACACACACACACCACTCAGACTTTCCACTTCCCATCAGCAAAGCAGGTCAGCCCAGTCTTTGACGCACTTTAGACTGGCACTCGCTTCAGCAGTATTCTAACCTGTGCTGTCAGTGTGTCAGCGCACGCGTACGTGTGTGTGTGTGTGTGTGTGTCATACGTGTCAGAGACCACTTCATTGGGAGGCCTCCCTTAGTGACATCCAACATCCGCTCTAAATCTGAAGTGACAGTACTCTGGAGCCACTCTTCTAGAAGACACATTCTTCTAGGAGTTTCCAGGACATAGCCTACCCCTAGGCCTCCTCTGCCCTGCACACACACACACACACACACACACACACACACACACACACACACACACACCACACACACACACACACACACACCATGAGAGTTGAGATAAATTGTCCCAGAGGGAGGGTGGGAATCACTTTAAAGTCCACCAGTAAATCAAATTAATCCCCTCCTATACTGTAGAGCCACGCTACCTCTTCACCATCCACTCTGGATTAGCTCAAAAGAGAAGGGGGGGGGGTGGGGTGGGGGGGGGGGGGTCCATAGCGGGGTAAGGGATGGGAGAGAGTGAGTAGAAGGTGAAAGTGGTGCAGAGGTGTAGAGATATGGATAGAGAGAGTGCGGAAGGGAGAAGAAGGAAGAACCAAAATGTAGGATAGCTGAAGGCAGAAGAGAATGAGAGGGAGAGAGAGAGAGAGAGAGAGAGAGAGAGAGAGAGAAGGTAATTGGAGGGGTAGAGGGAGATTGAGACAGAAGCAGAGAATCAGAGAATGGGAGGCAAGAAAGGAGGGAGTGAAGAACAGAAGGAGAGAGAAGAGAGGGCTGGCAATAGAGAAAGAGAGGAGAGCAAAATAAAAGCGACAGTTAGCGCCAGGCTAAGATAAAGAGCATGATGAGAGCACAGGGCCAGAGAGGAAGTAGAAAATAAACAGAATCATCTACCAGTGGGGATGGGGAGAGAAGGAGAGAAAAATGGGCAGAGAGAGACAGGGACGGAGGGAGAGAGGGAGAGGGAGGCTTTCACAGAGAATTTACAAGAGGGTGTCCAATGAGTGTAGAAAATGAGAGGAGATGGATAGATAAATGGACAGATGGCCTGAACGACAGAAAGGGCTGGATTGGATTCATTGGATTGTATAGTCCTGTCATCCTATGCTGGCACGCGCGCGTGTTTGTGTATGTGTGTGTCGTATGGGTAGTGGAGGAGGACACTTTATAGTTCTGGTTCCTCTACGTTACTTCAGATTGCTATGGAGCAGGTCTCAGTGCTGGTTCACTGACGCTGGGCCTGATTGCTATGGAGCAGATCACAGTGCTGGTCTTCTCACACCGGGCCTGATTGATATGGAGTGGGTCTTAGTGCTGGTCCGTTGATGCTGGGCTTTTGGATAAGGTGTAGCGGGTCGCTGTAGTGGTTATTTTTGGCTCTAGCTGTAGTTCAGATTCATGCTGGTGGGGTCACTGCACTAAGGCTGCTTCCCTGAAGCCTTCTTAACGCTAAGTAATTCTTATGTTATACCTTAAACTCTACCTGAAGGTTATGACATGATTCCTGACATGTTTGTAGCTAAGTATATCTTCTGTAAGTTATACTTTCGTAAGAGTGGTCTAGACTATTGTTAAGCTTTATCTTAATACAGTTTTTAGATTGGCCATGTTTTACAGCTTCAAAAAAATATCATGTTAGTCTCGACTGACATATATATTTACTGTCAGCGAAGATGTGATATGGTCGCATTCCATTTTGTGTTTTATTTCTGAAAAAGAAAAAAACAATCTAAAATAACAGAATTTGCTTTATTTGTTTAATATGTAAAATGAAACACTAATTATTTTTGACTTGCATATTTCTTGTTGATACCTGCACTTTAATGCCCATCAAACAAATCTCATGCATGCTTAAAAAGGGCAAATGACAACAGCGTGACAAGAGTATGTTATTGGGAGACTGGACCATGGTCATTTGATGCTAGTCTAGTTCAGAATGAAATGGAGTCAGTCACGAGTGGTCTCCCTGGTGACCCTGGTGCAGAGTTGGAGGTTGTTTGCTGATCATTGTATGTTTACCTGAGGTTGTTTACTCATTGTGTCGCCAGGTGTTTACCAAATCCCTGCCTCCCCGTAGCTCAGATGAGCGCCTCACATAGCAACACAAACAACACTAGGGGTGGGGTGAAGAAGAGGAAAAGGAAGAATATCTTGATGTGTGTGTGTGTGTGTGTGTGTGTGTGTGCGCGCGTGTGTGCGTGCGCGTGCGTGTGTGTGTGTTTGTTTTAAACTGTGTTGTGTATGAAGTTAACATTACTTTGTTGTTTCTTTACTTTACCTCTCTCGTGGCTCTATCCTTGTCCTGTCTAGATGCAAACACATCTCACCTGCATACTTCATACACTTGCCCAGGAGAGTGGTTGATGTGTGTGTGTGTGTGTGAGTGTGTGAGTGTGTGAGTGTGCGCGCGCGTGTGTGTGTGTGTGTGTGTGTGTGTGTGTGTGTGCGTGTGAGTGCATGACAGAGTGAGTGAGTGAGTGAATCAGGAAGAAGCTGCAATGCAAAATTTAGTTTGTGTGTGTCTACTTGCGTGTGCATGAGGGAGATAAGGAATGTAAGAGTGAGCCAGGAAGAAACGGCAATGTAATATTTAGTGTGTGTGTGTGCGTGTGTGTGTGTGTGTGTCCGTGCATGTGTGCGTGTGCACATGAGAGTCAGAGACACACAGAGATAACAAACAGACCTTTTTGTAGCTGGATTCTGGGGAGTATGTGAGATGCAGAGGGGGGAATTCCATCTGACGTGCAGAGGGGTGTGTGTGTGTGTGTGTGTGTGTGTGTGTGTGTGTGTGCACTCAGAGGTGTATGAATGTGTTTGTGCTACTCAGCTCTGATTTATGCCAGGAAGGTGTGTGTGTGTGTGTGTGTGTGTGTGTGTGTGTGTGTGTGAGTGTGAGTGTGCGCACGCGTGTGTTATTGTGTGTGTCTTTTGGGGGTGTAATGTAATACCTGCTTTCTCCATGGGAGTCATCTTTTGGCAGCACACCTGGACTCACTTCAACCCAGTGTGCAGCAATTAAACCTGACAACCACCCCACCCCCAACACACACACACACACACACTTGACCTGCGGGCTCTGCCACATAAAGAATGCTTCTTGCGTATCTTCTTCCCTGTTGCCACACACACACACTTCTACGGATATGTTACATACATTCTTAGCTGCAGTATACAGACACACACACACACACACACACACACACACACACACACACACACACACACACACACACACACTCTCACTCACCACATGCAGAATTGGGCCCATCCGTGTGTGTTTGTGTGTGTGTGTGTGTGTGTGTGTGTGTGTGTGTGTGTGTGTGTGTGTGCATGAGTGAATCTGATCCATGCTTGCAGTTAAACCTGATCCGCTGTGTTGTGTGTAAGAGCGACTGCAAGGACAATGGGATACTGCTTTGTGTTCAGCCCAAACCCAATAAACAGCCAGACTGATGCATCTGCATGTCTCTGCCTATGACTGTATCCATTCAGCATACATGTAACTGTGTGTGTGTGTGTGTGTGTGTGTGTGTGTGTGTGTGTGTGTGTGTGTGTGTGTGTGTGCACATGTGTGGGAAATGGAAGCTCATTTCAGAAACCAGTGCATCCATAAGCCTATCCTACCACACTCAGTGTCTCTCTATGGCTGCCCGTCCCTCCCTGCTGTGGGCTGTACATGAAGTTGGCAAAGTGAATTGGAGATGCTGCTCCTGTTAACATCCCCCCAGTGCTTCAGGTGGGCATAGCATGTAGGTTGCAGGTTGGCACAGAGGAAGGATATGCCATCAGGAAAGTAGATATGAAAAGAGAACCGATAGAATGTCAGCTGGTAGGAAAGCACTTGCAGCTCTCCCTCCCTCCCTCTCTCCCTCCCTCGCTCTCTCTGTGTGTGTCTTTGTCTCTCTGTTTCTCTATCACATGTGCTCTTATCACCCGTCACTGGAACAGTCATGCTGTTGACAGAGCACAGCATAAGTGAACACGCACGCACACGCCCACACACACACACACACACACACACACACACACACACACACACACACAAGCGTGGCGTAAACCACTTGCTGTGCCCTCTGGGTTAATCACTCCCAGTCACTCCTCAAGGTTAATGAAGCCAAATGAGTGTGTTAATGTTTAACACTGTATTGCCATGTTCCCATGCCCACAGGCACTGCTGGGGGGAGCAGCGGCACAGCCAGAGGCAGGCATAGGGGAACTTACCGGTCTGCCCGTCGACCGGTCAGTTAGCTCAGTAGAGTGGCTAAAGGCTTCACTCACTCACACACTCATTCACTCACTCATTCACTCAGGTTCAGGAGAGTGTGTGTGTGTGTGTGTAGAGTCTCTAGCCTACGCACCAGTCCTCACGACAGCAGGAAGAAAATGCCATGTGGCAGGATTTCTTTTTTTATTTGTTCATTTTCAATACATCTAGTTATTCGATCATGTATCTGTTTACCTTCTTAAAGGAAAAAAGGTTTTTCGTGCATCAGATATGATTTGTGTTCTGGCTGGAACATCTGGTTGTTCACGCCATGGGCTGTTTTCCTGAAAAGTGAAGATATTTAGAGCAGATTTATGCATGAATTCTCTCTCTCTCTCTCTCTCTCTCCTCTCTCTCTCTCTCTCTCTCTCCTCTCTCTCTCTCTCTCTCTCTTTCTCTCTGTCTCCCTCTCTCTTTCTCTCTGTCTCCTCTTCTTTCTCACTCTATCTTCACTCCCTCATCCCCAAATGAAACAGAAGGCATTACTTGGGTGGAGCATCTGTTGTTGGTCAGTAAATGACACACATTGCCTCTTTAGGGACGGGATTGCCATACGGACTGGGCAGTGTGTCTCATTTAGTTTAGTTTTTTCTTTTCCTTTTTTTTTTTTTGGTGAGTGTGTGAAGGGGGCTTCAGTGATCACTGGGAGAGGAAAGGCTTGACTCACTGCGTGGTTTGTGGCTGAAACATTGTTTTCT